>JACEII010000054.1:117425-205331 GCA_014332785.1 Antheraea mylitta | reverse complement strand
TATAACTATTCTCGATGAATGAGCTATATAACACTGAAAGAATTATTCAAATCGAACCAGTAGTTCCTGAGATTACCCCCTACAATGTCACAAACTCATAAACTTTACCTCTTTATAATGTTAGTATAGATACATAAATAAGAATTATTATTGTATAGATTTCAATGAGACAAATATAAGAATTGATATTATCGATTTATTACTTGTGTAATATTAGTTGAATGATTATCATTATTTTTGTGCTACTTAAAGTATTTTGCAGAATTATTAATAAATAGTATTGTTTTAAGTTCCATAGTTCGGCTTATAAAAGGCAAGATGGCGCTGCTCTACACACATACTTTTATGTCTAAACATATTAATAGATACATAAATAAGAATAAATATATTGAATTGATGTACTTAACTATTATTAATTTGTTCATTATTTATTATTTTTGTGTTACCTAAATAATTGTGCAGAATTATGAATAAATGGTAATTACTTTGACTTATATAGTTCGGCCTATAAAAGACAAGATGTCGGTGATATCTACGCATTCCTATGTACAAAGTATTGTAAGGCGAAGCTCTGCCCAAATAAATAGTGACAGTAACTACGAAGTATTTATTGGCATCTCCTGATCGCATCGACTATGTGCTAAATGTTCCAACAAGAAACAAAATTACAGTAATATTAACTCAATACAAAAAAGGTCACAAATGGTAATTAATGACAAAATTATAGATAAAACAGATATCATGACACTTTATTTTAGATATGGAATATGATGAAGATATGGAACTAATATTATCACGATTATTACAAAAAAAAAAATCATGAAATTATGAGAATCAAACCTAAATATCTCAATTCAATATTTTATAAAAATACAGATGTATATAAAATGCATCAAGGAAGAAAAAAAACGTGGTACGAGTACTGAAATAATTTAATTTTCGCATAATAAAAAAAAGCTCCGCCCCTGCATAAACACGGTTGGTTCAATTAAAAAAGCACGGATCGTGAGCCAAGATTGCAGCCCTTGGGGTTTATTTGCATCGCTATTAAACGAGCGCCTTGCTTTTAATTAACTTTGAACTTTTACCACTTCAAATGGAATCTCATGAATTGATGAAAGCAGGAGATTTCAAAAGATGCGAGTATACGTTAATTTGTTTAATGAGTAAGGTGCTTAGAATTTTCGTAGTGCATACAACCTCGGAAAGGCTGTTTTTCTTTGCTTTAGCAGCGATGAGATTGAAGCGACTGTGGCTTAGTTAATAACGTGTTCGTAAACAGCGTTCATGGACGTAGAATCAAATCCTTGCACCTGACTCTAGAGCTTTCCTAGCCAATGTAGTATAATTATATTGCCTTAAACCTACTAATACCTTTTTTTTTACGTGGGGAAATCCTTTATGGATACCCACCCTCCCGGGAGAGAGAGTGGGTTATGTCCGACTCGCACGGACTAAAACCCCATGGTGTACGTCTTACGCTATGGTTGGGGCGGCACGAGATCTCTATAGACTTCATCGTGCCGCCCCAGCGGTGCGGCCCAGCAGCAGAAGTGTCACCGCCGGGCCTTCGTCTTGTAAGGAGATAGCCGGGTCCACACCGGCCGTCTCCTTCTCGTCTGCCGGACCTGTGCAATGGGAAGATGGGGCCCCCGATCCACCTCCCCTAGGAGGCAAGGAGGCGAAGGAGGCAACAACATTCCACACATTCTCGCTGCCGAGCATGGCTTTGACGACGCTCGGCAGCGAGAGATCATCACCCACCGCCGCAGCCAGAATGCGGCGTCGCTTCTCCCACGCAGCACATTCGGAAAGTGTGTGCTGCGCGGTGTCCGGTTCAACGCCGCACTCATGGCATACGGCGGTCGGCTCCCTGTGTGCTATCCGGTACAGGTACCAACAGAAGCACCCGTGCCCGCTCAGCACCTGCACCAGACGAAACGTCAGGGAGCCCCATCGTCAATTGCACCATTCGGGTAGGACCGGTCGGACGGCGTCGACAGTATAACGCGTCCGCCAGGTCCCGCCCCCACCTCTCCATTCTCAACCCTCTTTCGTACTTCCTTCTCTGCTCTAGTTCCCCGGGAGCTAGAGGCTCTCCCATCTGTTTCTTAGCCGCCGTATAATTGTATACGGCGGCAAGCACTTCCGCCTCCAGCTCCCAGGGAAGAGAGCCGGCCAGCACCATGGCCGCCGCAGAGGACACCGTCCGGTAACCCCGTATCACCTTCAACGCCACAGTACGCTGCGCAGCACGCAACGCACGGATATTGGTGGCGTTGAGGGCGTCCACCCATAAAGGTTCCCTGTAGGCGGCAATGGACCGCACGACCCCCATGTATAGGCGACGACAGGCGGCACCCGGCCCCCCCGTATTGGGGAGGAGTCGTCCGAGCGCCGCTGCCTCCACAACTATGCGCGGTCCGAGCCCCTTGAAATGGGGCTCGAACCGCCAGCGTCCGTCCAGGGTGGGGCCCAGATACTTCATCTGGGTCCCCACCCTGACACGGACTCCCTCCACATCTATGTGGGCCCCCGGAGGTGGCCCCATACAAGGCCCATGGAACATTACGGCCTCGGTCTTCTCGAGGGCCACCTCGAGGCCCAGTCTTCTGATGCCCCCGACCACGAGAGTTACAGCCTCCGTGGCCAGGCGCAACAAATTATTAATTTCCCCCCCTCGAGCTACGACTAGAGTGGTGTCCGCGTAGCAGATGAGGCGCGCTCCAGAAGGGAACGCGCCGCGGAGCACCCAGTCGTAGCCCATGTTCCACAGGAGTGGCCCTAACGCCGACCCCTGTGGAACCCCGCTCGCCGTGTTGCGCCGGACCATCCGCTCTCTGGCGTCCACGAAGGCGACCTCTCTCCCGTCGAGGTACGCCTCCAACATCCGCCGCAGATACAGGGGCACTCTGAAATACCGGAGCGCCTCCATTATTACACTGTACGGCAGACAGTTGAAGGCGTTGGCGATGTCCAAGGACACCGCCAATATTCTTTCGCCCTCAGAGGTCGCCTCCGTGGAGACCTTTTTCAGGAGGGTCAGGGTGTCCAGCGTGGAACGCCCCGACCGGAAGCCGAACTGCGCGTCCGTCAGGTTCGGCTCCACTTCCTCTAGGTGCCGGACGACCCGGGAGGCAACGATTCTTTCGAGCGCCTTCCCGGTGTCGTCCAGCAACACGAGGGGCCGGTACGCGGACGCATAGTCCGGAGGACGGCCCTCCTTCGCCATCAGGCACAGGATCCGCCTGAGGAGGAGGCATGGGAGGGAGGGGGAGCTCCGGAGGGTCGGGCAACAATGCTCCCACGACCCTCTCAACCACTTCCGGCTGGAAACCTACTAATACCTACCAAGTTCGCAGTCACTAACCATTTTTATAAGAGTTTCAAGAGTTCTCTACCGTATCATCGAATCCCGATATCGAATATTAATTAAATTAAAACGGGTTCCCTTTGAAATAAATAGATTATTTTACAAATCGGTTTATAAATCAGGAGATGAGTTTTTGGCGGGATTTTAGTCTGTCATGCAGTGGATTTTATATTTTATTCATATTATTGTGTTATTTGACTCTATATTTTGTAAATTTGGTGGTGTTTTACGTAATATAGTTAGTTTATTGTGCATTATGAAGTGAATGGAAAATAATACCACGGAGTATGAAATTCTGAGATCCCACTCCCTGGAAGGTTCTAACAAGAGATTCACCGTCTTAAAACTATATTTTATTCTATATTATTAAAGAAAGGAAGGGAAGACTCAGTTTTTTTTTCTCATCATAACTCGACCGACCTTCGTTAAATTTAACAAATATGTCGTTATAAGTACAAAAAAGAACATGGGGCACCATTTATCTTGATTAAAAGTACTAATCTCGAAGGTAAGTCTACAAAATCACGAACAAATAAAATCTAGTAGTTTTATAGAAACCAGAACTCGCTACAAACGAGAATACAGAGTAAGAATTGAGAAACAAAAGAACGTCGTCTCGTTATTCAAACATAAAACATGCTCTGACGTCACGTTTACACTTCGCCTAACCAGATCTAAAGACTGTATAAGAATTTCCTTTCAGCACAAAGAAAGACATCGCCCATCGATCGAACCAAATACGTTTTCAAAGATACGTGAATGATAAGAAAAAGGGGATACTTCAAAAAGAAATAATAAACCTTTTTTATATCCACGGATATCCTCTTCCCATAATAACTCGAGGGTCGAGAACATTTTATAACTACAGAATGATATAAAATAATGTTTTTTTTCTTGACCTATCTACTTTGATCTGCCCGTTTAGATTTAGTGATGAGGCGTCACACACGTTTAATCAATCGATGTTGTGACACCCAAGTAAATTAACCCAATGATATTACAAGTAAAAAGGTGTAGATACATTACCTATATGAATGATATTTTGACAAAAAAATGGCGTTATGGTGCCATTACACCATGGCATTACCATACACACGTGCGGCATATCTTCAATATCGATGCTGAAAAAGATAATATAAGAATAGTTATATATTGCTTAGATACGGCCGGATTTATGAGCAGTTGTTAAAAAAAAAACTGGCTAGCCAACTTTTAACAAGACGTTGTCGAAGCGCTTATTTATTTGTCCAGCTTTCCCGACATAACTGCTCAACCGATATTCATGAGATTTTGCGTTGACGGTGCCATATGTATGCGAACATTAAATATTTATCATCGAGAAATATATATTGTTTTGAGCTGAATAACCTAAAATTATGTTAACCTGAGCGAAGCCACGAACAGAAAAGGTTGGAGTCGCGAGCAGTCACTAGTAAAGATATGAAAGTGAAGAAAATTCTAAATTTTCTAGCTACTATATTAGAATTACAAAGATGTAAAGTTTGTGAGTTTGTGACGATGTAGGGGGTAATCTCGGGAACTACTGGTCCAATTTGAAATATTCTTGCAGTGTTATATAGCTCATTTATCGAGGAAGATTATAAGCTATGTATCATCACGCTAAGACCAATAGGAGCAGAGCACTAATGAAGAATGTTTCAAAATCAGGGTGTTTTATTTCTTCTTGGGAGCTTCCGTTGCACGTTAGCGTTAGCCCAAAGCAACAACTTCGTCCGCGTGTAATTACACGCTGACGAAGTCTGCGGCAGAGGCTATTACCTTATATATTGAAACGCATAACCATAATCTCATCTGGTGTTAAACGACGACGTAGTCTAAGATGGTAAACACGCTACACCAAGAGAAGACTGACCAGGAACACACCATTAGGTGTTTGGCGTCAGATTTTCAACTCGAGGGTGAGAGCTAGCCAGGCAGATTTAGGAAAACCTTACCACCATGCTATGATTTCATCACGAGGTATTTCTTTACTTGAAGCTTGAAGCCGAGTCAGTTGCAAGGTTTCCAACCTACATCCATGGACGCTGTGTCCGAAGACGCTGTAAAGTAAGTCATCATCGCTACAAAGCTTAACGGATCGTGATAAATCTTGAATCTACCAGAATTGTAGTATCTAGGCCACGTAAAATTAAAGTTTTTTATAAGGAGTAACCATGATATTATAATTAAAAAAAGTGTGTGTGTTTACTTATGTACACGTGTTAGAAGTTATACTTCTTTGACGTAACAAGATAAAAATCTTTTTTTCGAAATTTTATCTTTCGCCTTATTCCACGTTTGTAGAAAAAACGACACTAACCATAGCAAAAAGGTATGTACCTAATACATAGAAAATTTTAATACAAAGACTACAAATACAAATAAACAAAATGTTGACTATACCCAACTTCAGGGTGTCGATTTTTCGTGACGATGTGCGTGCGCATCGTAATAACTTCAGGATGTCGGTTTTTCGTGTCGGTGTGCCCCCGCTTCGTAGATATTTACTCTCATCATTATTCCCTAACGCGCCAAAAGAAGTGTAACTTCAAAAACTGTAGATACGTCATAAGGGCGTCAACAGTGCCTTGTTAAAACTTGGCTAGCAAGCTTACTTTTGCATTTTTTACGGCTGCCCCGTCAATCCGTCCGTATCTAAGCAAAATATAACTTTTTTTTTGACCAGCGATATTGAGAATATGTCATCTTACTACCACATTTTATTTAAGACAGTGTGGCGTCACACGTACTTTACGTATGTGTGCTTATCGTGCCATTTGTTTGGCAAAATAACATGTAGATAATATATCTATAGCTTTTTAGTTATAATATCATTTTTTTTATTGAAACACGACAAAGTGGCTGCACTGTGCTTGATGTTAAGCATAGTACAATCCAAAAACATCGGCAACCACCGAGAGACAGATTATCCATCGCCGGTCGCCGCTGTCATGCCGGCCATAATGACGAAAGTCACCCGGTACTAGATATGCACAGGCTGATCCCGAAACGCGACGCGCAGAAGCGAGTCACTATGACGGGCTTTTTCGCCATATACATGGTGGTTGCAACCCAGTCGGGCTGTAAAACCCTACCGCTCCGCAATCATTGAAGAGTAGTAGTGATAAAATATAACGGAGGTAACATAAAATCGATAAAACTTTCATAGGAATTGAGTGATGATTGTAAATTTTAAATTAATGTTATAACACCAAACAATTTTACAAGAACGAAGCCAGAAGTATTATCTAGTATGTAAACATCACATCTAATAGTAAAGTTTTATACATAAAAAAAAAAACATACAACCGAACATAAAACCCCCTCCTCTTTCGAAGTCGGTTAAAAATTATACGATTTAGTTTCGTTTCTTTAATAAGTGAAGTGAGTTCCAGTGATCACATCCTTTATATTGCGGACTCTTCGTAGCGATACAGAGAGCTGTGAGAAGATTGCGACAAAACCAATAGATTCGCTTTTGTATTGTATAAAATATAAATTCGAACTTAAGCAATATAATCGAGGCTTTACCTATTTCGACCGGTTTTATTGATATAAAATAATTTATATACGAATTACCCAAAAAAGGTTTTATTTAGGAATTCGTCCTATGTTTTAGACTAAGTATTACTTTAATTTTTTGCCAAAAAACTATTACGGTGTAATAAAATCTATATGGACAAGTCAGAATATATATATATATACGATTTAAGAAATGAATCATGTAAATCGTTTCAGTGATTCTAAATGCACTAACGGGTAGACAGACTGAGAGAGGTTGCGTTTTACAATATGTAGGGATTTACCGTTTGTTCATAATTTCGGTGTAGTCCGGTAAAATTGCTGGGTCAATAGCGTAGTCAGTTCGAAAAAAAATCATAACTTTGGCTAGTTATATTATGATTGAAATCTCTGAACGTGAAACGAACATTATTTAGGAAAAAAAATTAAACTTAAGAGACTAGAATAAATAAGCATATCTTTTATCGGTAGCAGTGTTTACAGGGAGATACGGTCTATAAGTTTTAAACTAACTTCAGATGCTATATTATATAATTCCATAGTCGGATGAGCTTATTATATTATCTTCCACCGCAAGTGGCTTCGATTCGTTTGGTATTGGATTTACATTCGGTTCTAAATGTCTGGCGTCGTGCCAAATGGTGTTACCCGATATTACAGTAAAATTTACAATCACAGGGAAAAATATTACAAGATTTTATTTATTATGTGTGTTCGTCATGACTTTATTATAATTATTACAATTTATTTAATGTTGATACTTGTGTCGAGTTGATGTCGTTGTGTAATAAGTTGTAGACTCTATCTAGACCTAACCTAGACTCTCACTAATCACTCAATCAATCAGCGCCCTTATTGGTTCTATTACGTTATATTCGAGCGTGTGGAATGATCAACGAAGTTAGTAAATTGTTGTATATATTTTTTTTTATTCAATATAGTTTTTATTCATACTATTTTAAAACTTAAGATATTGTTTGTTTCTCTGTTTGTTGGAACATAGTGATCTTTGGATCTATCGCACAGTTTTGAATTTTTTTTGTATTTTGTAACCTGTATATTGAGGAAGATTATATAAAACATCAAATTATGTAAAATGTAGATTATAAAATGCATTGAACGAGAACAAAGTAGGGGTGCGGGCAATCCGTGTTTTGCGGGCCAAGGTATCAGTGTAGAAGAGCAGGGAAAATTGAAGAAGAATAAGACTGTAAAACATATTTAGTAATAAAAGTGATTTATTTTTTAATAATTTTATGTGTGATATAACTTTCACGAGATAATTTCTTGATATTTCCTTTATTAATCACATTTTATCGGACCTTCGAAGTCTGTATATTAATAATATTTATATTTTTCACGATTAATTGTCAGGATCTAAAAGGTCATAATTTTGTTTATACCAATAAGTAGTTATCCATGACTCCCAGGTTTATTCTTTCATATTACTTGATTCATTAAGTCAACAATATCTAATGCCAGATATCACTGACATATCATGTATTTGATTTTCATCACGGTTTAATAGAAAAATGTAAAAATATATAGTTGATTTTCAATAAAGTAAGACAAAAACTTTTTCTTATTGTGTCTCTTGGAATATGTTATACTATTAATATAAATTTAATATTGATTCCAATAAAGGTTTCCCAAAAATCAATGTTATTTTTAACTATTTAATACTCACTATTTCTTTTATTATAACAATACATAATAATATACTGTGTATACACAGACGTCATATACCAGGTGAAAGGTTAGACATTCGCAGTATTATAGGATATGACACTTTATGGCTACATTGAACACATAATATAATAATATCAAAACAAATACCAATAAACAATAAAAAGAACGAAAGTTAAAAAAAATTTAAGACTCTCAAAAGTATGAGTACAAATTTAAATAAACCTAGGTTGAATGACCGGTAACAAAAGCCGCGAGCGGTGTCCCGGATAACAGATAACCTTCGATAATAAAAAGTCCGAGTGAAGTCGATTGCAGACTATCCTGCATAAATATTGCTAATCTCTAACCAATTACCTAGTATACCACAAAATTTCTTTATAAACAATGTCATCCGTTTACTTCCTTTCTTCTGCATATGCGCACCACTTCACTTGCAAATTTTTTTACAACAAGAAAATACACATCACTGGATGCATAATGCTTATAAAGATCGTAGTTTCTTATTTTTATATATTGTAATAGTTCTTTGTTTTTTCATAAGTACCAAGTGTCTATGAAATAATCAAAAATATCGAAATTAGTTCAATCGTTTTTACATGATCAATATACAACAGTAGATCTCTAATATTTATTTATACACATGAATAAAAAGCTTTAAAGATTTTAAAGTAATTTCAAATTGGCCAACCGTCAAAACTTCGTTTAAAAAAATATTATTCATTAATTAAAATGAGATTTACTGTAACAGAAAAGTTAAAACCTAGTAACCCCAAACATAGCATTATGAGTTACGTCTTTCATATATTTGTCAATTGTTTTTTTGGTTGCGTACCGCCTCGCTCTTGGCAAGGTTATGGCATTCGTGATCTCGTATACGTTTTGTTGCGAAAGTTTCTCGGTCTAGACAAAAGAAAGTGCAAAACGCTGGTCGATTCAGTGAAATACGGAGCCAAGTTTAAAAACAGCCTTAACTGTTTTTGACCTTTGGTACATAGGGACAGGTATTTATATACTAGCAGTTGCTTACGACTCCGTTCTTATAGAATTGGTTTTACTTTTTCAATGAATTACGTGTTATTTTTTACCATTTTTTTACTGTAAACCGGAAAATACTTAAATCTGTACAGATTTACTATGACTCTAAATTCATTCGAATGGGATATATATTTAGTGTATGTTCATAAATTGTGAATTATTGTTTTTTCTTTAACTTTATTTTTGGCAATCAATCTTTCAGATGATTGCTGCCATTGTCGCGTAGTCAATAATATTACAAGCGTCGTGCGATCATTTCAATATTATGCATCGCGTGAATCAATATTCTAACAAGATGGTGGGTCACTTGTTACAACATTACAGAAAGTTTTTTGGCATCTCAGAATTTCATGCTCCATGGTATTATTTTCAATTCACTTCACTTATGCACAATAAACCAACTATATTACGTAAAACACCACCAAATTTACAAAATATGGAGTCAAATAACACAAGATTATGAATAAAATATAAAATCCACTATATGACAGACTAAAATCCCGCCAAAAACTCCAGAGTCAATGAGTTGAGATGAATATTGTGCTCAGTTTTTAACATGCGTCTATCATCGGAATGATTGTATTTATTATGTATTCTGTACTCTACGTACGTAATACGTAGTTTGAAATTAAAGATTAGGGGAGAGTAGGTTGATTGAGAACGGCGGGTAATTGGGAACAGTTAGATAAATAGTACATCTCCCCATACTATACTGTCGCGAATCTATTCTACGGATGAATACAAAGCCATTTATTGCATATGCGAAGGTGGCATTGAAAGGACGCAATAGTTTTATCACAGTAAGGCGAACGATTATTTTAGTATTTTTGATGTAATTTTTATCATCAGTTATAACACGTGTAAATATCATATTTTTGAGTTCAAAGGTGTATTATGTTTTCGCACACAGTATCTGCTTTCAAATGCAACATAGATTGAAGGTAATAAAAAATGCTTTTGAGAGTGGTGGCAAATTTTATGTATATGACTGATTCGGGTAATTGGGAACGGCATTAGGTGAGTAATTTGGAACGTTCCCAATTACCTCTTACCCTCCTAATTACCCATAGTACTGCTGGTTGATTGTGTAAAAAATATTTAAACTTTACAAATAATTCCAGATTCCTCGTAATTACGTAAGAAAGATCGATCAAACGTCTTTCTTAATTACCTCATATCATTTCCATTTCCCTCACGGGATGATCTCAATTACCCCATAGGGTAACGGGTAAACAGGAACGGCAATGTTTTTTGTTTTAGTTTATATTTTTATTAAAACGTAAATTTAAAATAACTTTTATGACTACTAAGTACATAGATAACTAAAATTCATGTAGCAATAAAATTTAATTAAGTTTATAACTTTTTTATCATTTTTTAAGTTTGAAGTTAAGTGTTCCCAATTCCCCCACTCTCCCCTATAATTGGATATCTTGTTTACTATTAACTTCCCATTATCATTCACGTTTGCAGATTATTAAGTTAATATCAAAAACTTTAATTTCCTAAATCGAATAATTTTCCGAAAATTTTCAGTGTAATGCCTACGATCTGAAAAAAAGTTTCACTTCCATTATAGTTTCATAATATTTTTTTAAATTTTAATATCCATATGAACTATCAATGATAGTACCATAAAACACAGCAATGCAGTATTGCCTTGTACTGCAACATATTGCCGAAAGAGGTTACGAGTTGTTGGATATTTTTAATTCCTCCGTATATTTGTAATTAATTTGTATAATAATTTGTTGGTTCCTTTTACAGATATAATAAATAATAATTTTAAAATGAACACTACATCAATGTTGAAAAACGTAATTATACGAACGGTAAATAAATACTGTGGGAGTCCTGTATTGTAAAATCACATCATAATTGATTTCTGTCATTTTAACGCTTAATTCAAGCAGACAACATATATTATCTATATGGATAGTATTAAAACTTGTTTGGTAAATCGAAATAAAAGCGATTCATTTTATGACACGCATTTTAAATAAAACTGCACTTTTTCGGTTATGTATTTGGTAAAAACTGCATAACAAATAAATGAATTTAATTACTACAAGACATTTTCTTAAAATATTAATAATAAATTATATCTACGAATAAATAGGTTGAGATAAACCAGTTCGGTATTTTTTTCGTAGGTTTATAAATCTATTTTTTTTTTTATTTCTTTAGTTGGTGGCTATTGAGAAGCTTTGGGGTTATCAGAGAAAATTGAAACAGTTTGTTTCCTTGTCATCAACGAGTCGAAGTATTTATTTAAAAATCTCTATTCGTCACGATCCATGATCTTTACGTTTACTGATTTAAAAAAAAAATGTACGCTCTTTGATAGTAAAGGGTGAATACTGATTCAAACTAAAAAAAAAACTAATTATGATCAAATTTAGACAACTACTTAAAATCGATACATATAATATAAATCTATATATAAATATGACATGTCTGTACGTTTTAGATTCTTGTGAAAAAAATGTTATTGATGTGTTTGAATAAGTAATTGCAATCGTTTTTAGAAATGTCTGTCTGTCTGTTTGTATGAACACGCATTACTGTTAAATAACTGCGTTGGCGATACAACTTCAACATCATAAAATCATAAAGCACATTCTTAAGTAACATTTAGTCTTTGTTTCAGTAAAATCGGTCCACTCTGTCAAAAGTGACTGTCATTTTAATGGCTATACGACTTAAGTACGAGAAAAAGCAAGTAAGTAAATGGACTTAATACATTCTAATGATTTTAATAGTCACTATTTTTTACATTAGGATCGACATGGAGGGAGCTAGTAATACACAAGAAGTATATTTAAAAATAGAGCCCTGTAGCACAAAAAGCATGTAGGTCAGACATCAAATAAAAAAAGAAATGAATTGCGATGAATAAAATAGAATCACATGTAAAACATGCATAAATATTCTGTAAAACGACATGAAACTGCTATAACATTACGGATACTTCACAGAAAATTACGCAAAAATCTCGAAGGGTCACGATGACCTTTAAAAGTCGCTACCATTTTTAGCAAGAACTCTTCACAGTTATAGAAATCGCATAAAATCATGTTTTATGATATCCTTACTATGGAAAGGAGGCTTAAGGTGTTGTCCTATCTAAAGCTAGTAACTACGCGCTATAAAATTATTAAATGTTGTTTTTCCAAAATGATTTAAATCCAATATGAGTCGTTCATTTTTTTTTTTAATTTCCAGTTTTTATACACCGAAAAGTAAGTTCAAATTTTGTCGTCCATAAAAGGTTTTCTAGTTTTTTTTTAGGTTCTTCATATTTTATTTATACAAAATTTGAAGATTTTGAAAAATAACGTGAAATATTGAGAATGGCTAAAATTAGATTTAACTCATTTTGGAATGTAACGGCTGCCCACGGATGTATTAAGGAAGGAAACAATAACAAATCTTCCTTTTCTAGTACAACAATATACTGTAGGAAAAGGGGACGTTGTGACGCCCAAAGTGTTTTTAAATCTTAAGTAGGCATATTCGCAGCTCCGTCCGTAAGAAATCTAATATGCAAACAGTGACTAATAAAATCTGAATGTATTAAGTCCACTTCCTTATCTACTTTTCTCTCCAACTTAAGTCGCGTTGTCATTAAAATTACAATAACTTTATATAAACCGAACCAATTTAAATAAAACGAAAATTAAATGCTAATCGAAGATATGCTTAATGATTTTCATGAAACGATTTTATCATGAAAGCAGTAAATTAGTAGTGAAGAGTGTCCAAATAACACACAGACAGACATTTCTTAAAATGATTGATATGTATTTTTTTACATTGTTGCGACACTTTAGTACAAAAGCCGGCAACGTTGGAAGAACTAGAATTTTAGAAAAGCCAAACCTTTAATATATCTTCCTCTATGCCCTTCCAATAAAGATTCAGGAGACCTTTTTTTTATTGACGTGGGGAAATCCCTAAAGGATACGCTACCCTCCCGGGGGAGAGGGTAGATTATGTCCGGCTCGCACGGACTAAAACCCCACGGTGTACAGTCCGCCGCATGGTAGGGGCAGCCAGGGTTCGAGCATGCTCACTGACCTGATAAACTGCCCCTGCGGCAGCCTGGCGAATGAACGCCAGGCTTCGCCCTACTATAGAGAGGCTACTGGGTACACGACCAGCAGCCTCCCCTAGTCAGTTTCAGGAGACCTGGTGGCCAATGAACGTTGTGTTTTTTACGTCCATCAAACTTTTCAAGGTCAAAATGTTGATTCATAAATAATTTTAGGGACATTTTTTTTCTTAGACACCTACAACAATATTTTTCACGAAGATCAAAAATGTGCAGTCACGTTAGATTTACATTCTCATCATAGATATAGATAGGACAATTACTTTACACAAAAGACATTCCGTTGACGAGAACCCCGAGAAGCCGTCCATTTGTACGGGTCAGCCACGTACCGTTTATATAACCAATAGCCCGAATCATGATCAAAGTGGCGCTTATCAAAGGTTTAAATCGTAATAACTTCGACATTTGAGTTTCATGGTTGACGCTAAAATTAATACTAAGTTCTTGTGACAGATTAAAATTCATGTTCCTTGTTATTAGTTACAATAACTTCACTATTTTTTTAATATCAAATAGGAGAGAAACGAACATGCGGGTCACCTGTTGTTAAGCGATCACCGCCGTCCATAGACACGAGCAACCCCAGAGGAGTCGCAAGTGCGTTTCCAGCCTGTGTTTGGTCGAATGAAGAGAAAGGAAAGAAGAGGAAGGAAGAGAGGGGGAAGGGAGATCGGTCTCCGGTGCTCTAACTGACCGAACGAAACGCAACAATGCAAGCACTGTTATTTCACGTCGGTTTTCTGTGAGAGGGTTGTTCTACCCCGGACAAGCTAACCCATTCATGCTGAAACCAATAATAGCTTCAGCGTGGCTCTACCACCTACTATATACTACTTGTGCACAATAATCACACTGTTATAGCGATGTTCAACGGCTTGAATATCGATATTTTACGATATACCGTACCGTTATATCGACATTTTCCATTAACGAAAAGAGTTTATACTACAATACTAAGAAGTACCTAAAAGGAGGACAAAATGAATAGCCCATGTTAAGAATTTAATATGCAATCAGTATTAGGACGATTATATATTTTTTTATAATTCTCGAAATTTTTAATTTATATTTTCAATAAATACTACCACTTATAGGCATACTTAGACGAATATAAAAAAGGTAGAACAGAAAAAATCTTCTTATTTCGTACTGGTCACATATATCGGCGCTATGTAATTAGAAAAAAGAAGATTGTAAATAAAATTTTACCCACAACTTTCATTTTTGGAGTTTTTGGCGGGATCTTCGAATGCAATGTAGTGGATTTTATATTTTATTCACAATCTTGTGTTTTTTGACTTTATATCTTATAATATTGATGCTAGGTTTTATAGTCTTGTTATATAATTATTAAAATACCTGAAAGTATGCTCTAAACAAAAATTAGGTATTGCAATTAGCGCATAAAAGGAACAAAGTCTTTAATTGTGCCGATTAGATAAACCTTTTTTATATGTTTGCTGTGGCGATATTAATACTACCTTTGATTATACATAAATAGTGTTTTCATACACACTGAGACTTCTTTCAAGCAACAACAGAACATTATATAAAAGAGTGACTTTACACTGTTTAATTTATTGTATTTTAAACAAATTCAATTCGTTTTATAAGAAATTATTTACGTTAACGCTGTGAAAGCAGTGGCTGTGTTTATTTAAACAGATCTAAAACTGGCATCATAAGCAACAAGAATATTTAAAAATATAGTTTTATTTTTATTGTTAACATTTTATATTAAATAAACTTTAACTTTACGCAAATTGAGTAAATATCTTATTTGGACCTTTGAGAGATCGGCGAGTAAAACCCTATTGAGCTGTCTAGGCCACAGGGGTCACCTGTGAGCATCGACAGAGGTTCAATTCAAATGTAATTTATGGTTTCAAAGCGTCGATATCATACGAAAACCTTATCGGAGGGGTCTTGTGGCCTTTAGAATAATCGATTTAGTTTGGCCCTTGCGTGTCGCAAAATTTAGAATTTAGTTTCGATTGTCATTAATTTGTTAAGATTATTAAAAAAATAGTTGTTGTCTAGTGGTGTGATCTGTGGAATATCATTGCGATATCCGCGGGTTCGAACCTGAACCAAAGATTTTTTAAAAATTCTCATACATTTACTAATTAAAACCAATAACACTATCGTTTGACGGTGAAGGGAAACATCGTGTGCAAACTTGAACCTGAGTAATATTCTTGTACTACTACTTTATTTGAATAAACATTAACTGTGGAAGAGTCTCGGAGTTTGTAATACGTTGTGGGCTAGCGCGGTGATTACGCGAATACCACAGTATAAATATGAGACACAGTACGGAAACTACAAACGCATCTTTGTGTGAGTGTGCCGGTCCGAGGGTTTATAGGGAGTTTCCAAACTGTCTGTTATGTGTACTGTGCTCATACATTCCTTTGACAAGAGGCATACGACCCTACAGTGCATCTCTTACAGGCTTATGTTGATGTTAAAAAATTGAGGCTTTACGGGACACCTGGCAGATGTGAACCATCAAAATTGTTTTGTATAAGTTACATGCGTAAAAGAAAAGACTACGACAGGAGTCAGTTATGGCATAGTGAATAGATAAAGCATTACAGATTTGTTCCATGAAATAATTGCTCTTTATATATTTTACTAGCTGTTACCCACGACTTCGCACGCGTTTTTTGAATATATTAAATAAATTTAAAATTGTTATTAGATGTGTAAATAACAATAATACTCTTTCAGAAATATTTGTAAGTATCATACGCACATCATCTACAGTAACAGGTAACATGTAAATTATATATGTGAATACTAATAGGGTATCGAATGGGATGGGATTTATCATAAACCACATAGCTGGAACTTTAAACTACTATCTATGTATCACGTTCACTGCTCACTTACACTATATAAGAAAGTAATGAAAGTATTATCGAGCAATATGTGTTAAATCTTTTATTATATAAATATAATAGTCCATATTGTTGATATAATCACGTTATTAATATACCTTGCTAGTTTTTTTTTAAGCATATATATGCTCACAGATACGATTTTTACGTAAAAAAAAAAAAAAAAAAAAACTACATCTAAGCAAAAAAAAGGTGCGGACCAAGAGTCTGCAGACTAAAACAAAAAGGAAAAATATATATATATATATACCTTGCTATAATTTAAATCACATATAAACATATGAGTTTCAATTATATTTATTCTTGGAGTCCAGTACAATGTACGTCACACGCACATGTTTATAGTGAACAACATATTTTTGGTCCATTTGTCACATACGAATGAACAGTTCATCACAACATAGTTATTTGCCCGTAAAATTCCCGTTCAAATATTACTTGTAGTCCATTGAAGCTGTCAAGACCTTGCTAGGTCAATAGCGTAGTCATTACTAAGAAAAAAAACCGTTCAAATAGATCCAGCCGTTTCGGAGGTTACCCGGAACAAATAAACAAACAGACATATCGACAGAATTAAAAAAATGTTAATATTTGTAACACCGCATATAAATGTATTCATCAAAAAGTATTTATTTTAATATTATATACACACACTTTCTTCTTATAATACGTAATATATCGCAAATAAAATAAACAAAACTAACGTAGAATAAACTTTGTGAGGAGTTTTTGACGGGATTTCAGCCTGTCATGTAGGGGATTTTATATTTTATTCATAATCTTGTGTTATTTGACTCTATATTATGTTAAATTCGTAGCGTTTTATGTAATATGGTTTGTTTATTGTGCATAAGTGAAATGAATGAAAAATAATACCACGGAGCATGTATTCTGGGGTCTTGAAAATTAGGAAGATAAAAATTTACGAAATATTATATAGAAGATTTGGCGCTTATTATTATATTGACAACTTCAGAATTGGCAGTATGGATTAATACCTTCGCCTGTATTGATGGACGAATATTATTACTACTAGGAGTTTTTGGCGGGATTTTAGTCTGTCATGTAGTGGATTTTATATTTTATTCATAATCTTGTGTTATTGGACTCTATATTTTGTAAATTTGGTGGAGTTTTACGTAATCTAGTTAGTTTATTGTGCATAAGTGAAGTGAATAGAAAATAATACCACGGAGCATGAAATTCTGAGATGCCACAAAAACTCCCTAGCAGGTTCTAACAAGGGATCCACCACCTTGTTAGAATATTGACTCACACGACGCAATATTGAAGTGATTGCACGACGTTTGTAATATTATCGACTACGTGACGATGGCAGTAATAATCTGAAAGATTAGTTGCCAAAAATAAAGTTAAAAAAAAAAAATATTATTACTAACCTTTTAGAATAGCAGCACAAAATAGACTTTAAAAATATTTGCGATAGCAACGTTCTACGTATAATTAAAAATTGGAATTCAAAATAACGTAGAATAAACTTTTGAATAGGAACACAAAAATAAACACTGTTAATATTTCCGATAGAATGTTATCATGTTACCATGGCAACGCATATGATACTGACACTGACACGCAGCGGATGCTCTAAAAATAGCCCGATTTTGAGACATTCTTCATTAGTGCTCCGCTCCTACTGGTTTTAACGTGATGATATGTAGCCTATAGCCATCCTCGATTAATGAACAATCTAACACGAAAAGAAACTTTCAAATCAGACCGGTAGTTCTTGAGATTAGCGCATTCAACCAAACAAACAAACTCTTCAGCTTTATAATATTAGTATATATAGATTATGTAAATATTAATGTTTATCAATAATAAAATACAAAAATTCAATTAGACGTAGGCGCGGTGTGTTTGGCGGCAATTATCAAAGGGCGTTACGTTGTCGGCGCATGTCGCGTAACACTAGTAGAACGAGTTGCCGACAAAACAATTTGAATCTTATGTATATACAAATAGGGTTGCAAATGCTTTTGATTATTTCATTAATAATGCAAAGTTCGTCTCTGCGTCGCCACGCCAACAATCAGGTTTACCCTCCGTCTATAGATGTTTTACATTAAAACTTCATCAATAAAAATGTTTCTTGAACACATAAATTGTAGATTATAAAATCACATTTCTATCGGTTACAACAAATATATATAATATTGTAAGGAAGATATGTAATATATTTTAGTTCTGGTATTTACGGGTTTCCTGTCGTGGACTACAATATGTGTTCCGTAACGTGCAATAAATAAAATTATTTTTTCATTAATATTTTTCATATATCTTTTATTTTCTTTTAGTAATGCGCGATGTGTTTCTGTCAGTTAGATTATTCTGCTTTCTTGTTCACGACAGCAATGCTCTTCAATTCTCTGTATAAATCCAAGCTCTTTTTATATAAATACTTTAGTGTAACTTCTTAAAATAATTTTTAACGTAATCGGGATTCAGATAAGTACAATTGTATGGAAATTAAGAAGTTTAATAATTTATGGCAGTTTTGGCATTAACAAATCATAAAGTATTTTATAGTCATCAGGAAAAAACTTGCAAAACGATTAAGAAAAGCTTTATTTGCTCTTATATTACTTATTTCTATAATATTGTAATTAAAGATTGAGTCGTCACGGGACGCCTCGCAGTTGTGAAACATCGAAATTGTTTGGTATAAGCTACATATATGCCTAAAAGAACAGATAACAACAGGAATCAGCTATGGCATAATGAAAAGATAAGGCATTCAAATTTATTCCATAAAATAATGACTGTTTATTTATTTTATTACATATATATTCATTTTTATTAAATACAAAAATTCATCTAGGTGCAAGCGCAGTGTGTTTAGCGGCGTTTATCAATAGGCACTAGGTTGTCGGCGCGTGCCACGTAACAGTAGTATAACAAGTTGGCAAAAGGGAAAACAATTTGAATCTTATGTTTATGCAGATAGGGTTGCAAATATTCTTGAATATTTCCTTAATAGTGGAAAGATCGTGTTTTGCGTCGTCACGTCGCCAAGCCAACAATCAAATTTTACCCGCGCCCTATACATGTTTCACAAAAACCGTAGATACGTTATTTACACGATATTTTGGCAAAACAAATGGCACGATAACGCACACATATATAAAGTAATATTGTAACGCCACACTGTCTTAGATAAAATTTGGAAATAAGATGGCATATACTAAATATCGGTGGTAAATAAAAATATTTATACGTTTGTTTGTTTGTGCATGAATCGCTGCCAAAGTACCTACGGTTGTTATAACGCGTCACCAAGAAATTCATAATGTATATCTTCGAGTAACATTTTGTCTTTATTTTATCAAAATATTATTATAATAGAATGAAACGGATGGTGGTGCGAATTAAGTACGAAAAAAGATTTGTGCCTAAAACCAGAGTATGTTATAGTATATAAATATAATAATGAGGTCTGTCTATATACTATTAGGTTTTATTAGAAAGTTTTATTCTAAAAATACTTGGTCATTATTTAAGAAATTATCACGATATGTTAAATGATGAAGACGATGTCGCAGGATTAGCTAGTGTGTAATAAAAAATAATTACACATTTAAACCTAATCTCACCATATATTATACGAATATAGAATTTTCAAACAGAGGTATAGAGTACACAAAAGAATAAGGTAAACTCTACACAGGTTTTGGGCTTAACGCATCATCCTTTGAATTACTCCAAACGCGTCTCAGGTGAAACAAATGTCCAAAGTTTTGTACCCTTGTCAAGTCCACTGTATGTCATGTGTATTTTTATTGTCATGTACCGTGTTTGTGCGTCCGGCTGTTATATTCAGGTCACATTATTTCTTTAATTTTCCGTAATATTTTGACGGGATGTTTTATTTAGGAAATAAAAAGAGATTTAGCGGTTGAGAGAAAGTAAGTATAATATTCTACATATGGCAGACAGAATAATAATATTAGCGTTTAACTTTATGGGTGCTTTCAATTTAATAGACTTATATTAAACTTATCTCTACGTATCTATTTCGTAGTTGGCTTACTTTCGCGTGGACTCCGGTATATATTCTTATGGTGGCCACTGTATAGTCAAGATATTGAGGGGCTTTGTCGACAGTCACATTAATAACATTATGTAACTTTATTGAATGCTTATTCTTTTATTTTTATTGTTTATATATGAGTCCTAAACTTGGATAAACTATACATATATTTCCTTTTTTTATTTTGTTTGTAATTATCTTCCAAAAATAAAGACTTCTTTTTTTCTTCTTTCACAGATTAATGTTCTACTTTGGTTAACAATATAACCACTTCTGTGAATTACACGATAACTATATGAGTATAACCACTTCTGTGAATTACACGATAACTATATGAGTAATTAATATATACTTTTCGAACCATTAGTTAATTATCTAAAGCAAATACTTCATACTTTTATATAAAAAATAAAACACCAAAATTCTCTCCATCATATAAACTAGCTGGACCTTTGACTGTGGGAGCGATTTCCATATCATCAATTAATTCATCTTCAGGAATTGTTGATAAACCTGAAAATAAGGTTTAATAGAGTAAGAGTTGAATAACAAGTATGATGATTACTAAAGCTAAAGTCGGCATGTTCCGGCAACTATATTTGAGAGCCAGCCTCCTCTTTGTTTAACATGTTTACCATTTAAGATGACATCACTTTACATCAGCTGAAGTATAAAGAAATTTAATCGAGACTATCATACTGCTTGTCAAAACCTCTTTACTCCTCTTATATATTTTTTTATCTCTCTCTTCTTGGCTATATGTCACGTATCACGGCGAGGTTAGCCTTCCGTATTTTCGTATTCAACATTACACCTCTCTCTGCATTTTGTATCTTTGCTCCCATAAGGATGGGCTAAGATCGATTTGCCGTCTCGATCCACTAGAAGGCTATAAGCATTCGTCATGTTATAAGCATTGAGAAATTACTTTGTTTCAAAGATTATTATTATTTTTCGTATGTCATACTCGATCACTTCAAGTTAATATTAGCTTGATAGCTTTTTTCATATATTCATAATTCCATCTTGATTTCTCGAAACAAGATATAAATTCAAATTTTAGATTCCTATAACAATTATTTTATCTTTGTTTTGTATTCAACTTTTGCCGATATTAAGTGCCAGCTCTTGCTTATGGTTATATTCAGAGCGGCCAAAAATATTAACGCGAACTATACAACTTGTGGAGGACAAAGTGCTTCACAACTAACTTTACTATAATTATCAAAGTATTGCACTTTTAAGTGGGTTTCTTGATTAAAATTACTCCGAAAAGACTTATCAAAGTAAAACTTGTTATGGTAGGAATTTCAAATTCTTATTCGCAATCTTTTGTGTGACAAAAAGTGATGGATTTAAACACTGTCGGTTAGAGCGTTGAAAACATCAATTCTCGTCCGAACACTGAAGTTAGCGGTGTCAGGCGCGGTCTGTACATGGATAGGTGATCGTCTGGTAACACCGCGTGGTGTTGGCCTTTTGTTGCATTCTTAAATTAAAATGGTTCCCCTTGATACAAAAGTTTCTCTTCTACATGTGTATTGATGATGTCTGTTTTTATTTATACGAAAGCATGCGTTCAATAAACATGCTACCATGCAATATTTGAGCAATTACAAATAGAAATAAAGCTACGGCATGTAGTTGATCTACTACATAGTAAAATTCCGAGACATTTTGTATCATCCATGTTTATTCTTAATAATTTTCTTAAAAGTCATCCAATAATTGAATTCATAGGTCTAACTAATTGATTTTGCTTCAGCAAAATACACATAGAGTACCTAAGCAACGATTATATGTTCTTTTCGCGAAAAAAATTGCAAAACTTCATAATCATGACACTGTTGTTTATGATCTCATACCTTTTTCATTCCTCCAAATCTTCACAAACCTCGGAATTTGCAAATTCTTCCACTCATCAACCGTACGCCAATGCGGTGTCGATAACACTGGTACTTCTAGGACTTTCAACGTTCGGTAAAAACTGAACGATTTTATAGTTTCTGCTGATTTTATTGTGGAGCTTGTAGATGTGATTGTAGAAGTAGTAGTTTTACCCTCTATATGAAAACAAACGATGATATTACCTTCCTAGTTTTTTTTATTATATTTACATAATTTGTCGAGTTTACTTCGGTGCAATATCGGAGACTAAGGATTAATTATTATCATTACAAAAATCTGTTTATTCTTAGACAAATACCTTGTCTAGGACTTGTTATTGAAAATAATCTAATTACCTCTAATAAGAATGGAAACGTAACGTATTTGTAATTGTTAAATTTTTGTGAAAAAAATTTCTGCAGGAGTCTTGTGAACTAAGTCATAAAATACAGTCTAATCGTTTTGAGAAATATGTGTCTGTGTGTTTGTTTGAATATCACTGCTAAAGTACTACGTTCAAGATAATATTACACTAGAAAATGGTTCATTGTGTCAAAAGTTATTGTAATTTTAATGACGACGCGATTTAAGTACGAGCGAAAAGTAGATATGTAAATTAACTGGTCGTTATAAAACTTTGAGTATAAGTTGTCAGGTATACCTGACTATATACAGCAAAGGACATAGTGTACCATACTAAATTTTCCTCCTGGCCTCGCTCACGTGAATATAGTTTTGACGTATCCCGCTGGAACATGTCCATGTCAAGCGGGTGTTAGTGTCAAAAGGATATTATAGAGTGGATCAGTATATGAACGATAGTGATGTCTGGAATTGACTCCTCTCTGTGCCACCACTATAAGTTGTGTATGATGTATTATATCATTATATATTATATATATATGTGTGTAAAAAAAATGTACCCGGTCGAGTTTCTTGCCGGTTCTTCTCGATGGCTGGGTTGTCTCCGAACCGATGGTAGTTTTTGACGTTCATAAGCGCCTTATTAGGGCCTAAACTGAATAAAGAATTTTTGATTTTGATTTTGATTTTGAACACTAATGTTTTAAATTTATCAAGTCATATTTTTTCTTATGTTAATTACGAATATCGATTTTCTTACTTCCTCCATGACCCAATCTTTTAATCCGGACTGGCCTCTTAATTGCTTCGATCATTGTATCCCAAGCGCTGCTGAATGCACCCTGCAATACCATGAACGATTACTATTAAATAAACATTGACACAATTGAAAAACGGCGTTAGGGTTACTTGCAAATGCGGAATTATACGCTATTGTAATATTATACCATGGCATAACTTTAACGTCTTGTAATGTTTAATTTCTTTTATATTACACACATCTTTCTAAGTCTATTTTAATTACTATTGTATTGTTAGTGAATTTGCAACAATAAACATATTTTCTTTCTTTCTTTTTTCTTTCCTTAGAGAATTCCTTAAAAATGAATGCTAAATATTGCGTTTTGTTAATCATACTAACAATATGCGTTTCAAATAAATGCCACAAAGACGATGGTTTATTATTTATATTCTAATCTGCTTTTCTAGTTACTCATTTATTACAACCATACAAATTTATTTTTAAATAATTCCACCTTTATTAATAATTCATCGGTAGATGTGTTTATCTTTGAACTAAATTATTGTTGCACACATAAGGAATAAAGTCACATTGCAATCAGAAGAATACTTGCCAGAAGAAGCCTTGTAAAAAATCTACAGTGTACGTCAATCTTTTTCACTACTCTGATTACATCTGTAAATTCGGTCTTATGCATAACATAGTTAAAGCATTATTTTAGTAATCAAAAAAATAACACTTGTATCCTTATGTTGTCTCGATGTTATACATATAAAATAATGCGTACCCAAATTTGTATTCTGCACATCGATATTCAGAGCAGTTAAAAATTTCGCAAAGACTATAGTAGAGACAAATAAATTATCATAATATCACTAATAACTCACACCAATATCTCTTGGTAGATTGCTTAAAAAGTCTTCAAAATCACTCTTAGCGTTCTCCAATAGACATAGGGAAATTAACAAATATCCGAATACAGGTGCTGGCTTCATTTCGCTTCGACTGGTACCATGTTTCTAGCGAACCACAAAAGGAATAACTCTTCCGCACCTGCATACTATTATAAATATTATTACCACGCTTGACCGCTATTAGACATTGTTTTTATACAACGTACAATTAGAAATGATAACATTAACTTAGAATATTGTTTCATTTGCAACTTAAATAATAATACATGTAGCATAGAGAATGATATTTTCTTAACTGGCATACGTACCAAGAATACAGTCCACTATCAATTCATTTCACTCTATCTGCCATCGTAACTTAATTTCGGTGCTAATGGTCCCATCTATTCGGTCCTAAAATAATATGTAGCTATTTTTATTATTGCATTATGAAATTATAAACACGTTTATATAATGTATACTAATATTATAAAGAGATAAAGTTTGTGAATTTGTGAGTTCGTAAAGTTATAGGAGGTAATCTCAGTAAGTACTGGTCCGACTTGAAAAAAAATTTCAGTTTTATATAGCTCATTTATTGAGGAAGGTTTTAAGTTACATCATCACGCTAAGACCAATAAGAGCGAAGCAGGAATAAAGAATGTTTCAAGATCGGAGGGTTTTCCTCTTGAGAGCTTCCACTGCGTGTTAGCGTTAACCCAAAGTAACTATTCCAAGCGTACTTTGTAGTCCGGTGAAGCTGTTAAGACCTTGCTGGGTCAATAGCGTAGACATTTCGAAAAAAAAAAATCCAAGCGTACAAATCGCGGGCATAGGCTAGTACTCTATAAGGTTCTAGTCTTTGTCCAAAACCTCGCTTTATATTAAATGACGATATGGTCCAAGATGGTATATGCTGAACCCAGACAGAGACTGGCTCTAAAGTACAGCTATTGATTTACTTATCTAAGTTGTGCTGGACGACTGGTTTTCAACGTGAGTTTGGTAGCTGTCCAAGCGGGTTTAAGAAAACCTTATTATCGTGCTATGGTTTCATTATGATATTTTTCTTTATCGAAAGTACCAACTTACCGACCGTATGTGCATCATCTTTAACATGTAATCAATTGCCCATTACTACTTATAATTATGTGTAACTCGCCTGAAAAAGACCGCAATTATGAAGCTAATTTTAATAGTTGTGGATGGAGGATTAGTTTGAACTTTTTCGTGTTACAGTGCTTGTTGTCAATTACACTACTCATACAGGAATAGTAGCTCAATTATTTTGCTACATGGTAAAAATAGTTATTGTGATGGTGCTTTCGCTTTAGAATCTTGTACAGCTTCCTCCACACTTGCATTGTATTTTAAAGCTTCAAAAGGAAATGTAAGTTTAGAAAAATGTAAAATTAAATAGAGAGTAAGGATTTGATCATAAAACTTATGAACACTTATCTAGTATATTTAAGGTATTAGATGAATTTTAGCCACCTGCCTGGTTACTAAGTAAATGCTATTCTTACATGAATACAGAACTATAGAAGTACACGAGCGGGTACACGCCTCCATAGTTTCACAGTAGCAACCATCCCGACGAGAACGAAGAATTTCGAAATGTCTTATTTTTGTCGTACTTTGAAGATGTGAAATCACCTCCCGACCAGTATGTTCCCTTCCTCATATGACATGGGGTCCTTCAAACGAGTCGTGAAAAAGCACTTTTGCAGGTCGGCATGTCTGCCGTTGTTATTCAACAGTGACAGTCACCGTTATTTATACACTGGTCTGTACTTTCCATCAGGTACCGTGCAGTAATTTTGCCGAACCAGTTTAAAAACAAAAGAATAATTAAACCCTGTTATGTAATCTAATATCTTTAACACCTGTATTAGTGAAAAACCATAAAGATTTAAGCGCCATACAAACGAAAATAGACCTTATGATGCAAAGGTTAGCAAACAGTTTGGTAGTATAAGGTTTAAAAAATACTGGATTTATTACAAGATTTGAATAATTATAAATGATGTAATGTAAAATTCCAATTATTATGCAAAATGTATTATTACATTATTATTTAATTTTTAAGAACTATTTTTTGTACTAAACCACGAAATGTCCAACTTAGCTATTGTATTTATACTTTTAGGTTAGAAAAAATATTTTACATTAAATACTGAACTAAATATACATTAAACTATTACAATATGAATATATCAAACTAAATATTGAATAATTTAGACAAATGAATATGGTAACAATAGTTTTTAGCCAATTAACTTTACTATTATTCTCTCTCCTTATTTCATATAAAACTTATTTCAAGAAAATATACAATATTTTATCGATCATAAGAAAAAAAAAAACGAAATATACTTTAAATTAGATATAATTTTTATGAAAATAATATCAAATACATGATAATATAAAAACCATATATAATCTGAATATAATTAAATATATTATTGTGACCATAGATTTTTAGACTCATATGGTACATGTACTAAATGTCTTTGCCGATGGCGGGAAATTTAAAAATTTTTAAAAAAGCGCGCTGGGACCAATCTGTCCCAAAGCTAGTAGTATCCAGGTTAAACGAGCAATTCTTATATTTTTTTACATTTGTATATATTCAGGATCTCGGAATCGGCGTCATCTATCTCCGTGAAACTTTGTATGTAGGTAGTTTCGAGGACGATAAATCGATCTAGCTAGATATTATTCATAGAAAACTTTTTTAGCTGAGTTTTCAGGCAATGAAAATATATAACTATAGTGGTAAATTTCTCCGCCGCTGTCAAAACAAATATAGCTCAGATGGAAATCGGTTGCTTCGAAAATCCATGTAACCACAGTTCGAATCCGAGTGACAGCATGGGTTTTTTTTTTTTTGTAAAAAATTTTAAATTTATGAGGCATACCTAACAGTTATCAGTTAACAGTAACCTAACTATTGATTTAAAATTATTTTTAAAGCACTGAGCTAGGTTCGATCTCCCAGGTACTAATCGGAATAACTTTTAGGTTATATTAGAATCTTGAAAGTATGCTAAATGTAATTTGTTCCGACAGACATCTAAGGAAATATAATATAGAAGGCATTGATTAGAAGAATTCATTATTAAATCAAGCGCTTATAAATCCGAATTCATTTTTTGAAGCAAAATTTGCTAAGGACTATCATTAACCTTCAAACATTTAAGCTCCTAAGTCAACGAATATTCCGTTTCTCTCATAACTTAGCGACTTTAAGTGGATTCACGAAAGAATCCCTGGATTTTATGGAATCAACCGTCAAAAATTATTCAAATCCCTCTGACAAGCGCAAAGCTACTTTATATAGTAACTTTATAGACAAAGAGTCCAAATGTTAAATTGTCACGAGTTCATAATAATTGAAACTATTGTTTGAGATTTCAATGAAACGATAATTTAAATTTTCAGCAATGATGAAACAGACTTTATAGTGATCAAATATAAAAACCAAATACCAATATTACCAATACCAAATTACCAAATTATCAATATAAAAACCAAATACCAGATATATATTATATTATTATATATTTTTTTCATTATTTGGGATCGGGTCTCCTTACATTTTTGCGCCAACTCTGTGTTGGGTTGTCGATTCTTTCAACTGGGCTCTCTTGAGTTCTTTCGTAATATTTGACTTCCATTATGATTAAATACAATTTCCAAGGAGTTGAGGTCAATTTTTTTTTATGTAAACGAGGTAAACGAACAGAGGGATCACTTGATATTAAGGGATCACCGCCATCCATAGACACTTGCAACACCACTGAAGCGCAAGTGGGTTGTCGGCCTGTGTTTGGCAGAAAGGGTAAGGGAGAGAGGAGAAGGTAGGCGCTAGGGTAGAGGAGTTGGGCCTACGATACTCGCACTGACCGAATGAAACGCAACAATGCACTGTTACTTCACGTCCATTTTCTGTATGTCGGGTGGTACTACCCCGGGTGAGCCGACCCTTTCATGCTGAAACCATGCCTATACCTATAGTTTTTATTGTACACCTACAGTATACTTCTATTTCAGTCATTGAAAATAATGATAGGGTAGTTTTACCCCAACGCTGGGAAGTCACGGCGTGTCGTCGACACTACTTTTAAATCGACCGATGCTGAGTCACATGCTATTGGTGCAACGAGAGGATTTTATATTCTCATAATATATCATTTCAACCGGCGATCCACGATGTTAATTCTTACAATATAACGTCTCCCTAAACTTAAGGAACAATTACAATATAGTTTATTATAATTCCGAATGCTTATAATTACATATTATAAAATAAAGTCTTCTACTACGTCTGTCTGTCTGTTGACGATAAACCAAAAAACTACTGAGCGGATTTTTATGCAGTTTTCACCAGTAGATAGATTCTTGAGGAGGATTCAGGTATATATCTATTGTAATACCTTTAAACGAGCAATTCTTGTATATTTTTATATTTGTATATATTCAGGATCTCGAAAACGGCGTCATCTATTTCCGTGTAACTTTGTATGTATGTAATTTTGGGGACGATAAATCGATCTAGCTAGATTTTATTCATAGAAAACTTTTTAACTGAGGTTTCAGGCAATATTAAAATATAGCTAGAATATAAAGGTAAAGTTCACCACCGCTATCAAAATAAAAATAGCTCAGATGGAAATCGGTTGCTTCGAAAATCAGTATAACCGCATTTCGAATCCGAGTGACAGCAAGATATTTTTTTTTTTTGAAATTTGCTAATTTGTTGACGCAAACCTAACAGTTTATTTTAATTTAAAAATGTTTTTTAAAGAACCGAGCTAGGCTAGGTCGCCCTGGTACTATTATTATAAGGGCATGGCCGGGACAACGCCGGGTCCGCTAGTTTAATATACATTACAAAACAACTGATAAATTCTCCTATACTCATAATGTCATTTGATGACTTAGAAAATTGAATCCCAATTATATTAAACCACTTGTTTATTAATATATCTAATTACTATTTACTCTAATAAATAATGAAATTAATGAAATAGTTATACCGTGTAAATATTTCCTATTTTGGTCATACGTACATTTTATATACACGAATTTCGATAGTGATTGAAGAAACAGTTTAAAAATGATACGCTGCCAACGCCATCTTATGTCATGTTATAATTAATCGAAAAGCATAAATATTAAAAAAAAAACACGTATATCACGGTGGTTGGTTTAACAACATAGAAGTTTTTCAAATATATACGAAAACGTCGATTTAAATATCAAACAATGATTAATATTATAATACGAATTACATTTTACAATGATCAAGAAATATTAATAATAAAGAGTATATTTAAATGTAGTAAACATTTTATATAAACGATATTCACTGTTCGGTACATTTTCATTACTCAGTGCAATCTTAGTACACGTGCACTCGTTGTGTCTCGGCTTGCCCTACATTGCCCTTAACTGCTGGGGTGGTGACTCTCACTTTTCGAGTGCTCCTTCACGTTTAACCGATACACTTTTACAAAATAAGTAAAGAATTTGAAGTCTTGGAGGAATAAAAAATCGTTGTAAATGATGACTTAACGTTTCACGCGGCTTTTTCAATCACAGCTATTATTATAACCACCAATCTTTAGAAACTATTATTATCATTATACACAGGTACAGAGCGTATCCATATCTATACTAATATTATAAAGCTGAAGAGTATGTTTGTTTGAACGCACTTATCACAGGAACTACTGGTCTTATTTGAATAAACCACTGTCTTTGGGGACAATTGGGAACTGAAGGGTAATTTTTGAAGCAAATCAGGAGATTCTATGAAACTGCTTATAAAATGTAAGTAAATGTGCGAAAGTATTGTACAAAATCGCAAACATAGAAATTAAGATCTAATTACATTTGATTATTGCGTAAATTAACAAGTCAGTAATGTTGTTACGGGGCGTTATAGTCGCCATGCAACAAAATCCATACTTAAGATTGAAAAAAAGTTGAGGCACCATAAGAACTGCCGACAGAAGTGAATGTTCAAAATGATAGTATAGTTGTATTTCATGTTATCTTTTGAATTTTGAAATTCATCATAATTTGAATTATTTTATGTCATAATTTGTGAATTTAATTTAAATTGCTAACATTAATATGGTTTATATATATAGTTTATAAACAAGGAGCAATAATTCTATTTTTTTATATCATAGGAAGCAAACGAACAGGTGGGTCACCTGATAGTAAGTAACCACCACCGTCCATAGACCCTTCAACACCGGGGGGCGTTGCAAGTGCATTGCCAGCCTGTGTTGGGGAAGGTGGGAGGAAGAGAAAAGGAGGATGACTGAACGAAACACAATAATTCAAGCACTGTTATTTCACGTCGGTTTTTTGTGAGAGGGGGGCACTACCCCGGGCGAGCTGAACCATTCATGCAAAAGCCAATGATAGCTTCAGCGTGGCTCTACTACACCTACCCCTACCTACACCTACATTTTTAAAAAGTTTCTTAATCAGTGAAACCTATGATTAACTGCAATATATCACACGCAGACCCCTATAACTACGCGTCACTAGTTTGACGTAAGCCGCGCAAGCGCAATACGTTTGGTTATGCTTACTAGCATGTCATGACGCGAAATTATAAATTTATCCCCTGTTAAAAGTATAGTTTAACATGCCTAAAGAAGTTTTCACTTCATAAGAAGAGTAGAAGTAAATTTTATCAAGGAAAATAATTATTATGATAAACGCACGTGGAGACGCGGGTACAATTAGTATATAAAAATGATTATTTATTTAAACATAAAGTTAACTCAATATAACAGACAATGAACAGTCGCCGTCAGTCCGAACGACAATTATTTCGAGCTCCCAGTCCGTACGACAAGGAAACGCTTTCAGATCGTTGAATATTTTATGCAGTTTTATAGTTACCGACTTCAAACAACGTTATATTTTTAGACCTTACAAGTAACTTCACCACGTTATATATAAGAGAGATTTTAATTATTTTATACGCTAACGATTCCTCATAGACAAAATCATATTGATATTTGTCGATCGTTGGCCATTGTTAAAACTCCGGACTGTCCAAAACCATATCATACCTAACTATAAGCTCTATACAAACGAATGTAGAACTTATGAAGCACAGGTCAGAAGACTGTTCGCAGCAGAGTTAAAAAAAACGTTTTTTTTTTTTTTAAACTTGAATAATAACAAAGTATGCAATGTAAAATCACAGATTTTATATATTACTAGCTGTGCCCGCGACTGCGTCCGTGTGGAATTAAATGTAAAAAAATAGTGAATAATAAAGTCGTTTCAATGTATTTAGTTCATTTACCTATCTACTTTTCTCTAATGAAACTATAACTACGTAAATGTTACTCGAGGAAATGCCTGAAGATTATTTTTTTTTTTTTTCTCGAACTGACTACGCTGTTGAACTAGCAAGGTCTAAACAGCTTCACCGGCTACACAAGGCTTCACCGGACTTCTTGGTGAGATTTTATTGTGAACGCAGTACTTTACCATTGATGCAGCGATGCGTACAAGCAGACAGACAGAAATTTCTAAAATGTTTGTAATCTATTTTATTACTTAATCACAATTATAAAATACCGACACATTATATGTAAATTCTTTTTATCAAAATCATAAAGCATATCCTCGAGTAACATTTAGTCTTTGTTTCATTAAAATTGGTTCACTCTATCAAAAGTTATTGTAATTTTAATGACGACGCGACTTAAGTACGAGAGAAAAGTATATAAATAAATGGACTTAATACATTCAGATATTTTATTAGAAACTGTTTTTACATTAAGTTACACGCAAACGGAGTCACGAGCACAGCTAATCTTTATTGTTTTTATAAATAGGAACCCGAGCTTATTTACTACCACTTTCAAGATTTAGATACTCAATCGATCATTATAGAACTTTACATACACGTTATAAGGTGCAAAAAAAAGGATATCTTTCGGTCAGAAAAGTCCTGTTCATATGGTCGATGTACCATCTGCAAATTGAGGAGTTCAATGTGTTGCTATTTTCTGATTTATTCTCTCGTTATAATTCACGTGAACTTGTCTTTTTATTTTCTCGAACTGATTACGCTATTGAACTAGTAAGGTCTTAACAGCTTCACCGGACTACAATGAACTTGTCAATTCTCATTTATTTGTACAGTTCATCAATTATATTAAAACCAAAGCGAGCCTTATTTGTGTTTGTTAAAATTCTAAAATTACTTATAATATGCCGATTTATACGTAAAACTGTTGTAAATAATTGAATTTTTTTTTATTGAAGCACGACAAAGTGACTGCACTAGGCCTGATGATAATATACATAGCATAGTACAATCCAAAAACGGTGGCGACCAATGAGAGACAGATTATCCATCGTCGGTCGCCGCTGTCATGCCGGCCATAATGACAAAAGTCACCCGGTACTGGATATGCACAGGCTGATCCCGAAACGCGACGCGCAAAAGCGAGTCACTATGACGGGCTTTTTTGCCATGTACATGGTGGTTGCGACTCAGTCGGGCTGTAAAACCCTACCACCTCGCAATTAAAACCCTACCACCCCGTAAATTTAAGTCAGTTTTATTTAAATGCCACAATAGAATACAATAAACCATTGTAGATTGGATTGTTAGCTAAAAACTCGATCAGACATGACAATAATAGCCGCTATATTTAGTAAAAAAATACTCTTGGAATTATCATTAATATTCACATACGTCTAACACATGTGTAAGTTGTCGTTCTTTAAGTTAAAGATGGTAGTTTAAGGTAAATCTTAGAAAATCGTATCATTAAACTTTGTTTTTGTTACGATGTTTTTCTTTGAAATAAATATATGATTTTTATAGCACGCTATTCCAAAGAGATCGTTAATACCGATAAATCACTTTGAATTATATCAATTCGTTATTTTAAATAACAATAACATTATAAAATGCGCTTTCAATAACTGAATCCTAAGAAAGGAGAAGAAAAACGATAGAAAGAGACGAAGCGATGTCAATGACACCTGCCACTGATTTATTTGTTCATATTTGGATTTTCTAGAGGGGTGTGAATTGTGAGTGTACGTACTAAAAGTAATTGTACTCCGCTACATTTAAGTGCTGAACATATTTATTTGTATCTGCTTATCAATAATTTTCACAATATTTACTGTACCAGCTGTGCCTGCGGCTTCGCTTGTGTGTTTAAGTGAAATATCGTAATTGTCTTGTTTAAGTTATATACATAAAAGAACAGGTTACGGCAGGAATCAGCATAATCATAATCAACATAATGAAAAGATGTAGTATTACAAATTTGTTCCATAAAATAATGAATATTTAATTTATTACGTAAATATTCATTTTTATTAAATACAAAATCCAAAGAGGCGCGGTGTGTTTGGCGGCATTTATCAAATAGCGTTAGGTCGATGGCGCGTTGGTTGCTGTATGTTATTACTTATTTGTTTTAATTATTATCTAATTATATGTTACATCGCCACTTTCTGGTAATAATATTATCACCCTGTAAGAATCCTACAGGTAGATTAAGTACCACTTTCCGAAAGGAGGTAGGGTCATAACCAACACGCCAACCCACGACACAGGTATTGTAGATTCCTATCTATTAGTTATTTATTTTTATATATTCCCACAAGTAGTTGTGCCACAAGAACATTACCTAGGTTCAAGTTTCCTCGGTCCTCCTTTTTTTTATTGAAGCTTTTTTTTATAGTGACTGCTCTATGCCTGATGTTAAGCATAGTACAATCCAAAAACATCGGCAACCACCGAGAGACAGATTATCCATCCCCGGTCGCCGTTGTCATGCCGGCCATAATGATGAAAGTCACTCGGTACTAGATATGCACAGGCTGATCCCGAAATACGACGCGCGGAAGCGAGTCACTATGACGGGCTTTTTCGCCATGTACATGGTGGTTGCGACCCAGTCAGGCTGTAAAACCCTATCACCCCGCTTTCGCCATTGCCTCGTTCGTTGATCAGCAGGGTGCACCACGTGCAGGTGAGGTTGGCTTGGTGTCTCAAGTCTTATGATGTTACTCGACACCCCTTACACCCCAAAACGTTCACGGTCCGCGAATATATACCAACTTAAGTTAGTACATGCACGCGAGTTCCAAACCTGCGGATATATGTAGAATCGATATTTCCATCATTTAAAGCACCCGAACACTATCATTTATTGGCAAATTATAGTAAAATTAACATAACATAAAACTTTATTCGTGAAATAATATTTCAAAAACCTAGTAGAGAAAATTAAATGTACATACAAAATTATATATTAAATTGATATATTATACAATATTGATATATTAACTTTATAATAAATCGTACTAACTTTTTTGTCGTGTGATTACAAATAGTACTATTTGAATTAAATATTTTATATATATTGTAAACCTAAGAATCGTGATTTATGACGAATAGAGACTTATAAAAAAACCTCGACTCGTCGGTGATATGAAGAAAAACCAACTATCAAACAAACCTACCTAACAAAAATAATAAAGAACACTAAAGATCTGCAATAACTACTAGATAAAAAAAAAGTTGTAACAGATGAGGTGGAATAAAGGAGAAAAAGGTACTGAACTTATTAATCCTCGCCTGTGTATGTATATATAAATCATCTTATTGCATACTAAATTAGATACACCAAATATGTACGTCGACATTCAAAGGGCACCATAATTCACAAGTCGACAGTATCTTTTGACATATCGAAGGGGATAAGGAGGGGTGGACCACCATAATGTTCGTGTATTGATTGTAAATTCGTTACAATTTACACGAATTATTAAAGAACGTGTATTAAATTCATAAACGTAGTTCGTGGGATGGGGATTGAAGTCTACAGGTCCCCGAGCTTTAGTGTAATGAAGTTTTACCTAATTTGCATGACTGGTAGAAGTGCTGATTTAATGGTTTGACCTATGGAAAATCAAATGAAATCAATCTAATGCCCGTAGATTCAATTCTTGGCATATACCAACGACTTTTTCGGAATTCGCCTACGGAATTGATGGTGAAGGAATACATCTTAAGGAAACTTGAAACTAAAAAATATGCTTTCTACTGTATGAGGGAAAGCATAGAATTGTGTGGATTTCTCAGAGAAAAGGCCAATATGACATGGGTTGGCGTGGTGATTATGACATACTTTCTTCGGGAAGAGGACTATGGTCCTGCATTGGCTCTTTTACAAGCCCATGATAATGCCTATATTCGTTTTAATCCGACAACTGATGTGACTTTGAAGCGATAAAGGCTTAGTTAATAGCGTAATCAGACAGTGTCGATGATGAAATCCTTCCAACTGAGTATTGCAAATAAAATGATACAAGTTTGTCGTTGTACGCGCATAATTTCAAAACTACTAGACAGATTTCAATGTAATGTTTTTCGTTTTACTTTATAGACACTTGGCCCTTATCTAAAAGAAAGTTTATCACGATATAAAGTTATTAAACTAAAAAAAAAACTACGATGTTATTAAGCAGTACGCGTCCATCCACGTGTTTTGTTGCCGTGGAGAAGTGAGACAAACGTTGTACTGTTTATGTTTTTTTTAACAAAAAATGAATTCTTAAGATAAAAATGACACAGATGAAGTCACGGTTGTCAACTTAAATTTTAACAGTGACGGAATAAAATCGTGACAGTGGCAGATGATTGATTTGCGCCTTTACTAAAGAAGCGTCTTAAAGCGTTTGCAGCGGTAGTCACGATGAAACGTTTTCAGGCGCCATTTAATCAGATCTTAAAGCGCACAGTCGATAGGCCGCTAACGAGTCTAATTCGGTTAAAGCGAATATAACGACATACCGGGACGCGTACGCGATGCGTCTATCTGCGAACGTTGGATATAACAGGATTAAGAGCGTCTCGAGATAGTGATTGACTGATGTGTGGGGCCACGAAATAAGATAATACGGATTTCAAATACAATAATAATATTAAATAGCTACTTCTTTAAATGTAATAACGGTGTTCAATACTCTATACTAATAGTATTGTAAAGTCTGTGTCATGTAAAATTTCAATTGTGGTAACAAAAAGGACGGTTATTTAACGTATTTTTATACATTTTAATGTCTTTCATATATTTAATTTGGAAATCAATTTTCTAGTGCAATATCTTTTTATGCCCATTGTCGAGTAGGTAATTTCTTGAGAACATTTCACTGTTTTAACAAGATGGTGACGCTCTTGCTAGAACGTTCCTGGGAGTTATTGTTGCATTTTAGACTGCATGCTTAGTGGTATTATTTCCCATCTACTTCACTTATGCACAATCACCAAACTATATTAGGTAAAGCAGCATCAATATTACAGAATATAAAGTCAAATTATAGCACGTTATGAATAAAATATAAAATGTACTATACGACAGACAAGAATACCGTAAAAAACTCCTGTGTGGTTTATTTAACGTATCGAAAATTGATAAAAGAAAGATGTTAATTATAACAACTATTTCCCAACAGTCGAACGATTTATGTTTATAATTCAATGGGCTTATAGATGTTAGACCACCAACTACAACAAAGTAAGATAGCAATACATACGCACTTGTATATCTGTACGCTGTTCAATTACATCGACCGAACCACTACGGGATGTGGAATGTCTTAAAAGAACAGTGAATGGATTTGTATTATTGAATAAAGACATTTTTCTAACTTGGAGTACATGAGCACTGAAATCCGAAGGTATAATCCACGTTTAGTTCCATTCATAAATTCATATCATATCATATCAGGTTAAAGTAAGTATCATTCACCAACAGGCGGAATACGAATAGATTGGTGAAGAAAACTTATAAAATGTTATTTCTCCAGACGAGTATTACCACTATAGTACAGTTAGCGCACAACGTTTTTTGTTATTAAACTAAAGCTTGTTGTAGAATTTCAACCTACTACATACCTACAAAACCTATCAAAAACTAAAGAAAGAAACGTCTCGAATAATCAAGAATTCTGAATAACCGTTGTCCATAAATTCATCAGAAGAAGTAACACACGTAATTACTCAATTCTTAACACGCACGTACATACTTTAACAAAAATAGTTAAAAAGTTATACCCATCGAAAGATCTCATGCAGTTAAAAACACCTAGTATAAGTGATCCATAGTTGGAGCGATGATAGTTCTAATGTTAATTTTAAAAATTGAAAGAAAGTAATAGAGGACATTATTAAAAAAAAATTAGGTCTACTACATACAAAAACAATCGTGTAAACTCTATTTGTCCACAAAATCGAGTGTATTTGATTTAAATGATCGTTGTAATATAACGGTTGAACCGTGTAGAAGTTGTATACCATTGCTAAATCCATTTTCTTTATATGACTAGTCTGGTGAATCTTTTAAAACCTTGCTGGTTCAATAGCCTATTTCGAGAAAAAAGAAACACTAATTATCGCTTATTTCATAGCCACGCAACAGAAACTGACGCCGTCTGTATCGCTGATCAGACTTGATTGCGCATTACTACGTCAAGCACATGGCTAATGTACGCTCGTTATCTCTCCTACTGTACATTCATCTTGAAATTTATACATCCTAAATATAATATTAATCTTCATTTACGATTAAATGTTTATATCTTCTTTATACATCAGTTTCTTCTGCACGTGTGTACGTCACTGAACTCCTCCTAAACGGCTGGACCGATGTTCATGAAATTTTGTGTGAGTGTTTCAGTGGATCCGAGAATGGTTTAGATTCATAATTGGACCCGGTTGGTGGCACTGCGGTCGGATAATAGGCTTTTTTATTATCAGCATGGGACAACGTCCGCCTAGCCCGCTAGTATCTTTATATAAATAGGCAGTGGGAAAACGGTTAATAACATCTCCCTCCTCTGTTTCTCTGCCGATCTTCTTCATTTTTATTTCATTTTGCAGCTATTGTCAAGCTTTAGCTTAATCAATATAAATTGAAAAAGGTTTTTTTTTCTATAGACGAAGTGCGACCACTAGATGACCACTAAATTATGAAAAATCCTAATTATAAAAAAAAACCTTGACAAATTATATACTAACATATTCGCCACAAATCACTTTATCCACGGGTAAAAACCGCATGAAAATCCGTTTAGTAGTTTTTGAGTTTATCGCGAACAGACAGACAGACATTTGTAGTGGTAGAGTGAAGCTATTATTGTTTTCAGCACGAATGGGTCGGCTCGTCCGGGGAAGCACCACCCTCTCACAGAAAACCGACGTGAAGTAACAGTGCTTGCATTGTTGCGTTTCGTTCTGTCAGTAAGAGAGCCGGAGACCCACCTATCCTCCCCGTCCCCTTTCTCCTTCCCTTCCTGTCTCCCCCGCCCTCCTCCCAAACACAGGCTGGCAACGCACTTGTGACTCCCCTGGTGTTGCAAGTGTCTATGGACGGTGGTGATCACCTAACATCAGGTGACCCATCTGTTCCTTAGCCACCTATGATATAAAAAAAAAACAGACGCATAAGGTGACTTTGTTTTATACTATGTGGTCGTATCTGGATCAAAATGGCGTCACAAATTTAACATGAGACGAGATTGTGGTCAAATACTAAATCATTTATAGGGTTAGTATAAAAATGCGTAATTATTAACAATAAAATAAAATCTTTCTAGTTATTATAAACTAATTATTATATACATAAACACTACGAGAATAAGTTACATTTAATTTAATTTTGCTTGGCAAATAATATTGAACTAAAATTTAACTATATTATTTGTGTATCAAAAACAGGGTAATAAATTCATAAGTTTCAACCATCGTCTGCAATAAATTTATTCGTTTATTCTATCAAAATTTTCCCCTTACACTTCAATATTCTATATCTGATAGTAGGGGAGTGAAAAATAAGGGTATAACGAGGTCTTTGACTTATCTATGTGTTATTATACTTTTGACCAATTGATTTGAGTTTTTTTTTTTGTAATACTAGCTAGCGTGTCTGCAGCTCTGTTCAAATGAATATAGTTTTAATTCATGGAAAAGGAGTATTTACCTGGATTTATTTTGAACAGCATACTTTTGTATGGATTTTAACATACCTCTCCTAAAAATATAAAAAAGACCGCTTAATACATTTTTTTGTAAACCTTTGCATTTTCTATACGTTTTTGTATAAATTAAATACGCATTTAAGCGGATCTAGAACGTTTTTTATTCATTTTAAATACTCGATGTTTTTCGGCCTAGTTACACAAGTCGTGGTCACGAGTTAATTGACGTATTTTCTGTGTTTTCGTTACTCAGAGCAATTCTTAGGGATTATCCTTATCTGGTAATTATTGTAACATCTCTAGTGTTAATCCAAGAGGCGGTTAATCACATATATATATAAAGTATATTTTAATTAAGACTAACTAGCGAGCCCGGCGGATGTTGTCCCGATCTGATAAAAAAAACCTTGACAAATTAAGTACCCACACCTTTCTCGTGAATCACTTTATCTACCTGCGAAAACCACATACAGATCTGTTTAGTAGTTTTTGAGTTTTTTGCGAACAGACAGACAAAAGTAGCAGAGGTCTTTATTTTATTATATGTAACGATAAATGTTGTGCTCCCCGTAGAACAAAAAAACAATTTCCGAGTGAAAGAAGTCGCAGTTACCATGTAATAAAATATTTTTACGCCTGTGGATAATTAAAATGCATTTTGCGTTGACAGAACTTTATTTTTACTAGCAAAGACAAGAATTAAAGAGTTTCAATATCTAATCGTATCTGATTAGGCTTGCCACGGCAGCGGCTCAAGCCTAGGTTCGATCCCTCGGTAGGGAGCCCTTGAGTGCGTTGCTTGCGCGATACGGTGACACACAAATATACATCACTGCTACAACACTACACGATTACCCCCACACACGTGCACGCCGACAAGCTTACACATGAAAGTGGAAGGGTTTACTTTTTTCCCCGTATCGAACTGAAAAATTCTCAATTTTCCGATAATAAATATATGGAGGAGTTGTTGAGGCGTGTATGCTTGGTACACATATACGTTTCAATAACTTATATGTATATGAATAGTTGGCTAGGTTAGCTAAGATAGGTCACGATTTTGCATGCAATAGGTAACAGCTAAGCCGAGGTGTGCCGTGCACGTGTGAGCTGGTTGCCAAAATAAAATCGGCTGAGTGCCTTAAGCGCTCGCCTTAGTAGTCCGGTGAAGCTGTTAAGACCTTGCTGGGTCAATAGCGTAGTCATTTCGAAAAAAAAAAAACGATCTAATCGTTACAATATAATAATGCTTATATTATAGGTATAATGCGGTAGTTGTAGTCCGCTGATATATTTGATGTGAAACATCTATAGGCCCGGGTAAGCCTGATTGTTGGCTAAGTGCGAAGCGGCGACGCAAAACACGAACTTTGCACTATTAATGAAATAATAAAAAATGACAACCCTATCTGTATAAAAATAAGATTCAAATTGTTTAGTCGGACACTCGTTATATTATTGTTACACGGGACGCGCCGATGATTGATAAATGCCGCCAAACACATCGCGCTTGCGCCTAGTTGAATTTTTGTATTTAATAAAAATGAATATATATGTAATAGAATAAATACACAGTCATATATTATTTTATGGAACAAATTTGTAATGTATATCTTTTCATTATGCCATAACTGATTCCTGTCGTAATCTGTTCTTTTAGGCAAATGTAAATAGAGAATTTACTAGTCTAGAGATGTAACATTCCTGGATCTTACTTATAAAATCCGGAGCGATAAGGTGACATTATGTGTTGCCTTTTCCCCACGCCTCGATGACTCATCTATTATATATTTGCAATAAGGATTTTCTGTGGGGAAAATATACCATGCACGTATATTTGCAATAATGGCCAACATTTCGTTGATCACCTTCCTCCACATTCACCTACAATAACTCTAATTTCGTCTTGTAAGAATGCAAATTCAATAATTAATCTTTAATCAGCCAAAAATATTAACAGTCCGTATACTATAAAAAATCGACTTAACGAGATCTACATATTGTTAGTATTTTCTATTCACTTTGTGGTCTCTCCTCACTGGTGTCATGTTTACATTGGACGATGATAATATTTGCATAATTTGAAGGGAACTTTGTTCGACTTAAAGGATACTGCGGTGTACCAAAATTTAGCAGATTCCATTCCCACCCTAAATTAGGTTATGTGGATTTCATGCGGTTTTCACATGTTTATAATGTAGGGTTAGGTTAGGGCAAGTAAAATACCTCCTTATAACAATCTCATTACTTTTTGTTTACTTGGGTATTAGTTAAAATCTCAATAATGACTTGATTGATCAATCCATTAAAAACAATCGAATAAAACGTTAATCGATACAGAAACATAACACTAAATATAGTTACAACGAAAAATCCGTTGGTGTGACTAGCCCAACTGTCTGAGCAAATATATCCAGTATCAGTCGTTGGTCGCCTTTTAAACAACCGATACTTCCAATTAATGGCGTCTCACATCAAGGTACATAATGAACAACCGATAAATTCAACCATTTGCGTTCGAGGTTACTAGTAACATCCCCGTATATTCAATAGCGCTGTATTGCGGGTCAATAGTGGCTTCCCGATAAGTATAATAAACCTAATAATTATTATTAGTAACGAACGTGGTGTTAAACGCGTTCTTTTTATTTTGAAATTATGCATTATTAGCAAGATAATTAGATGTATACGAATTCTTTATAAATCATTGCTGTTCTGTAGAGAGATAGTATGTGATTGTGCCACGTAATATTCACACTTCAATTCTTATCGAATAAGTTCGTTTGTCATCAGACGAACAACTTGGTCTTCGCTCCTGACACCCCGCGCGGCAGACAACGGTTTTTCTATAATATCACATTGTTTTGGTTTAAACAAAATTTTATCTTCATTTTGCATTATATTTATTGCTTTCATAAAGGTCACAAATTCATATTATATAGCCTATAATATTAAAAAAATGATAATAAAATAAGTTTTAAAACATTTACTTCTATCGTACTTTGAAGATGTGGAATCACCTCACTGCCAGTATGTATGTTCCCTTCCTCTCTCGACATCGGGTTCTTCAAACTAGACGTGAGGAGGCACTTTTACATGTCGCCATGATAGCGATAACAGTCGTTGCTATTGAAACCGACAGTCACCGTTATCTTGTATTGCGCCATAATTCCCATCCCGTACAGTCATTTTCCCAAACGAATATAAGAAATAGGCTATAAAATATATAAATTATTAACCCTTAGAAATAAACCGAAAAATTTAATTAGTTTGGTCGGTTTTACTTATTGTAATTAATTATACATTAGAACTTTTAATTTTTTTGATGCTCTAGTTGATGCCTGTGTCTTCTTTCTATCAAAATAGTTGTGCTGTTTTAAAAGAAACTACATTTTTTATCTACCAGAAATGTCTTTTATTAATTTTTTCATTATTATTTATTCAGAACTACTATAACCTGTTTACTGATGTTTGGTAGCTTCTGTTACCGCATGATGAATGGCTGAAAAATATTCTATGTCCTAGTAAAAGTCGCATCAAAATAGGTTCAGTAATATCGTAGATCCCAAATAAACAAAACATACCTTCATTTTATTTATATATTTAGATGAAAATATATTGCGTTAAGTTATTATTAGATTTTATTGATAACTTTTTCAAAATTGACATAACAAGAGATTGCAAGACTAAAGTAGCTGTATAATTTGGTTTAGATATCTCTACTAACTAATAAATGCGAATGTGAGTTAGTTTGATAAACTTCTGCACACTAACCATTCAACTTATCATTGTTATTAAATTTTGCATAGATTTTATTTTTTGAAAAGAACAGACTATTGTCATCTAATATAGATGTATTGCTGAGTATGATTGTGGACCGATATACGAGTAGAGGAAGACCGAAAAAGGTATGGATGGATTATGTGAAAAATGATATGAATCAACTTTTGTCTGAAATAGAGACGTCACTCGAACACGTCTCGCATTAGGGTAGACAAAACTTGGTCGATTTTAACCCTACTAAGACACAAATTTGCGCATTTACCGCAAAAAAGATCAAATTTGACGTAATGCCCAGCTTTCAGGGAGTCCCCTTAGTCGCCAAGCCCAGTATTGGTATCCTCGGCGTTGACATATCGAGTGACGTTCAATTTGGCGGGCATTTGGAGAGCAAAGCATTGTTGGCCTCCAAAAAACTAGGTGTCCTTAACTGGGCAAGACAGTTTTTCTCACCAGAACACCGTTTACTACTCTATAAAGCGCAAGTCCACCCACACATGGAATACTGTTCGCACCTTTGGGCTGGAGCGTCTCAATATCAACTGCTTCCGTTTGACCGCATCCAGCGTAGAGCAGCTCGAATCGTTGGCGACGAGGTATTATCCGATCGGCTCGACTCATTGGCACTGCGTCGGGACATCGCGTCTCTTTGCGTTCTTTATCGCATTTACCACGGAGAGTGTTCAGAGGAGTTGTTTGGACTTTTACCTGCCGTTACATTCCACCTTCGTACTACCCGCCTGAAACTTAAATTTCATCCACACCACCTCAATGAGTGGAGGTCTTCCACGGTGAGTTTTTCAAGGTCGTTTCTGCCTCGTACTGCGACCTTGTGGAATCGACTCCCAGCGGCGGTGTTTCCAAGCAACTATGAATTGCAAACCTTCAAGAAGCGAGCGTACACTTTTCTTAAAGACCGGCAACGCACTTGTGACTCCTCCGGTGTTGCAAGTGTCTATGGACGGTGGTGATCACCTACCATCGGGAGACCCGTCTGTTCGTTTGCCCCCTATAATATAAAAAAAAATTTGCGTAAAAGGTGTGGATACTGAGATGACATTTGACAGGAGAGAGTGGAAAAAGAAAACATGTTGTGCCGACCCCACTTAGGTGGGATAAGGATAATGATGATGATAGATGTATTCTTCTGGAGGAATGGATACGAACTTCATTTAAATTAACGAAGTAACATAATAAAAGAAATTACACAATACAGCACGAGATGTCTGGTAATTTAATAAATATACCAAGTATTAAAAAAAATCAAGCACCGTTAATGCTCTAACAGTAAAGTTAGACCGTATTATCGAAGCCGTAACTCAACCCTTCTCGATGCATCTCAACAGGGCGTGAACATAGAAATGCTTTCAACCGATACCAGCTATATTTATTGACTCACCCATTGTATATTAATATCTGAAATCATTATGACAGACATATTGTTGATATGAAACATCAATAGGTGAGGGTAAACCTGATTGTTGGCGTGGTGTGTATGAGATGTGGCGACGCGATGCCATGCGAAAGCGACTGTGCGCAATCTCTTGCCGCATTGAGCTCGCGTACCTATAGTGTAATTTGAGAAGTCGAGAATTAGAGATTCGTTCGATTGGAATAATTTCGATGTTTCACATATGCCAGGCGTCCCGTGACGGCTCACATATTTTTTGAGTTGGGTGATTTCTATTTTATCAATGTTTGTGATACTGGCTATGCCTTTAATTCTTTTTACTGTCAGCTCTCGACTCTATACGCGTCAGCTTATAGTCAGCCTACACTACTTGGCGTAATCAAACTATAGCTTGTGTAACTTAAATATATACATATAATAAGAATGAAACTGTAAAGTGTCTGTACTTTTTTAATATTTGGAAAAAAAAATCCGGGGCTTGGAATAAGTTATAATATAAATTTCAATCATTTTTAGAAATGTCAGTCGGTTAGTTTGAACACGCATCATTGCAAAAGTACTTCATTTACAATATAATTTCAACAATAAAGAAAAAAACATATCCTGAATAACATTTAGTTGTACTTTCATGAAAATCGGTTTACTCTATCAAAAGTTATTGTAATTTTAATCATGACGCGACTAAAGTACGAGAGAAAAGTAGACAGTTGGCTTAAAACATTCAGAAGATGTTATTAGTCACTGTTTTTTATATTAGTTTCCACGCGGACGGAGTTGTGTGCAGAAGCTAGTGAACAGTCTATACTAATATTATAAACAGCTAAAGTTTGTGAGTTTGTGACGTTATGATGTTGTGACGTTGTAGGGGGTAATCTCAGGAACTACTGGTCCGATTTGAATAATTCTTTCAGTGTTATATAGCTCATTCACCGAGAATGGTTATAGGCTATATATCATCACGCTAAAACCAATAGGAACGGAGCACAGATGAAAACTGTTTCAAAATCGGGATGTTTTTTTCCTTTTGAGAACTGCTGTGTGTTAGTGTTAGTGTATCTACTCCACGTGAACGAAGTCACGGGCAGAGGCTAGTAGAACATATAAATAAAACTTTCAATCTAATTAATAGTTCCAGAGAATACCATCTTCAAATAAACAATCCCTCGAAGTTAACATTGTTCGTGTTGATAACATAATAGCATGCAAATAATAACATCTAATGGAATACTTTGGTAATAGCTTAAAATTAATAGTTAAAGGTACTTTATCGTAACTGACAAATGAAATATCGAGTTCAGCTGGCGAATGGTATCAGATATCCGGAGATAAAAGCGTTCTCATGTACCTATAGAAACGAACGGGAAACACTTGAGACAGGTATACAAAGGTCGTATTGATTTTCTATTAAACAATGTAGTTGAAAATATTACTACACCCGTGAGTAATGAAATGGCGCTTGGACTAAAACAATTTATTCCTACTTAAATAAAAAAATAAAGGACTGCCGACGGAAGAAGAAACCAAATGGAATGGCATAAATGTGTTTTTAATTTTAATTTTTAAATAAATATCTGTCTAAACTATTTCAATTGCATAATTTGTGTATTGAAATTATAATATTAGTCTCGTTTTCACATCTTATGTACGGTTTTATTTTCTAAACTTTGAAAACTAAACAATATTTGTTTTGAAATTTCGTTACCAACAGGAAATTAACTAATGAATACATTACCTTCCATACATATCTATATTAATATCATATTAATTGAAACATGGCTTTTAGCATTTATATTATTTTCGTTTTTCAAATAGGTTAATTAATTTAAATAAACGTGGATGTTTAAAAAAAAATTCATTAGCCTGAAAATACTGGGTCTTAAATGCAGCGATTGATACACACTGGTATTTATTTAATGCGAAATACAATCGCCATAAAGAATATGATCCTTAACTAACGTCAAAACAAAATATACGATAAGAGTGTTCCTTAACATACAGAACAAATGGAATAAATGATTTACGATTTACCAATTTCCCAATATTTTATATGAACGTCGGTATATACTCGTAAAATGTACATAAAACGAAATGGACTTCGATATAATATATTCTATTTCTAATATGTTCTTTTAAACTGGTTAGCGTTTGAGAAATAAATAATGGAATTCATTTCGTTTATATTTCGTAAGCAGTTTCTACATGATTTGTTATAAAATTACTTGTTGTAGCTTTAAATTTATTTAATATTAAACTTGTTGTACGGTTCTGTATATATTTTAGAAACATACTTTAAGATTAAATACTAGCAACTTCTTGTATTAATAATAGTGCATTCGGTTACCTAAGGAAATTTGTAAGCATGAACTAATGACTTCCGGCGTAAATTAAAACGCTTCCGCTCTGTATGAAAGTCAATAGATTACCTACTTAGTCAACTAGATTCTTTTGTGTTCAAAAGAGATTGTAAGTAAATTGCAAGAAATAAAAGTGGAAAGGTAATCCCTCTTAAATAATACTTCTATTAAGTTTTTCGACAAACGATAATATCACGCAAATATTGAATAGACTAATAAATTTCATAAAATTTGGTAACTGTTTCCATGTAGTAGTATATACACTGTTTATGTTTTCAACATATGAGATTGAGTTTCTTGCCGTGTCTTCTCGATGATTGGGTTATTTTTCGATGCTGTGGTAGCTTTGACGTTCATAAGCACCTACTCAGGGCCTAATAGAATAAATTATTTACATTTATGATTTTTTTTTAATGATGATGATGATGATTTTCTTTTGATATTTAAAATGTTACTTACTCTCAAATATATTTATATATAATTCAATAGTATAATTTAAGTATTACTCCGTAGCTCTATTGTTCCTTATTGCAACTGAAGCCAAACCAAAAATAGAAGTTTTCGAAATAAGAGGAAATGAAAGTACTAATCAGTTACAAGTTAAGGAATTAGAATTCGATTTAAACGAAATGCCTCAATTACAATTTAAATTAAACAGACTTCTCAAATCGTTTATGAAAGAAAATGAAATGGAATCAGATAATTCTGAGAATATGAGAATAGGTCGTATTACTAAAGACTTGGCAGATAAAATAAATAGACTTCGTAAAACGTCTGAAGAAGTATATATTAGAGACGGGAATGTAGTAATAAATGACGATGAAAACAAAAATAAACCGTATTTTACTGGTCCTAAGGCAGATTTCGCCTATCAAGAGTAAGTGCTTTTTAAATTATCAATATGTAAATTATTTTGAAATGTAATACTTGTGTTATGAATCCAACTGTATCACGAAATGTCACAAGAAATACTCAGTAAAGGCAGCAAATATGTTTTAAGTATAAAAATAGGAAAGAATTAGAAAGTGCTGATATGGTGAAGTCATCCAAAAGAAACATTTCAAAAGTTAGATGATTAATGATTTTCGTACCATTGAGGTTTTTGCGATGTTTTTCTTCACCCTCAGTTGATAGCGTTACCGATTGAAATTTGTAAATGTATGCGAATTAAGAAAAAATCGTTTGTACCACCTAACCAACGGGACTATTATTAACTTATTATATCTGATGAATGCAAAAACCCATTCCAGACAGTAACGCTAAACGTCATCCTAGTTTTGTTGTTAACCAAAAAAGTCAATACATGTTCCTATATAGTACTCCCTTGCTACACTTTTAAACCAAAATATAGTATGAATATTACCAAAATAGTAAAAGCTATAATATAAGATAGTCATTAGAACACACAGGAAGATTATAAAAGACATTTTTTAACTCGTCATATTTCCAAGATATTCCTAGGCTGTAACTTCATACTTAGTAGTCAACGTTTGATAATAAGGAGAATTTCCAAGAGATCTATATTAGTTTACGTTACATTGCATCTGAATATACATTGGCTGATATTTAAAAGTGCCAAGCATTAAAAAAAATCAGTCGGTTTGAGATACGTTAACAGTTTACTTGAACATTAAATATAATACCAAATATACTATACACCTAAGTGCCACTATTAGAAGTGATCCGAATGATACATGCTGAATGCAAACTAGTAGAATAGGACTATCGTATCCTACTATCAGGCACCATGCAACATAACATAACAAGACTTGCAACATGCTTGTTGCAGTCCGAATTAACCTCAACGACTACATACAAAAAGGTTAGTTTTACCATAAATTGACGGTATCTTCTCTCGCATCTTCTTCTCAAATATTAACACAGAGGTCATTAATCAAGACGGTGCTAACATTCTGTAAATACTCGGCCAAATAAATATTTTTTGTAACATTTTTACAGTTCTTCAAGCAAGATGAAAGAGTACCGAGATCCATCTTTGTTAAGAAGTGAGATAGATGGTTAGCAATATTTATTTTTGTATACTTTTTACATAGTTCTTGAGAGCTCCGAGAATTTGGCCTCCTATTTTTTGCATAAAAATTCGTAAAGGGTATGTCCATCGATTCTGTATCCTCTATGAAACAAGTTATGAAAGATTTAAAATACGTGGAACAGTGTCTGAAAAAAATATAAAAATCGATAATCTCAAGGTGGTTTATTGAAGTTAGTCATAACATTGGGAGAGAAGGAGAATTTTAATTAAAATGTAATGGGTAGACGTAGGCAAAGGGCGTATATATATTGAAATGCATCGTTCCAAAATTCACTACATCTCTCTTTTTTTTCTCCACTCCTTAGAATTTCACTTACCAAAAAAGTAAAGGACGGGGAAGCTACATACTTCGAAAATCTACCTGGAGTTTACAATTATTTTTCAGACTCTTGCTCTCGTGTTTAAAATTTTTCATAACGTTTTTATTCAGGTAGGCAAAAAAATAATAATGGGTAATCAATGGAAATACGTTCCACAAATTTTCAAATTCTTAGGTGAAAATGAGGGTCAACTCGCTGAAGCTATCCTTGAGCATTTGGTTCGGGAAATCAGTAATGTGTTTCGGGACCTTGTTATCATAGAACCTAAAACCATCACCTAAATAAGCTTTATTGACTTAACTAAGCCTAAAACTTGCATAGCTAAATTATGATGATACTCAATATTCATATGATGCCGACCTTTTACGAAATCTAACTAATGTAAGTGTTTGTGGACCTATGAATACAACATCCTTATTAAACGTAGTAAATAAACAGTTATTTTCTTTTTTTCAGACAGAACATCGCCACCTCAACATAAACACGTATTTTATGATGATTGAATAATAGACACGTACGAAACTCTGTTGGTTGTATTCATTATGTTTATTAACTAGAAATACGTAGACTAAAATATTTGATTGTATATCTGAGATGGATAAATTCCAATAAATTCTGATGGATCATCTTGAAACTTGGCAAACCTAAGCGTTTTGCATGATAAAGATATTCATGCTACTCACTCTATTATAGTGTATCATTTTCTGTAGCTTTCGACCGATAGCCATTACAACTGGTATGCGTTTATATTTGATACAAACCGTCACTTTATACCGTCGTGAAATTCATTAAAAAAATTGATCACTGTGAGATGCATGGATTGCGCATTTTTAAAAATACTACTTGCTTCGTTTTTTTTTTTTATATATATAATATAGGACGCAAACGATCAGGCAGGTTACCTGTTGTTCAGGGGCAGTTTCAGGTCAGTGAGCATGCTCGATCCCTGGCTGCCCCTTCCATGCGGCGGACGGTACACCGTGGGGTTTTAGTCCGTGCGAATCGGACATAACCTACCCTCTCCCCCGGGAGGGTAGCGTATCCGTTAGGGATTTCCCCACGTTAATAAAAAAAAGGTTACCTGTTGTTAAGCTATCACCGCCGTCCATAGACACTAGGAACCCCAAAGGAGTCGCACGTGCGTTGCCAGCCTGTGTTTGGGTGAGTGGAGCGAAAGGGAGAGGGTTAGAGGAGAGGGGTAGGGAGAGGAGAGGGAAGGGGAGGGGAGGTGTGTCTCCGGCGCTCTCAGTGACCGAACGAAACGCAATAATGCAAGCAATGTTACTTCACGTTGATTTCCTGTGAGAGGGTGGTGCTATCTCGGGAAAACCGACCCATTCATGCTGAAACCAATAATAGTTTCAGCGTGGCTCTACCACATTATATTTAAGCGGAATACTCATTTTTTTTTCTAAAATAAAAGTGATCTATGTTACTACTTATAACATAAGCTATCTGTCGGTGTAAATGCCGTCAAAATCGATTCAACCTTTTCAGAGATTAGTTGGAGCAAATACACACATTTTTGTAAAAGTTGTTTTACTGACATTGTCTTTTTGATTCTGTCTCTCCTGGTGTGATAAAAAAATAAATATCCAAAGAGTAGTAATTTTTGTTTCAATATCTTACACTAACATTATGCTAACCTGTTACTCCTCAACTTTTCTGTCACTGGTGCTATTTTCAAACTTCCTCTAATATACACATTCTCTAGCTTATCCTGTCTACTTACACCACACATCTATCTTAACGTTCCCATCTCTACCACATGTAACACTGTTCTCATCGGAATTGACAGTAATTAAAAATTAAGCAGCGAGCTAAACTGTATTACGCCACACGTATACATTAACTGTGACTCTCGACGTCTGAGAGTTCTAAAGGTTTAATCGCTCGTTATCGTCAAAGAAGTCGACGATTTGAAGATAACTCGTTGAAAAGCGAAATACGTGTAACCTTTCCAACTACTAAGATATAGACATTTCCGCTTCACAGCTTCTGTTATTTTATATACACCGATTCAACCTCTTTCTCGTCTTATTATATTTTATTTTTGAATACGTTTTGTAATATAATCTATGTATGTATGTATATATAATAAAAATACAGATCCTTTGAGGTTCAATCACATAAAAAACTACGAAACGTATCAGCATATAATTATGACAATTCGGAGGGGAATTATTGAGCAAATAATTTTTGGGATGAATTTCGCTTTGATTAACCTTTTGCCATTTTTTAAATCAGCAACACTGATAGAAATCCGTTTTTAATATATTTACTTTACTGTCTCTCTTCTTTTCAAAATTAAATAAGTGATTATATAATAAAGTGTAAATAAAGGTTTTTAGGTTTAAAGGATAGTTGATGAATCTAATCTTAGTTATTGTTATAGAGAAACTTCTTCTGAGAGAGCTCTGAAATTGTAATCCGAAAACTTTTTGTGTGACGAAAAGTGGTGGAGATAAATACTGTGTTGGGTAAAGTGTTGAAAACACAAATTCTCGTCCGATCACCGAAGTTGAGGAACGTCGGGAGCGGTCTCCATTTGGAAACCTGCGATCAGCGTGTGACGTTGGCTTTTTGTTTGAAATTTTTATTTTAACACAAAAATTTCGCTGTTATCTTTACGAAATGCCGTATTTTTATACAACTATTTAAAGCTGTAGACCTCTTTGAAACTAGTAAATCAAGTAAACTTCGAAACGGTTGAATGACTTTTGACGACAATTTTCAGAACTTTAACTGGACTACATATAATAACGCTTTTCTACATGAGTTCAGTGGTAATAATGATTACATAAAAAATAATAAAATAGTATTGACAACTAATTATAAAGAAATATATAGTATCCACGACACAACAAAACTATTTTCATGAGAACATAGTATCCATTTAATCCACTAAAATGATATTATTAACACTTTTCCTCAATAAAAATATAGACATTTGCTCTAGCCCAATATCCTGCCACGTAAAGTCAGGTAAATAGACAGCGGGTCGGGCCGATAATCCCGCGAACCGGGATTCACAGTCGCTAATTCAATTAGCAGGGACCGGGATTCACTATAACGGGATTGTTACGTCACCGGGATTTATTTGCGTTACCTTCTGCGGTGAATTGAAATGTCGGGTCTATTTTGGATGTGGGAGAACAATAGTTGTTCGGAAATGAGAGAATGGTGATTCGGTTTTGTTATAAGGAACATCTCGTTATGGATCTAGCTTACAGTTTTGTTATTTAGTTGTGCCTGTGTCCAAATTCAATATGCCTTCGGTGGGTAATGATGTAATAAAATATTTTTACTTGTACTAAATCGACTAAAGGTATTATTAGTGTAGGTGGTAGAACCACGTTGAAACCATTGTTGCTTTCAACATGAAGGGTTGGCTCCCCCGGGGCAGTACCACCCTGTCACTGAAAACCGACGTGAAGTAACAGTGCTTGCATTGTTGCATTTCGTTCGGTTAATGAGAGTGCCATAGACTCACCTTCTCCTACCCTCCCCTCGCCCCTCCCCTCGCCCCTCCCCTTCACCCATTCCACCCAAACACATGCTGGTAACGTAATTGCGACTTCCCTGGTGTTGCTAGTGTCTATGGGCGGCGGTGATCACCTAACATCAGATGACCCGCCTGGTCGTTCACCACCTATTATATAAAAAAAGACATCGACCTTTGTCTATGACGTCATAATGACATCAGTGTGCATCACTGACACTTTTCAAATGGTGAAATAACAACATATCACGTGATAGTTATGGTATAACTGTTATTTTTCCTATAATATGCAAAACCATATCGAGTTGTGACTTTTTTAAATTCTTTATACCTTTTAGACCCACAATATCATCTGATGTTATGTCGATATGATCTAAATAGTTAAAAGGCTTAACCCGGAGGGGACTGATTGTTTCTCAAGTATAGTTGTCGAAACATACCAAAAGGAACTTGGTGATAGATTTTCAACCTAAGAGTGTTAGCTAGCCAGACCTTAGAAAAGACCTACTATCATGCTGATTATGAATTATTGTATTCTCAAATTTTTATATGTATGTATGTATGTAGCATATATCAAAGTAGATTTGACCTATCTCTTAGTTAACATATTTTTTTAAAAATGTAAGATATGTTCTGTACTCCTGGTAACGAGTTCTCAAAATTTTATGATTAGCAGTTGTGTAGTTAAAGCCTGTAACAACTATAGAAATCACTTTCGCGTTTATTCTATTAGTATGGCCTGTGACTTCAAAATCATGCAAATTACTTTTGTAGGAATGAGAAGAGTTTTTTAATGTAATTATTTTTGTATTCCTCGTAAAATTTATCTCAGAAACACTAAGTATCTATAGAGCAGTTGTCAGTCCATAATTAATTAGGTAAAGTAAGATAATAGTCTTCTAATTAATAGATTTTAATTTATCACCTGTGAAATAACAGTATTTTAAATATTTTCGCAGATTTATGTTATATTATTCAGTGTAAATTTGGATTTTTCTAAATTTAATCGATGGCTATTTTTGTATTCCTCGTAAAATTTATCTCAGAAACACTAAGTATCTATAGAGCAGTTGTCAGTCCATAATTAATTAGGTAAAGTAAGATAATAGTCTTCTAATTAATAGGTTATAATTTATCACCTGTGAAATAACAGTATTTTAAATATTTTCACAGATTTATGTTATATTATTCAGTGTAAATTTGGATTTTTCTAAATTTAATCGATGGCTATAAATCTGTTTGTAGCTGTGAGGTTCAATTTCTATAGAATAGCGCAACGGACAAATTTGGTTACATTTTAGCACTTTAGCACCATACGTGCAGGGGAATTAGAGGTACAATTCCTACGGACGTGAGTAACATCAGACCAGATCTGAATCCGGATACATCTCAATGAAGTAGCGACAGTTGTTTGAAGTACCTTGTGGCTCACGAATTCTCTTGAAACTCAAGAGGAAGCTGTACAAAATGATATGAGATTGGTAGTATCTATCTTTCTAATACCTTTAAACGAGTAATTTTTGTATATTTTCAGAATCTCGGAAACTGCGTCATCTATTTCCGTAAAACTTAGTATGTTAGTAGTTTCCGGGATCATAAATCGATCTAGCTAGATTTTATTCATAGAATACTTTTTAAACTAAGTTTTCAGGTAATGAAAAAAATTAGCTAAAATATAAAGGTAAATTTCGCCGTCGCTGTGATAACAAAAATTAGCTCAGATGGAGATCGGTTGCTTCGAAAATACGTGTAACCCTAGTTCGAATCTGAGTGACAGCAAAAGAGATATATATATTTTTTTTTTGGAAAAATATGTTAATTGTATAAGGCAAACCTAACAGTTTATTTTAATTTAAAAATGTTTTTTTAAAGAACCGAGCTAGGCTCTATCGCCCAGGTACTATTTTATAAGGCGGGATAAGAGTAAGAAGATGATTATTGGTCTGTGTACATTTAAATACCCAATAAATTATCTATATACTATTTATATTGCAACTGCCGATTCAAAATACTGGCTATTCTAAAATCAATCCCGATCCGCATTGGATTTCGGTTCGTTAGCGACAGTAATGAAATCGGACACGTTACGTGACCGGTTGCAGTGAAATGCGCTGTGTCTTTTGTTAGCTTTATTGTCTCAGTGTGTTATGTGGGAAATACAGAATGGAGGCTGTTTATGTATTGCTGATACTAAACGAATATAGAATTGTATTTTTAAGCTATTGCATAGCATCTATCGCGGGCCTTGAGCGTGGAGACCGAATCTAAAAATTCCGTAACGAAAAAACCTAACACCCCCCACTCTGCCTACCATGTAGCTCGGCCGAGCGTTCGCTTAACGTATATATGGTACGACTGTATAAAGCTCGCACGGATCGAGACTTTTTTTTTCGAAATGACTACGCTATTGACCCAGCAAGGTCTAAACAGCTTCACCGGACGACTAAGGCGAGCGCTTAAGGCACTTAGCCGATTTTATTTTGGCAACCAGCTCAAGGGTGCAAGGCACACCTCGGCTTGGCTGTTGCCTGTTGCATGCAAAATCGCGACCTATCTTAGCTAACCTAGCTAACTATTCATATATGTATGAGTTGTTGAAACGTATATGTGTACCAAGCATACACGCCTCAACTTCTCCATATATTTATTATCGGAAAATTGAGAGTTTTTCAGTTCGATAAGGGAAAAAAAAAGTAAACCCTTCCACTTTCATGTGTAAGCGTGTAGGCGTGCACGTGTGTGGGGGTGATCGTGTAGTGTTGTAGCAGTGATGTATATTTGTGTGTCACCGTATCGCGCAAGCAACGCGCTCAAGGGCTCCCTACCGAGGGATCGAACCTAGGCTTGAGCCGCTGCCGTGGGAGGCCTAATCGGGTGCGGATCGAGACGAGCTGCTCCGAAATCGGACGAATACGTAATCAGCTGTTTGTGAGAAAGTATACTTGTGTATAGGTATTTATCATCTATGTACAACAGTGAATATCTGTACTCGTATAATTTGTGTACAAAGCGTTTTCCTGGATAACCTACATGTATTGTAAGATAATAAAAATATTTAATAAAAGAAAAATTTTGTTTTCTTATCGGTCACCACGCTCAAAAAGTGTAACTTGAATTAATATCAAAGAAAAAAAATACTGCATAAATAAAATAAATAAATAGTTATAATTACATAAGTTAATAAAAAATGCTATGCAATAGCTTTACCGCGGCAGTCCCCGAGTGCCACACGTATTTTTTAACTACTGTTGTTGTATCTGCTATTAACAATATATCTGCTACATAACCTATGTTAAAGCTTAAAATGGTTTGCCTGAAAAGTGAGTATACTTTTAAATTACGCCACTCTCTGTGTTTACACCAAAAATTGATTTAACTATGTATGCTTATAGAAATATGTATGATGAAAATATAAACCAGATTAGAGAATGTGGTCGTTTAAAATATTAATTAGATCGTGTTCAAACGTTAATATACCTATAAAGTAAAAAAAAAAAGATGAAAAGAGCTAAATGTACTAAGACAGCTGTATACTTTACTTTATTATATATTTAATGATATGGATATATGATACAGTTTAATATTAGTCAGAAATGAATGAACCGATTATAGCTCAGGATAGTCAACTCAGAATATGGTGTCGAATAAGAAGATATCCAACTTTGAAATGACTCAGTAAATTAATATTGTGATGAAACCATAACATAGACATTTCTATTGCATGATGGTGAAAGAAGTAACTAACTACCAGCCTAAAATTTGATAATCTATCACCAAATACATATAAATGTATTCGACCAGTTCTACTTGAGATTTAATTACCCAAGTTTAGCATACTATCATCTTAGAGCATATTATTATTTTAGTAACTTAAAATTGTAGTAAAATACTTACCTTACGAAACGGTCAAAGGGCCAAAGGGTCAATGAAGGAAACAAAATGGCTTTAGTATTAGCGTAACACTTTTCACACGCATGATTGTTTTTTCAACGTTTAAAGAATTATCCACTTCTTGAGGCAGAATTAATGCATTTAATTGGAGTGTAACATACAAATCACATCTTAAGGATACATTTACACTATTTACTATCATTGTTTTCTCTATAAAGGAATCTCCATCGTAATAACATAATTACTGTTATTGCTTATATTTGTGTTTTATTTAAATCCTTTATTCAGTTTACTTTTGTTGATATTTACACAAAAGTTTGATAGCAAACGTCCACCAGCAAACTTTTTCGAGAGATCGAAAGGCACACGTTCACTGATATAGATATGATACGATCTAACGAACTGTAATGTCTCAGATGGGCCACACAGTGCACGGTATGCAAGCGGAAATTCCGATCAATATATTCTTCAATCGTCTACTATCATCAAACTAATTAATATACATGGAAAGAGATTACTGTATGCTTTTTTTAACTTTTTGGCAATCAATCTTTCAAATTATTACTGCCATTGTCGCGTAGTCAATAATATTACAAGCGTCGTACGATCACTTCAATATTTAGCGTAGTGTGAATCAATATTCTAACAAGACGGTGTAGTCCTTGTTAGAACCTTCCAAGGAATTTTTGTGGCATCTCAGAATTTCATTTTCTGTGGTATTATTTTCCATTCACTTCACTTATGCACAATAAACTAACTATATTACGTAAAACATCACCAAAATATAGAATCAAATAACACAAGATTATAAATAAAATGTAAATTCCACCACATGACAGACAAAAACCCGACAAAAACTCCCACTGTATGTTTTGTTGTAAGTAAAAGAAGACTGCAATGTATCTAATAGTGAATAAGCGTATGCAGTCCAAAAACAATAGCATCTGCCGAAACATTTAGAATCTATAGGTAGTCGTGGCTGTTACGAGAGAGTTAGTTATAAGTTTGTCACCATATACGGTGCAAATACCTAGGTTACCGAATAATAAATGCGATTTCTACAATGCGAATATATTATTAGGTCCTATTTTTAGTTTGATTACTATGTAGCTTAAAAACGAGTTGGAAAGCTTACTAAGCTACTAAATATGACCAGTGATTAAAAGAGCCGTTTGATGAAGCTAAAAAAATGGAGAATATTTACCAATCTTGATCCTTATGGTACAACAAGTGACAAGAAGATAAGGGGTATGTTATATCAAATTACATTTGTATTACCATATTATGCTTGAAGTTTTTTAGTTAGAACTACGGGAAAATACAAAAGTTGTTCTGAGTTTACAACATCCTCATCTTTATTATGAAATAATAGCTATATAGAATTTAAATATGCACTTCAAATCACTCTAATATAGTGAAATATATCCGTAACTTACTAGAGTGAAGTGTTCAGTTGTATATAGTTATTAAGAGGTAACAGAGAACTTATAATTCTTTATGGACCAAGAATGGATTCTATATCCGTTCTATACCAACAGTAAAGAAATAAAAGCTTAAACACAGATATTAATTTAAAAATACTCTTTTTTATGTCCTATAAAAGACAAACGAACAGGTGGGTCACCTGATGTTAAGCGATCACCACCGTCCATCGACACTAGTAACACCAAGGGAGTCGCAAGTACGTTGCAAGCCTGTTTTGGGAGGAAGGGGAGAAGAGCGATTGAGAGAGAAGAGGAAAGGGGGAGAGAAAAGGAGAGGGAGAGGATGGAAAATGGGCCTCCGGCGCTCTCACAGACTGAACGAAACGCAACAATGCTAGCATAACTTCACGTTGGTTTTCTGTGGGTCGGGGGAGCGCCCACTCCTCCTACGCGTGCAAGTGAGAGGGTGTAGTGATCGCGTCACGAGAAGTTTTCATCTCGCTCGGGATCGCGCATGCGCACCCTTACTGCGCGAGGCGTGCCTTTATATAAGGTACTCTGTGGGCGTGCCGCACTAGCGCCGCCACCGTCTGCCGACCGCATGTCTGCACGCGGAACCCCAAAAGGCCCTTCTCAGGGCCAATCAAAAGACAACCTGACGACTTGGCTACCCCCACCGAACCATGCAGATTCCCGAACGACTACCAGAGACGCCTCTACCGGAGAAAGATCGCAGTATCTTGACCGATCTTCGTCTTACGGATCCCTAAAAAGTCGTTCTCTGAACCAATCAGAGGACGACTTTACGACACCCCAGCGCCGCCCCACGGAATACACCGAAACTCGAGCGAGACACGGCCAGCGGAACCCTAGTCCCACGCACCGTTCTCCCTTGCGTCGTTTACCCCCGCGCGACCCACGAATGCAGCCAAGATTATCGCAGCAGGATGTGCACAATATTGACATATTTAGTCAAACATTGTGCGCATACGAAGGCCAACTATCTAAAAATCTGATGACGATGCTACAAATATTCCAGAGCTTCCTGGGAGTCATTCAAGGAAGCCCACAACTAACGCCAGAGATGGTAGGGGAACTCGAGCGAGTCTCCGACCGTTTCTTCAGGCCAGCAACCAGACAAGAGCGAGAACAATCTGGAAGGAGTCCCGTCGGCAAGGCAGAGCGCAGAGGGCGTGAGTCTACCGGCAGCGAGGAGGGAAGCCAGGCTAAACGCCTACACACCACCGAATCCCCGGAACAAGAGCCAATACCGCGAGCGTCAACCTCGCGACAAATGGCCTTACAACCGCAACCCCAGAGGGAAGAAAGAGGAGCCCGAGTAACACCTACTCGAGCGCCCTCTCCGGCGAAACTAGGAACCACAGCGACCTCGAAACAGACTTTTGCCACCCAGCCGTTGTTGAAGCGGCGAAACGAACACCGATGCCTAATAAACCAGAGCGCATCTCAATTGTTCAAAGAAGTGTTACCAATAAACCTTCTTATGCGGCCACGACAACAGCCGGACCGATGCCGAAACCCGTTACCCGACCGCCGAGAGCAACGACTTCCACGATACCGGAAGAGCGACCTCTGCCGGAAGGCCCGGCAAACGTTGATGTAAACAGCAACGATGTAAACATCGCACCGCACCCGCAGCCCGCGGACGCGACGAGCGCTACACAACAAACTAAAAAGCGGCTGAGATACCCGCCGCTTATAGTTGAGCGGCTTCCAAACTGGATGCATCATTTTAAGAAGCTAACCGAGAAGCTGGGTCACAGACCAAACGCCCGCCCTTACGGACAGGGCGTAAGATTTATCCCGGAAGATGGCAACGAATATAGGGTAATCCAGGCGTACCTTACCCAGATAGAGAAGGTGAAGAACATCTCCTGGTTCTCCTATTCTCTACCGGCGGAAAGAAGCCTCAAGGTGACTATCATAGGCTTGATAGCCGACTCTGACCCTGAAGACATCCTACAAGCCCTTAGAGACCTGGGATTTGCACCTGAGTACATCAGACACATAAAGGGGAAAGGCGGGAGACCTGTCCACCTCTTCCATTGTGTCTTGCAAAGGACACCCAACCTTGTGCCAGACATATACAACGTCACCGAGCTTTGTAACATGCCTGGGATCAGGATTGAGGCGTGGCGAGGCAAGAAGGGACCAGCGCAGTGTCACCGGTGCCAACAATTCCGCCACTCCTCAACCAACTGCCACCGGCCTATCGCCTGCGTTCGCTGCGGGGGGCCCCACCCCGCCCACGAATGCCCACGACCGAGAGAGGAGCCAGCCACTTGTGCGAACTATGGCGGCCCTCACACAGCCAACAACGCCGCGCAGTGCCCGGCGTTCAAACAAGAGCGCCGTAATAAAAGTGCGGGAACCGTCGCCCGCTCTGTCAGAACGGGAAGGAGGACAGGAGACTCCGCCCCCGCACCAATGATGGTAGAGGAATCAGCAACAAGCACACTGATGACTCCTGCTAATGAAGCTACGCAGAGGAACAAACCCACCCCTGCGAAGATAAGAAGGGGTAAAAAGAGAGCCCAATGCACGAACTTCGCCCCCGCACCTCTCCCGCCGACAGTAACTTTTCAGCCGGCCGGTTTGGAGAGTGGGAAAGGGTCGTCGCTAACAGCAAGCGAGCTATTAGTCGAGATCGCATTGGAGCACCCAGAACTCCAAGAGTACTGCCGCAAGAAGTTAGCACAAATGAAGCATTCCAATGGCTAACTCGCTAACTATCGCACACTGGAACGCAAGCACCCTCTCCAGGAAAAGAAGGATGGTCGGCCACTTCCTGCAAGAAAAGAAGGTGGATATCATGCTCATTTCCGAGACGCAACTCAAGGAAGGGGAAACATTTACCCTCCCTGGATACCTGACATACAGGAAGGACGAAATGAACGCAACAGGGAGAGCGATGAGGGGATTAGCAATCCTTGTTAAACGCAATATCGTTCATCAAATGATTCCTCACGTAAACAAGACCTCCTTTCAAGCCCTAGGAATACTAATTTCCATAGGCGAGTAGGAGATGAAGACATTTGCTGCTTACAAGCCTCCAAATGTTCCGTGGATTATCTCGGAACTAAGAAACATGATGGATGACGATTGCCCAACCATCATCGCTAGAGATCTTAACTCCAAATGCGTGTGGTGGAATTCCTCATGGACCTGCCCTCAAGGGAGATGCCTGTACGAAGACTCAGTGGCGTACGACTACAATGTAGCGGAGCTTGACCAACCCACTCATTACAGTCTTTCGTCAGAAGAAGTACTCGATATCGTGGTGTACAAAGGGCTCATGACTCCCTCGATTCAAGAGGTGTCACCGGACCTCCCGTCGGACCACCGACCAGTATTACTCACGATCGATCTGCAACCTATTCGCACACCGACGCCACCGAAATACGCAAGAACAGATTGGTCGAAATTCCCAGAGTCTCTCAGCGTCAATACTCGGTCGTATCCCACCTCAACGGCCGAAGATGTTGAGAGATGGGCAACAGAGCTCTGCGATTGCATCAGTAGCGCCCTCTTTAATGCTACTACCATAACATCGTCGCAAACCGGCCGCGCGAGCGGAAAGCAACGCCAACTGCCCGCTCGGATTAGTACACTCAAAGCCGAAAAGAGGGCGCTGCGCCGTCGATGGCAGATTACTCGATGCCCACTGCAGAAAACTAGACTTAACTGTCTAACTGAGCGTATCAAGAGCGCCTTAGACGACCACGCTTCAGAGTCGTAGGAACGTCATTTGGAGTCCATGGACGGGGATATGCCCTCTATCCACCGTCTATGTAGACAATTATCCGCTGAAAAATAGCCCATCAAGCCCATACTAGATACCAGTGGTCAATTTCACTTTCGTGCAAACAAACGCGCGGAGATCTTTGCCGACCACCTGGAGAGTTAATTTGCTCCCAACCCAGTCGTCGATCGAGAACACGAGAGTATGGTGACTACATACATCCGATCAATTATCGAAGGGACAACTCAGCAGGACGAGGAGCCGGTATTCGTCTCTCCGAGTCAGGTCCTTAAAATAATTCGGACTTTGAAACCAAAGAAAGCTCCCGGCGCGGACCAGATCACGAATACAGCGCTGCGCCACCTACTGGCTAAGACCGTCGCCGCACTGGCCCGCCTGTATACCGGAATATTCCGCTCGGGACACTTCCCTAACATCTGGAAGACAGAACGCGTCATAATGCTTCCCAAGCCGGGCAAGGACGTGAGGAAGCCCGATAGCTATCGCCCAATAACGCTGCTGAACACCGTGTCGAAGGTGTTCGAAAAACTATTACTGCGACACCTAACGCCTCACCTACCACCTAGAGACGAGCAATTTGGGTTTCGCACGCAGCATTCGACGACTCTGCAACTCTGTAGAGTCATCCATCAGATGTCCGACAGCGCCAATAGAAGGCAATACTTCGCAGCGGTTTTCCTGGATATGGAGAAGGCGTTTGATAGCGTATGGCATGAGGGCCTCCTGTACAAGCTGTCGACGTCTCCCCTACCCAGGAAAATATTACGCTTGGTAGCCTACCTGAGAGACCGCCGAGTGGTAGTGGCGGTCGAGGGGGTATCCTCTACGGAACGCCAGGTACGCGCTGGGGTACCCCAGGGCAGTTGCCTTTCGCCTGTGCTTTATGCGCGATATACCGACGACATTCCCCGGGTCGGCCGGGCAGAGCTTGCGTTGTTCGCGGATGATGCGGCGTATTTTGCGTTCTTTGCGAACAAAAAATGCGCCGCAGATTATCTGCGCCCGACTTTAGCGGCGCTGTCGGACTGGCTAGATCGGTGGAGAGTGAAGGTCAATGACGCCAAAATACAGGCACTCATCACGGGCGCAAGCCCGTAACAACCGCCACTACTCCTACAGGATCAAAGCGTACCATGGCTGAGGCACGCCAAATACCTGGGAGTCCACTTAGATGCCAAACTCAGTTTTGTTAAACACGTTGACTATGTCACAGGACGTGTGAAAGCCGCGAGAGCGATGCTCCGCCCTGTACTAGCGTCTATATTACCCCTAAGAGCGCAGCTAGCAATCTACAAATCATACATAAGGACCCGCCTAACATATGCGGCACCGGCATGGTACGCCTACACCTCTAATTTCCAGAGGGAACGCTTACGTATCCAGGAACGTCTCAGCTTGATGACGATTGTTGGAGCACCTAGATACGTTAGGAACGAAACAATAAAAAGAGACCTAAAATGGAAGGACATCGACGCCTTCATATCACGGCTGATGACAGCCATGTTCAGGCGAGCTGACGCGACCAGCTTCCCCCTTATTAAAGGGATCGCGCCGAACAAAACCATCGCCAAGAAACTTGATCGTCCAATCGTCGTTTTTCAGTTAGGATGATTAAAAACCATAAGAAATCACTATCTACTAAATAGATAACCAACCACATAGAGTGGTAAAACCTAATGACAGGCTCGTAGTTACGAGTTGCGAGGAGACCACTGAAGGGTGCATATGCACCGAACATTTACCTGGTCCCCCGCGCAAGGAGGGGGGACTGAGACGGCCAGAGCCGGCGCGTGGATCGGGTGGTAGTATTCTGGGCAAGCCGACCCATTCAGGCTGAAACCTGTAATAGCTTCTGCGTGGCTCTACCATCTATAAATCTTCATTTTTGAGACGTAACATTATTCACTTTGGAATATTGGGAGACTATCAACTATTATTTACAATCTATACCGATAATGTGAAGAGGTCAAGTTTGTGAGTTTGAATGTTCGGTAATACTAATCCAATTTTGGAAATTCTTTGACCCATTCATGCTAAAACCAATAATAGCTTCAGCGTGGCTCTATCACCATTAATAATTGATTTGCAAATAATTCTAGATAGACCTTCAATTTAAATGAGTACGGCTTATTAGTCAACAAATAAAATAAGAAGACAATAACAAGCAATAAACTATCTAAAACTAAATAAACTAATAAAATCAGTAACTGCTTTCGAATGTTTGTAAATTGAGCTATATTTCATAAGAAATAAGACCAAATAATAATAACATATTAAATGCCGTATCAATAACAACTTTAGAGAAAGTGTATCTACGACTTAGCTATACTTTCGACTAATCCCATTAGAAAGTTTACATAAGTAAGAAAATAAAGGGGCGACGGCGAGTAATGGGATTTCTGAAACAAACAACCGAGACAGCTTTTCTTAAAAATCACCGAACCCTCATTTAATATTTATGCAATGTAAACTCCGGGACATCGTCAAGTATTTGTCGAGTCAGGCTGTTGTAGAGCTGCGTTCGGGTTGGCTGATTTGCATTTGTGCTGGGTCTCCTTCGGTGTGTACAGACGAGAACCTTTTTTGCGGCCATTGAATTTTGTTAATTTAATAGAGAATAATGGATAAAGTACGGACGAGAGGAAGAATAAAAAGTACTTAGAGATGGTGTGATTAATGGTTGCGAAAGTAAGGAAAAAAATTTAAAAGACGTTGGAAACTGTGTCATTTTGTGGGTGAAGAAAGAGCGGATATGATTTGACGGATACTGCATTGATTAATTTTTAAAAGAAAATATCTCTTTACGGCAATAAATTTGTATTACAGTAAAGAAATTTTCTGGTAGCCATTCTCATTCTTCGTAAAATGAATAGTTATTTTACCAAACTAGTATACCCAGTTTGGAAAATATCGCTGTATGTTTTGGTATAATTAATATTGCATCACCATATTTGCATCGCAGCCAAATAAATGACATGTCCATAGGACAGTGAAATGTAAAGATAATAGAAAAACGACTCAGATTACATGAAATGTGAACTACCAATCTTCTGACGTTCTCTTGTGAGTTCCGTTTTTAGAGATTGATTTCATAATAGTATGATCAGTTTTATATGAATTATAAGCTTTTCGCTTTTCTTCTGGCCACAAACAAACGTCCTTTCGGCCGCCGTCCAGCCCTGTATCAATTAGAGCGGACTCAGTAAATAAGGTTGATCCTGATTGGGTCCAGCTTTGTTTGCCTCGCGTGTCACGCTCACGCCATTGTTTTTTTTTTCTTTTTTACAAATGCTTTCTTTTAATGAAACTTTGTTGACTCAAACAAGTATATTGAATTACTTTTTTGTTATTTTTTAGATTCTCTCACAAGTTCTCTCATATAGTGCAATAATGCAAAGTGCGATAGAAATCATACAAAGCAAGTTCTGAAAAATTGCAATTTTTCAGGACTATTGAAGCAAAAATGTATTTAATCTTATGTAAAATTAATGTGGTCTCAGTTAAACCTCGCGCAAGCTTACCACCTTCATAAGGCATATAATGATTAGTTATTATAATTTTTAAATCAAGGAAATTACTGTTTGTATTGTGTTATTTGTCGTATATTTAATAACATGTTTTCATCTGACTACGCTATTGACGTAGCAAGATCTTAACAGCTTCACCGGACTACAGCTTACATTTCATGAGTTATGTAATATTGTTGCTAAGCCATCGACGACACGTCCGTACATTGCTATGGCCTCTCATTGGAAATCAGCGCAGTAGTATCTTACATAGTAATCGTTAGACAAATCGAATTAATTATATGTGTGTTTTCTTTTTATATTGTGGTTGTGATTTTTTCAATAATAAATACTTTTTTTTCTTCATTTTATTGAATACGAGGGTATATTTTGGATAAATTGTTTTTAATAAGTTGATACAGAGTCAAATCGTGCAGCGTTTCAGACTAAGTTTCCGTTTGACGCTGTGATAGCGCCTTGACTTCCAGTCCCGGCAGTTCAGCACATCCGGTCGCTTGATTACAAATTCTGTTCTGATATAAATAGCTTACATTTTAGAGTATTTTGAATACAGTTCTGTAACTTCACTTTATAAATTTGCAATAGTGAAATAATTAACTGAGTTAATTTAAAATTAGACCATAAAAAAAGTTATTGCATATTTACTGAATTAAAAAAAATGTTTTCCTAATACGTTAGAATTCATAGGATCTTTTCAGTGGCTACACGATCTTTTATAGGCTTAATATGTAAGGATTTAGAAAGATTTACTACAAAAATATTATAGTATCATAATTGTATATAAAGGAGTTATTCATTTATTATAATATTTAATCCGTAATCACTTTGGTATTTATAAAATAATTTAGAAATGATAATCTATCGGTTCCAGCATACGTTATCCTGCTCTGAAAAAAAAACGAAATCAAATCGCAGCGTCACCTACTAGGTCCAAGTGGGAACATTAATCATACACAAAAAAATTTTATCAAAATTGATCTAGCTTTTTTGATGTTCAGTTACATATACATAAAGAAGATCATATATATTATATAAATAAAAATCTGTTGAATCGCTTTAATTCATAAACCAGCTTTCATTTGTTTTTGTTTTTTTCCCCAACAAATAGTCTTTAACAAAAAAACATCTTAAGCAAAATCTATACTAATATTATAAAGAGGTAAAGTTTCTGAGTTTGTGACGTTGTGATGTTGTGAAGTTGTAGGGGGTAATCTCAGGAACTACTGGTCCGATTTGAATAATTCTTTCAGTGTTATATAGCTCATTCATCGAGAATGGTTATAGGCTATAAATCATCACGCTAAGACCATTAGGAGCGGAGCAAAGATGAAAAATGTTTCAAAATCGGGATGTGTTTTCCTTTTGAGAACTCCTGCTGCGTGTTAGTGTTAGCCCAAAGTATTTATTCCACGCGAACGAAGTCGCGGGCAGAGGCTAGTACACAATAAAATACTTACATAAAATAATTGTAATACAAATCAAGCGTAATTATTATTTAAACTGTGGGTAATATATTATTCGGTTGGTACTTGCACCGGATAGCGCGCAGGGAGCCCACCGCCGCATGCCACGAGTGCGGCGCTGAGACGGACACCGCGCAGCACACTCTCTCGGAGTGCGCCGCGTGGGGCGATCAGCGCCGCGCCCTGGTTGCTGCGGTAGGAGACGACCTCTCGCTGCCGGGCGTGGTTTCGGCCATGCTCGGCAACGAGGACGTCTGGGCTGCTGTGGCCTCCTTCTGCGAGACCGTCATCTTACAGAAGGAGGCGGTGGAGAGGGCCCGGGAGGTCGATCCCAGAAGTGGTCCTCTCCGCCAAAGAAGAGCAGCGAGAGGGGCGAGGCGTAATGCCCGTCCCTCCCAAAACCGTCGCCAAACCTGAGGGGATGGGGCGGGGCCCCCCATCTCCTCGTTGCACGGGTGAGGCTGACGAGGGGAGGCTGCTGGTCGTGTACCCAGTAGCCTCTCTCTAGTAGGGCGAAGCCTGGCGGTCACTCGCCAGGCTGCCGCTGGGGCAGTTTCAGGTCAGTGAGCATGCTCGATACCTGGCTGCCCCTTCCATGCGGCGGACGGTACACCGTGGGGTTTTAGTCCGTGCGAATCGGATATAACCTACCCTCTCCCCCGGGAGGGTAGCGTATCCGTTAGGGATTTCCTCACGTTAATAAAAAAAAGGGTAATATATAATGGAAATAATAGCCAATAGTTTTAAGCTGAGAAGTTTAAAACAATATTTGAAAGTACGCATTCCGGCGAGATAGCAACGAAGCTTATTGTTATTTCTGTGCAAACAAGAGAGTTCGTTGCTTTAACGAATTTAGCGCAGAACCACTTAACTAGTTAGCTGTGGTTTTGAATTTAGTTGCTGTTATTAAAATTTACTATCAAACTAAAATATAATTTAATTTAAAAATATTTGACTAAATTTATAGCAAACCATTTATTTTGTATTTTACTAGCTGATGCCAGCGACATCGTTTAAATTATTTATCTTATCGATATACTTTATTATATTTTATTATATTAGCTGGTTTCAGTATGAATGGGTCGGCTCGTCCGGAGTAGCACACCCTCTCACAAAAAACCGACGTGAAGTAACAGTGCTTGCATTGTTGCATTTCGTTCGGTCACGGAGAGTGCCGGAGACCCACCTCCCCTTCCCCTCACTTGCCCTCTCACTTCCACTTCCTCTTCTCTCCTTTCCCTCCATCTCTCTAAACACAAGGTGGCAACGCACTTGCAACTCCTCTGGTGTTGCTGGTGTCTATGGACGGTGTTGATCACTTAACATCGGATGGGCTGTCCGTTTGCCTCCTATATGATATAAAAAAATAGGAAAAACCATATAATTTAACTTATATTTGTCGCTTATCAGCAAGGACTTACAAAGAACTGTTTCTATTTTTTTTTTCGAACTGACTAAGCTATTAACCTAGCAAGGTCTTAACAGCTTCACCTGACTACTAAGGCGAGCGCTTAAGGCACTCAGCCGATACTGTTTCTAGTCATATTATCCATTATTAGCTGACCAGCGTAGCTTCGTTTCCGCCAAATGGGTTACTACCGGTTCCGATTGTATACACGAAAATCATAAAAAATGTAGAACCCAATTGTAGCACCACCTATCGTCTCCAGATGTATTTCCAGACTCTCCGGGTACCTACTCAAAAACAAAAGTTCATATAAGTTAAAATCTGAAAATGTATCTATAATCTGATTGCAACACCACATACCAGGTCGAATTCTGATAAAAACTATCGCACGACTGAGCCGTGCCCCGCATACTATTTTCGCACGACCAGAGACAGCGACAACGTAATACTTTTACTGGCTTATTATTTTTATTTCGCATTTCTTTCTGACCAACTTCATCAATTAATGATGTAATTTTCATTTGAATTTAGCAATTTCTTTATGTAAATTTGTAAAGTAATTATACAAATGCGAAACTGAGTTTGCTTGTTTGTTATGCTTCCATACGTTAACTATTTATGTGATCCTCATATAATTTTGCATATACCTTGTCGATAGTATAGAAAAGGATAAAAGATACCTTTCAATAAAGAAAAGCTATTCTTTAAGGACAGATCAAAACTACATTAACGCGAGCGCAGCGACGAAAAAAAGTAAGTTTCAATATACATATATAGCTACATAAAACTTACAACTGATCAAACATCTTTAACCTGACGAATTGGGATTACCAAAGGCGTTATTGCATAAGTAGGCAAAATAAAATTTCATTAAAGGAAGATGCAAAGCAAATGAGAAATTACTTTGCTAAATCAACTACGAAAATTTCTAGAAAATTAATACGAATAATAGTAAAAATGCTTAATATAATAGAATTGAAGTGCAGCAATAGATTTTAATCGAGCTCCGTTTCAGACCCAAAGCAGCTAATTTCCTTTCTTGTAGAAGGTAGTTCGGTGTGAAATCTATAGCGGAGTAAGATGTAATCAGAACTCCGTCTCGGTGCATTGTTATCAGAAACTGCACCTCTCTTCACCTCCCTGGTTAATTGCAAGGATGATGTCCAAAGTAAAAACGGAAAGCGGTAAATGTGTAAAGTGTATGTATATAAATACTGACTATAGTTACGACGAATTATCCGAAGACTAGTGACTAGCTCAATTGTCTGAGCGATTATGTCCAACATCTAGTCATCGATCGCCTTTTAAGGCATGAAGATACATAAACAACCGATATCTACAACCAATTGCGTCATATATTAAGGTAAATAATGTACAGCCGATAACTTAAACCAATAGCGTTTGAGATCATTAGTAACTCCCCCGATATAGTCAATAGCGGGGTATCACAAGTCAATAGTTTATATGTTATTATATGTTTTACTTGCTAGCTTGCTATATTATTTGTAATTTAATTACATGTAAATTGGTTACATTAATATTATTATTATTGTTTATGGAATAAGTTTTATTTACATATGATAGGAGAGAGTGGAAAAAGAAAACATGTTGTGCCGACCCTACTTAGGTGGGATAAGGGTAATTATGATGATGATGATGATGGAATAAGTTTTATAAAACACTTATATTTTATTGGTTTTGGATTATTACACACATTTTGACAAAACAACCTTTTTATATTGATTTCTGTCTATTCTTATTTCTATAATTATTGTATTTATTCTTATAATATTTTTTTAATTTGTAAGTTCAACTATACTGTTCACACTAATTTAACTTTAATAAAGAGTAAACGAGACAGTCATATAAAGACATTTATACACTTATTTTACCTATATCACTGATATAAAGAAAGAAAATAAAAAGTTTATAATGAATATACATTCAAGAAGTATTTTATGGATTTTAAAAATACTTTAATCTATGTTAATTGCATTTATCAGCGTAAAATATGGGGTATATTTTATTTTCAAAATATAGATTAATACGAGTGAAGTCACGACCAAAAGCCAGTGATATATTTTAAAATAGTAGAAAATACGAAATATAATAAATTAAACACGTAACGTTTCAAGACAGAAAATAAATAAAAATATAAACTCCTTTGATTGTATACCAATCAAATATAATAGTAAGTGGTATAATACTAGTTAAGATAATATAAAAGGTAATTCTTCTCTACAGTTCTGCTTGTTTGAATGCTCAATTGAACGTACGTAAATGTAACATCAAAATAATTTCTTAAAACAGTAATATCTCTTTTGACTTACGCCATTTTGTAAAGAGAGATAGCAAAACTAGGACATCTCGAATTGCTTTCCACAATCTTAGTTAATTTCCGATACACAACGCCGTGCATTGCAGGTATTTCTTCACTATCATTCTCTGAAGATTTATGAAAGGGTTGTACATAAATTATGTTTATATGACTTTGCCCCCAGTTATATTCTAAATCTATCTTTTGTTCATCCATATTTTGCCCCAAAAAGATAGATTTTAATAAGGCGTGAACTGCTTCCTCAGCGGTCGGTAACTTACATGTGATGCATACTTTGATAGTTTTTTTTTTTTTTACATGTGGAAATCCCTACGGATTCTCGCCGGGCAGCTGAGGGTGGGGTATGTCCGACTTGCACGGACTAAAACCCCATGGTGCCTTCAAGCACCTATAGGCCGGGGAGCAGGAGCTGCCGAACTGGCACTGCGTCTCCTCTCAATACCTAAATAGTCTGTATTAACCGCTTCGACCCTCTAGAGTGGAAATACACTTACACTACATCTACTAGTAACCTTTTTTTTCGAACTTACTACACTGTTATCGTGCCAGGGCCTTGACAGTTTCACCGGACTAATATTTTGCTAACTACCAACATTACACTGTATCCTAGGCACATATATAGTGGAGAGTTATATATTTTTTCTTCAATTTTTTCATTTTTGGTTAGTTATTTTTGGCGATGTTAAATGTGACCGTAAAGTGTCATATCCTAGTATACTGCGTGAGAATACATATAATCTTATCAAATTGATATCCATGAAAAAGGAACTTCTGAATGTCAAAGAATTGAAGTAAAGAGCCAATGTTTCTTGTATCCATCCAGCATTTGTTAAAATAAAGCGAAATAATGGACGGAGAAATATAGTAGTACAATCAGTTTTATGTCACCAATGATTTCTTACTAGTGAACTATAAAAGTGAATAACATGGATGAGAGATACTCCTGTCATTCCTTTAAAACGATCCCAATTTTTTTGCGTTATTACACTCTTGCACGCACTGTTCATACGTTTGACGAATGAAAGCAACGTTCAGTGCATGGGGTTAGGGTTGATATTGGAATGCCCTGTGTAGAAATAGAAAAATCATAATGTGTTAAGCGAAAATTGCACCCAGCGGGAATACGAAGCTATCAATTTTAGAAGTATTATTCTCTTGGATTGAGTGAGATTGGATCTATTTTTAGCCCTTTGGGGCATGCTTTCTTTCATTTATTTATGACAACCATAAAGAGAAAAGAATGTCGAAAATATAGCATATCATACAATAATGGATGTTTTTACTGTCATAACGAGCCTGTACTTTTTAGATTTTAGTAAAAAAATGTTTTAGGTATCCAAGAATAAGTAATAACATATACTGATAATTAAAAATGATTGATTTTTAGAAATATTTGTCTGTCTGTCGATTTGTTTGGATACGCATCACTGTTAAATACTGCATTCACGATAAAACCTTCAGAAAATTATGAAGCATATCCTCGAGTAACGTTTAGTCTCGGTTTCATTAAAATCGGTTCGTTCTATCAAAAGTTATTGTAATTTTAATGACGACGTGATTTATGTACGAGAGAAAAGTAGGTAACTAAATGGATTTGATACATCTAGATGATTTTATCAATCACTATTTTCTGACATAAATAAAATTTAATCTTCATTAATTTCGGCATAAGATTTTCATTATTTCAACAGGAATATAATTTTCTTACAATTCCCCATAATACATAAAATGCGATGTTAAAAATATTATATAAAAGAGAAAAAAAATCACGAACTGTATTCAAACGACATTAAACCAGGAAACCGGAAAGAACGTGTCAACCGAAACACGCCTAAATTGAAGGAGAAAAGTAAATCCTGTCGGAAACGACATCATAGGAAATGTCTCGGAAACGTACACCTGTCAAATATACCTAAGTGAGACCCCGATAAATATTGGGGCTTCTTTGAAATTTTGTTAATAGATTATACCTTGACAGAAGGTTAACTTAACTTTTATACAATGAAATTACTAGTGTATATAGGAGCGAAGATAAAATGGCGTCCATAAGTAGTATAACGTCATCCACAGTGACGTCATGATTATGATTTGATCGATGAATCCATCAAAAACAATCGAATATAACGTTTTTTATTCTATTCTGCAGACTCTTGGCCAGTACCTTTATTTGCTTTTATTTTTTTTTATTATTGTATAGTCAAAAATCGTATCTGTGAGCTACTATTGGGTGTTTGTTTTATTTATTTGTTATTATTTTATATATTTACTCCTTAATTTTTGTGTCTTCATTAGAATGCTAGCCGCTACAGAAATGCACACACTGAATATAGTTATGACGAATTATCAGATGTCATTAGTACAACAGTCTGAGCGCGGATGCCCAGTGTCCAGCAAAAGCTACAAAAAGGTCCATCAACAGCAACCAATGGTATTTCAGGAAAGTATTAATAGTAGCCAGTCAATAGTAAATTCTCCATTATATTCAGTAGTACGGATGTAACTAAATAATACATCTGCCGGTAAAGTCAATAGCACGGACGTAGGTCAAGAGTAAAATCCCCGATATAGTCAAGAGCACGGACGCAAGTTAATAATAACTGCTCCGATATATATGTGTGTATATATATATTTATATTCATTCGATCTAGCATGACTGGTATATTGTTGTTAAATGGACTCCACTAAAAGGCAGTTATTTGATAATTATTATGAATTACGCTCTTCAGAGTATGCAACAGATAAAATAGGATCAGATATTATGTAACCATGAAGTCTTTTCAATCATCTGTGGCAATTAACTGTGAGATATCTTTTAAATGTTGATTTAATAATGTCATTTCTACTCCGATAGTGGTTTTTTAATAATAAAACATAAGACTTAGAACAATCACATAAATAATTATCCTTCATGGATTCTGAACCTACAAGTCTCAGGAAGTTGACAGCATCGAGACAACCGATTAGATCAGACTGCAATCTCAATTATGTTTAAAAGTGTTGTGTATTAAACGTACATGAGGTCGTTTCGACCTCCTACCGCAGTGATCTGCGGGAGATTTTTTATGTTGATTTCGTATCCGTAGATAGAAATGGGGTGGCGGGGTAAGTAGTACACTCACGGGTCGGCGGGCAACGCTCGCTTCACGCTTATGTTAAATCATTCGTAAAGCCGACGTACCAGAGCGTGCCGACTCCGAGCAACATTTTACCCTGTACGTACTTAAATTAACATATTCTATTAAACTTAACTAGGTGGAAATATTGCTGGGATTTTTTTTTTTTATCATAGGAGATAAATGAACAGGTGGGTCACCTGATGTTAAATGATCACCATCATCCATAGACACTAGCAACACCAGGGGAGTCACAAGTGCGTTGCCAGCCAGTGTTGGGGATGAGGGGAGGGAAGGAAGGGAAGAGAAAAGGAGGAACGTGAGGAAAGGTGGGTCTCTAGTTCTCTCATTAAACGAACACAACGCAACAATGCAAGCACTGTTACTTCACGTCGGTTTTCTGTGAGAGGGTGGTAGTACCTCGGGCGAGCTGACCCATTCATGCTGAAACCAGTAATAATTTTAGCCTAGCTCTACCACCTACATGGATGGTTAACGCGTACATTTTTTAACTTAAATTACTGCTAGGAATTAGCTGCTGGATGTCCCTCAGATCTGCTGCTAAATGCTAATGCTGCAAGAATGGTCAATGGTTGACCGTCCGTTAAAACGTGTATGAATAATAAATGTACTGTGTACCTATTCTCTAGAATTAAAGAAATGTATAACAAATATTCTCAAATGAATCTAGAAATACAAGCTACATCTTGCTTTTTGGTACTGTACGACCAGTTGCTACTGAATTACAGCCTGTCGAAGATCATCCCAAAATTTTGATTTTTTTATATTCCTTAATTTATGTGCCTAGCGTATTAAGGCAAAAGCTACTTATTTTATAAACCAATTGTAATGTAGAGGAAAGAAATAAAATTCGAAGTATAAGATTTTTTTATTTTCTCGCTGTTAATATTCTCACGAAGTGTATCCCCGGTGTACCGTGATTTATTAGTCTCGACGGACGAGAGCTAGATTTCAATCTACCCCCTACTGGACGAGTGGATTAAGTTTTTTGTGCTCCAACCTATAGTATATTTATATTATGAAATATGATTAACATTTTGGATAAAAAAACGGGGCTTATAAAATTTACTATATTAATTCAATTTATTACACAGACCGGCAGATTTCTTATACGTCTGCTTGGGTAAAATATTATAATTGATTTTCAACTTTTAAAACTTTTGAACGAAGCTCAGAAATAGATATAATTACAAGAAAATATAGAGATAGTAGAAAAAAAAAATCCCAAGAAACTTCACACACATAAGTGAATATACCAGAAATAATTATTAATTTAGGCATACTTATTTAAAAAATCAAAATATTCTTTATTCACTTTAGGCCCTGAGAAGGCGTTTATGATAGTCAATGCTACCACCGGTTCGGAAAACAATCCAATCATCGAGAAGAACTAGCAAGAAACTCGATCTGGTTAATCTGTTTATATTAAATATTTTTACAAAACATAATTAGTTACATTTTTAATGCATGTACAGAGAGGAGCATCATTTCCAGACGTCACAATCGTTCACATAATGATCCACTCTATAATAGCCTTTAGATATTAAAACCCGCTTTACATGGTTCTTGAGCTCACTATCCGTCAAATCGGTAACCAGTTTTATTGTATTTAATTTATTATATGTAGAACTATTAGCTAAAAAACTGTTTTTGGACTTAGTGAGCCTAAAGCATGGTATGACCAACTTGTTGTAGTTTCTAGTATTTAAATTATATTGATCTTTTACATGATGCAGCATATCTACGTTTTTGCGGACGTACATAATATTATCAAAAATATATTGGGAGGACATAGTTAAGATACCGAATTCCTGAAACTTAGTCTTTAATAATTCACGAGGCCCTATATTATATATAGCTCGAACTGCCCGTTTTTGTAATATAAATATGGTGTCCACCTCAGGTGCTGTACCCCACAACAAAATATCATAAGACATTAGGCTATGGAAGTAAGCGAAGTAGACTAACCTGGCAGTGGAAATATCTGTTAACTGGCGTATCTTTCGAACTGCGAACGCTGCAGAACTTAATTTTCCTACTAATTTTTTTACATGAGGACCCCGTTGTAATGTAGAATCAAGTGTAATACCCAAGAACACGGTATTCTCAACTAAACCTACTAGACTCCCATCGATCTCAATTTTACTATGAGTAAGCTGAATATTAGGCAAGGTAAATCTTATACATTTTGTTTTGTCGGTATCAAGCAATACATTATTTAATGTAATCCAATCGGAAATTTTATTTAAGGTATTATTTACATAACTAAGCTCAGAATCTTTTCTTTTTGCCTTAAATATAAGTGAAGTGTCGTCCGCGAAAAGAACCATGTCAGCACAGTTATCAACCACTAGCGGTAGATCATTTATATATACCAAGAATAGAAACGGCCCTAAAATAGAACGCTGTAGAACGCCGATTTGAGTCAGTGATCCCGCTGACGTTCTCCCGTCTACACTAACTTTATGACAACGATCTTCTAAATAGGAGACTAGAAGGTCGAGAGAAGCTCCACAAACACCTTAATATTTTAATTTCAAAATAAGGGTACTATGGTCAACGCAGTCAAAGGCCTTAGACAGATCACAAAATACACCAACAGCATCCTGCAACCCCTCCCAAGCTCGAAAAATATGACTTAGTAGCGTTGCACCAGCGTCCGTAGTTGATTTTGATTTTGTGAAACAGAACTGTCGACAATTTAGAATCTTTTGCGCGTTAAAATATCCTGTTAATTACTTGAGCATGATCTTCTCGAAAATTTTGCTTAAGGACGGCAGTACAGTAATTGGTCTATAATTTCCAAGATTACTCCTACAGCCTGATTTAAACAAAGGAATCACTTTACTTATTTTCTTTAAAGGGGTAGCTACTTTCTGCTATACATCGATTAAATATATTAGCCAAATATGGTGAAATATGGATGTAACGGACTGACCTAAACTTATTCATACTAGCACGTAAGTAACTTCATATACACTGTATAAGAGCGAATCGATCTATGAGCAGTAACTATACAAGTATATCAAAATTTAGGGTAGAGTCAAAAACATAATCTACTATAAGTGCTTAAAAATTAGATAATCTAGAAGGGATTTTTAAGAGACTATACATATCTTAATTGTCCAAGAGTATGCGTATTTTACAAAGCTTGAAAATGTATGATGGCAAATTGTTGTAGCTATCAAATTACGAAAACCTAGAGTGATTTTGCTGTGAACATAAATCTAGTTGAGATAAATCAACGTATAAAGCAACTCTCATTAGGCACGTACGAATGGCATTCAATGGTATAAAGGCCGTATACAAGGTGTCCTCTTAAACCGGTGTGAAAGGATCCTAGTGGCCGCGCACATGAGCGCTTCATTATAACGTCACGGCGCGGGCGTTTCAAGAGCCACTAGTGTCCGCCTCCAGCAGGACTTGCGGGTTAAGAGAGGTTGTAAACACTACATATATTTAGAACTGGCTCGTACTCGTAACAATTTGTAATGTAAAAATGAGTTACATATAGATATTTAATTAAAATATAGCATGTATTTTCATAAATAAATTCTTCAGACAGGTACTGCAGCGCCATAGGTCGATTCTCAAAGAAAGATATGGGCACACCACGCCAGCCCACGACATATTGCCGATTTCAAACTCCGAGAAATCCGCAGGTTTATGTTTTCCCACTTTCAGAACATTTCTCAGGTTCAGGTTTCCTCACGATGTTTTTATTCTTCGCCGTCAGTGAAATGTGTTACCGATTTAAGTTAGTTCGTTGGTATTGGCATGCTAGAGTTCAAATCTGTGGACAACGTGTGGATATTCCACTAGCCAAACTACTAGACCACAACGACGGATTAAGCTTCTTCTATCCTATACATTTGTATAACATACGACTATAGTATATCATACGCTGTAAATTGACTTACCAAAATTCGAGCTACAAATTCTACAGCACGACGTATAATCTGTAAGTGTATCAAACCCTCAAAAAAGATAATTCTTATCTGGTCTCCCTTTAAATCATCTGTCTTTTGTTAATACATATGTATGTAATAAATGTTAATACAAACTTAATAGTTCTCATAACTGCTTCCTCTCAATTATTCTCATTATATCTAGATAAATAACTTTCCCACAATAAGTACGAAAATCTTAATCTATATTTGCATCTATTTTTCTCTTCAATGTGTAAAGTCCTCGTCCATGTTTTTGGCTGCTTTGAGAGCAACTTTCTATATTAGTATATTATCTATTAAAGCAACTGTAAGTTCGGTCTTGAGCATAAAATAGTTAAGAGTTTAAAATGTAGCTCTCGAGTATGTCATACTCTTTGGTAGACTGCCTGAAATGTTTGAATTTATAGTAAATAGATCAGGTCTTTCAAATAATTGTACGATCTCTTGTATGTATAAATACTATAGATGGAGTTAAAATTAAACAGTTTATTTTATGCAATCAGAATCATTATTTTGCTGTCCATCTCAGTCTATACTGATACAATAGATCGTACAATTGTTTAAATACCATATTCTATTTACAGTAAATTCAAACAACTCAGCTAGTCTTCCAAAGAGGATGATATAGACGAGAGCTACAAAAATATTTTTTTTTAATATTATTATACGAATCTAAAATTGACGTCCACTTGTCCTTTATACATACATTTTTGTATAACGCTTTTATATTTAGAGCGGTTTTGGTAAGATATAATGCCATATCTATTACAAGCTTAACACTGCATATTGTAGGTGGAGCGTCACATCATTAAAATGTAGACTCCAGTACTTGTGTGCGAGTGGCTGAACAGTTGCCTCTCACAGCTCTAACAACGTTATTATTTTGTTTCTGTGTACTTGAGCTTTTTAGAAATGTATTCGGAGTTGATTTACATTCTTGATGGGCAATTATAGATTTCTCTCTTCACACTTACGAACATATTATGATTGGTGAGGATGGTAAAGGAATTCACTCATAATAACATTTACGACTCTAATGTAGGTTCTCTTCACTAAGTCGAAATCAAAAATACTCTATTCAATTTAGAATTTAGGCCATAAGATGGCATTTAGGGGCAGTAAAACAACCACTAGTTTTAAAAACAATCCAGTTATCGAGAATAAGCCGCAAGAAACTCAATCTAGTTTATGATATTGGCCAAAGCAGGCAGTAGTGTTATTTCTATATATTGTTCACATATTAATCCACCGTATAAATATCCTTTCCTAAATCAAGGAAACATCAAATACCAAATACTGGCAATAAAATCATCTACTATAATCATTACAATAAAAGATATATTCAAAAACAAAAATGACGGTGGACAGGATATGGACAAAATATAGAAAAAATAAAGCAAACATTTTGTAAAGTGATATCTAAGAAATGAGTAAAATGAAAGGATGAATACACAGTTTCTGAATGGATCATATAGAGAAATACCGAAATGAACGTGGATGAGATTAACAAAAGATCTGTGGAATTCCCTAGAAGTGACTTTTGTCGTATAACTATAAGTGTTTTGTTACTACAGACTTTTATTACTATCATTAATAGAACCCCGTTTTTAGAAGAACTTACTTTCTGAAACTTACAGTTATAAAAATATGCATTTAGGAAATGTATATATCATGCCACTGGCTCTGATACTCTGCAGGCTTATAGTGTAATACACTGGGATGATCATTTAAAGAATTAACGGTTTAAAAAAGGTAAAATAATAAATGAAATCCCATTCATGCTATTAAAGAGCTTTACCCGAATAACAAAATAGTAAACAGTAGACCTACGAGTTCATCATATATGGTTTTGATAATGCACAAAGCCCTCCGAATAGTAAAACGAATTATTCAATCAAAATTTTCAATTGATTATTGATGAAGATTAATCTCTTTGCTTAAAGCGACCAGATGTCATGAACGTCAAAGATTAGTTTGTGTATATCATAAACAGATATCCCAACGCAATAAAACATGTCACAAAAGCGTAACAAACAAACTTTTGGTAACACAAATCAGCAATAATTCACTTTATAACTCTGTTATTATTTTACCGACGTTATTAATTTTCAACATTTCCCGGACACCGTTAGGGTTATTACGTATTATAAAATATATGTCATATTTATTAACCATTTCATTAATTATTGTCTTATTTTTAAACTATATATAACCAACCTTGCGATTCTATTTAATGTTTTCGCACTCTGAGAAGAAGAATCTAATAACATTGCTTTACGAACTACCTCGATGAATCAAATAACTCAGAAGAAATTCCTTCAAATTCCTTCATTCCTTATTTATCACACCACATACCGTGCAATTAAATAAATCACTTTATTTTTTTATATTTTATTGCAATTACGCAACTTATGTTGTGTCCTGAGTGTAATCAGAGAGCCAAATCAGATCTACTTAGAATTCTTTAATGGATTCACGGAAAATCAATGTCGCAATTATATTATGTAATATTCAGATTCCTTTAACTAATGATCTTATATCAAAATATACCTTTTAATACATTGGGAAAAGTTTTTACAGTACCAGATTGCAAATAGAAATTACAAAGCTACACAATCCATTCGTGTTTGTATTCGCTTATACGTTATAGACAAATTTATGTAATTGATTTGTTTATTGCCTTTGGAAATATCTAGTTTCATATTAGTCCAGTGTAGTAATTAGTTCGAGTAACAGTAGAATTTTATTCTAAACATATTTTAGACATGACGATTTGTGACAACCTTAACTCTGCCGGGCACCAGCGCTTCATTATTTGCATAATCTGTGTGATTTGCGCAATAATACGATGCGGAGTGTGCTTTTAATATTTCCGCGAAATTTCTGTAATAATTTTGATATTTGATCTAAATATTTTAATATATATCAATCTACATATGTATAAATTTATCCACATACTGTAAGTCACAGTCGCATAAAGCCGTGCTAAAGTATTGCTGCCATCTTTGAGACGTTCCTGGCAAATATCAGTTGGCCGTGCTGCATTCAGTTGATTGTAAAGATCAAAGCCTCATCGGTGATGGATCACTGATAGCACTAAATGATAGAACATCGACATACAGACACATATAATGTAGTATTCCATTGGCTGTAGTTTAGTGAATGGGCTCAGCATATACATTAACTCATTTCACCATCTCTATCTTATCTCAAGACTACCGGATGCCGTATACGCCTCTTTTCATTCGTATTTGACGTTTTATTTAACTGTACGAAGCACTATGCTTCGTTATCTTCTATGCCAACCACAAATGAAAGGAATGCGATGCCTGTATTCTGTCTTTCCTAAAGTATATAATACAACGATCTTCAAAAGAAGAGTGGATAAGCTTTTACTGTGTGAACGCGTTATATTTTAGGTCTCTACTTAACTTTACATCATGTGTAACTGAGGTCAAGCTTCGCGCTGAAAATTAAATAATAAATAATTAATAATAATTTTATAACCCAAGAGTTCCTTAAAGAGTTAAACAATAGTTCATTCAAGTAAGTGATCACAAAGATGTTTACAAGGTACCAATAAAGAATTATGTAAAACAAATAGCTGTTCGTAGTTCATCGCGTAACGACAGTCGATTTACGTTATAGCAGCTCGTAATTTTCTTTGTCACGCCGTAACAAAGGGCGTTGAGTCTGTAACAAATTGCAGCCATCATTGCCTGTCCGGAGTTAATATGAACTGGTGTCGGTCCGCCTTGAAAGATGTTGTCGGGCCATTAAAATAACTGTTTAGTAAATTACTACAATTTACGTATATACACATTTTAACATATATAGGGGCATTATATAATATAGTACCAAAGATGAACAGATAGATGGTGTTTATTAAACATATTTCACTGTACTGACACACATAACTATGCCATTAGGCTTTACAATAAAAATGATAACGAAGTGATAGACAATATATACATATTTATTAAGCACAGTTCTAGTAGGTCTATATACTTATTTTTAAAGACTCAGTCTTAATATGTAGTGTGAGCTAACTACTGTGTTGCTTTTATTAACATGGGTAGTTTTTAGTATCTCAATTTGCTTTATAGCATCAAACAACATCCATAACGTAGGTGACCAGAAAATCTCTCTTATCTATCCTTTAATCTAATCTATCCCTCGAGTACAATTATTTTCATCTAGACGTATAGTTACCCCATATCCTTTTCTATAGCTCTGCGTATAAATTTCATGATAATTAATCATGAGTAGCTATAGCGTGAAAGCGTTATAATCAAATAAAATCTCATTCGCACTTATAATAATTGTTGTATGTACGCGGCCGCGTAACACGGTAATTAGGAAATATTGTGTCAGCGAGGGTAGGAGCACTTGTTTATTGAACGTTCCCGGCACTCGTGACACCGCAACCTGTTCAATCGCACATATCGTATGCGAAGCGCGTACGCCCTGTAAAGAATGGTAGGCTGGTGCCTCGTGTCGCACTAACCTACTTCACCATCGCAACTCGTCGACGCCGACCACCGGCACTGAACCTTGCACAGTACCGGTGAGTGATCAACCACATTTGTTACTGGCTCTCGCTGACATCGCTTCGATTCGCATCACTGGTGATTTCCAATCGCGGGATCATTACCAATAATAGTTAGAATAATCAGACGTGTAATTTAAAATACATTTGAAATGAATTTGACGCCCATTAGTATTCATAACTAATATTATATTCAAATTACATTGAAATTTAAAATGCGGTTTTAGTGGCCACACAGTTTTCCCTGCAAAAGTGGTTCGTGTACAAACGCCCCCGGGCTGCAGTCGCTCGTTGCGGACTCTCTTAATTGTTTTACAGTTCGCGTGAACTTGACGTCTATCAGTTACTCCGGTTTCTTTCATCAACTACCCGCCTTTATGAGATCGCGGGGGAAGTTTACCAGTTGATTCTATTTAAACATTTCGGGTTAACTTTTAATAAATTCTTCAGTTTTATTTTATTCTCAGTTTATTAAGCGCTGTTATTTACTACTTCTTCGCTTGAACTGTACAAGGTTTTGCAAAGACCATCATCGTCATCAGACTGCAAAAGAGCTACTACAGGGTCATAAGCTTCTTCTCGGAAGAACATGTGGCCGAAATCATCATGCCATCACACGACGTATAAGCGATTTCAGACTCTGAGAAATCCATAGTTCTAAGTGTTGCCACATACATTAATACTACAAGAACATTTCTCAAGTTCCCTCACGATGTTTTCCTTCACTTCAGCCGATAGTATTACCTATTTAAATTAGTAAATGTACGCGACTTCCGAAAATTTCGTTGGTACGTGCCGAGATTGAACCTGCGAATATCAGGCTGATACACTGATACACCAGTGAAACCTTTAGACCACCACGACTTTTACTAGATGCTGTGACTAATAACTATATTTTGACAACTAACACTCATATTACTCACTAGCTGACCCGTGCAACTTCGTCTGCACCAAATTGGTTATCACTGGTTTCAATTGTATTTTTAAACGCGAAAAAAAAAATGAATAAAACTGGTATCCAGTTGCAGCCACAACTACCGTTTCCAAAAATCCAAACTATCCACGGATTCACTGAAACATATACCCAGATTACATGTAATTTTTATTTTAAATAAGCCTAGTACCCGTTCGTAGCATCATCTACCACTCCGTTGTTTGTAGTCCGGTAAAGCTGTGAAGACCTTACTCTGTCAATAGCGTAGTCATTTCGAGAAAAAAAAACCATCTACCAGGTTCAATTAAGATAAAAACTAACCTACATAAAACTAAATAAACATCTCTACCGCTTACTTTATCATAACCATCTTCAACTTGTATTAAAACATTTTTATAATCCATTATATAAAAGAAAAATATATGAACACCATATCGAAGCGTCAAACATCCCGCCGAACCGTCAAATGTCACTTGCTTGAAACTATAGTCTAAGAGTTATAAACTGTTTCGAAAACGTATTTCAAATATATTTCTAATACATTTTTATAAATAATCTGTGTACCATTCACAACATAGTGCCTATCACTTCTTGATAATTTATCCATGTTGATATGTTTCTATTGTAGATTATTCTACGTTGTTATACTGAATATTTGGCATTAAATACATAACGTGTATTTGTCACACTTGATATTGGCGAAATTACCTATATAGGCAGAGGCCATACCGGAAAGAATCAATCAAGCCAGTTTTATACATTATATTCATCCTAACAACGGCTACCTAGCTGCCGGTAAGAGTTGCGTTTATTTGTGCATATCGTACCTTCACAGACAAAAATATTGATTTTTAAATAATTTTAGGATGTTTTTTTCCACTAACTTAGAAACGTTATTAAAATGGAATTATTATTGAAAGACATTTTTGGTATTGACAATAATGTGCTTGATGGTATTTTTTGGAAATAAAAATAAAAGTAATCTTACCCCATGTTAGAATAGCAGTAATTTTATTATTACTATATTTCGATATAAATAAGTACAAATTTTATCTTCCACACTAATTCAGTTATTACTCAACATTTAGACCGATTTATTGCTATAAAAATAATCTGTATAGAATATAGCTATAGCTATAGTTTAGTGCAGTACTGGCTGCACGATAAAGATAGCGATAATTGTGGCAGCGTATGTTATCGACGCATTTTTTTTTCGAATTGTATACGCTGTTGACCTGGTAAGGTCTTTACAGCTTCACCGAACTATTGAGTCGAGCGCTGAAGGCACTCAACCGACTTGGGCTGTCGCCTGTTTTGTGCAAAAATCGCAACCTATCTGATCTAACCTAAGCTAAGATATCTAGATATACGTATATAAGTTATTAAAACATGCATGTGTACCAAGCATGCGTGCCTCAACAACTTCTATATGTATTTTGTGTAGGAAAAATTTCTCCAAACTATATAGGATAGGATAGGGAAAAATAAGGGTAGAACTCTACGTTGTGTGTTTATTTTTCTGAAAAAGAAAAACAGCATGTAAGCGTGTAGGCGTGCACGTGTGTATAGGTGATGTATGTGATGTTGTAGCAGTGATGTAAAGTTTTGTGACACTGTATCACGTGAGCAGCGTACTCAAGGGTTCACCGCGGAGGGAACGGACCTAGGCTTGAGCCGTTGCCGAGCGGGGCCTAATCTGGTGTGCGGGAGCGAAATTTACCCCCAGACCATGGTGGCGTGATAGTGATTATGCGGGCGTGAACGTGAACACGCTTTGTTTGAAGAAACAGGCTGCTACTGATCTTTCGCTGACGTGATTGAATCAGGAGGGTTGGTAAGAATGTGTCGCGGTCGTCTTCTATACTGCGCAGCGTTGGGTTCGGGTTCATAGTTCGTGGCGGATACCACTAAAGGGCTGGGATAATTCGCGGCTTTTTCGAAATAACTACGTGTGAGTGATTTTATATACGCCCAGACAGAAGGCATCTCCAGGTTCCTGTGGAGATCCTTATTCCGGACATACCATGGGGCACCGGTTATTTTACGTTGGGCTTGGTTCTGGAGAACCTGTAACTTTTGAATACGATTTTGCGTATGTGCAAAAACCGAACAACTGTACGTCATAATCGGACGGATGCAAGTTTTATATAAAGTGAGTTTATGTCTGGGGGACATTTTACTCTTATGACAAAGCAAATGATAGAGACGACCCAAGACCATAGCGGCTTTATTTCACACTCTATCTGTGTGTGAATCGAAATTTAAGTGTTTATCTAAAGTGACGCCAAGATATTTCACCTCGCCGGCCCAAGCTATTTCGGTTTCGTATAGCCTGATGGTCGACGACGCATATATTTAAAATGGCGTCAATCCCAAGTCATACGTACATACCTTTACGTTTATCGTTGTGTCATTGTATATGGTGAAATCTTAATATCAATAATGTTTAATAAAATGAAATTTGTTCTTTGTTATGGAAAAAAATAATGGTTTAAAATTATTTTTTTTTTTTTATAAAATATATCAGCAGGTATGATTGTTTATAAAGAAATGTGTCTGACTATGATACATTCATGCTTTTAATTGCGTTTAAATTTTACTGAAAAAAAAAATGTTCTTAAACGTATTCATAAATCAAAATTAATAAAATCAAAACGCGCATTAAAAATACAACGTTAACCTGCTACCAAGTGTCCTTTCGCGCTAATACCACCCTCTCACAGAAAATCGACGTGAAATAACAGCGCTTGCATTGTAGTGTTTCGTTTGGTCAGTGAGAGCGTCGGAGGCCCACTTCTCTTCTCCTTTCCTCCTTTGCCTTCCCTTACCCTCCCCCATATACAGGTTGGCAATGCACTTGCGACACCCCTGGTGTTGCTAGTGTCTATAGAGGTGGTGGTCACTTAACATGACGTGACTCACCTGTTCATTTGCCTCCTATGATACAAAAAAATATATATTGATATATTAAAGAACCAGGTATTCTAAAATTCTTGTTCTTTCAACGTTGCTGGCTCTTGTACTAAGGTGTCATAAAAAAGTCTAGTTACGTTAACTACAAATTTTTGTTTTTCGTTATCCTGGAGAACCCCTTGCGTTTTATGGGACGAAAAGTATCCTGGATGTAGCCTTGTAATATCAGTTATTACTGTGTTAAGTTTCGTTAAAATTGGTTTAGTACTTTCAGAGTAATACGGGTTTAGGTTCTAGGCTTTAATCTTTTATCCTGGAGAACCCTTTGCGTTTTATGGGACAAAAAGTATATTTGATGTAATCTCGTAATATTAGTTATCGCTATGTCAAGTTTCGTCAAGATAGGTTCAGTACTTTCAGAGTGATGCGTGTGCATAGGGACAGACAGACAGACAGACAGACAGACAAAAATTGTAAAAAGATTATTTTTGGGTTCTATATCGATAACATAGTCTACCCTGATTAAAATTTCCAAAAAATATTTAATGTACAGATTTCGACTTGTTACAGTTTTATTATAGTATAGATTAATGACTCTCTTTCAGTGCTGTTTTTGACACACTCCAATATGAAACGATGCAGATAATCAATCTTTCCACACACATGCGAGTTGGGAGGTCCAGTTTTTTAATTAGATATGGAAAACTGTTTTATTATAGCTTTATGATCACAATCTCATCTCATGTTAACTGATAATCTTGTCTAAGATGATAAAGACGCTGAACCTTGAGGTGTCTAGCTCTCCAGTGCAGTGCCGGAACACACTAACAGATGGTCGTGACAGATTTTCAACTTGAGGGTGGAAGCTAGCCAGACAGACTTAGAAAAATCCTACCACTGTGTTCTATTTCTATCACGATATCTTCATTTACCGAAAATTTCGCCTTTTTTTATATCATAGGAGGCAAAGGAACAGGCGGGTCACCTGATGTTAAGTGATCACCGTCGTCCATAGACACTAACAATACCAGGACAGTCGCAAGTGTGTTGCCAGCCTGTGTTTGGTGGGTAAATGGGGAATGGGGAGGGGGAGAGGAGATGGGAGGTGAGGGGAAATAGGTCTCCAGCTCTCTCACTGACTGAACGAAACGCAACAAATCAAGCACTGTTACTTCACATCAGTTTTCAAGGATTCGAATTTACGTCCGTGGACGCGGTGTCCGAACACGTTATCAACTAAGGCATTATCGTTTCAAACTAAGTAATAAGAATATATAACATGTAAATTAAAAAAAAATCAGGTATTGTGTCTTTATTCTAAACAAAATGTTCTGAGACATAACAAGACGCGTCTATTACTAAAATGTGATCATGTATTTACATTACTTATTAGTATAGGAATTAACACATTATTATGAATGGAATTCATAAAAGATTCCAATTTTTCTACGGTTATAAACGTCTCGGGAACGCACACACTCAGATATTGGAATAAAATTAGGTGAAACTAAAAACTGTGTTCGGTACTGTACAAATCTTGTG
>JACEII010000054.1:95901-117415 GCA_014332785.1 Antheraea mylitta | reverse complement strand
CGTTCGAAATTTATTCATTTAGAGAAATGATTCAGGAGGTTGTGTTTTATTAAACCTTATTTCCATGTCTCCCCATAAATGAATGTTAGGATGATTAAGGATCTTATATCGAAAATTTCTCAACATTTGAAAAACGGTAAAAGACAATTTTCGTTTTTTTTTTTTGACATCTTAATAATCTTAGGAATTAATAAACAATCTTGCAGCGGTATTTTTTTTAATAAAAAAATCACAAAGTATCTCTAGAGTCAGAAGAATCATTTACAGTTATTATATAAATATATTATACTCTATGGGGTTTAAACCCACAACACTCATGACATGACAACTTTGATGAGGCTACGTTAAACGGCATAGAAGAAAAATAAAAAAATACATAAAATATTTTTTCATGTAATAAATGTATTTTTTTTATAGAAGCACGATAAAGTGACTGCACTTTGCCTGGTGTTAGGCATAGTACAATCCAAAAACATCGGCAACCACCGATAGACAGATTATCCATCGCCGGTAGCCGCTGTCATGCCGGCCATAATGACGAAAGTAACCCGGTACTCAATATGCACAGGCTGATCCCGAAACGCGACGCGCAGAAGCGAGTCACTATGACGGGCTTTTTCGCCATATACATGGTGGTTGCGACCCAGTCGGGCTGTAAAACCCTACCACCCCGCTATCGCCATTGCCTCGTTCGTTGATCAGCAGGGTGCACCACGTGCAGGTGAGGTTGGCTTGGGTGTCTCAAGTCTTAAGATGTTACTCGACACCCCTTACACCCCCTAAATTTGTATTTGTACCCTGTAATTGGTAATGATATGTCCCGAAATTATTATTTTTTTATGTCATAGGAGGCAAACGAACAGGCAGTTCACCTGATGTTAAGTGATCACCTCCGTTCATCGACACTAGTAACACCAAAAGAGTCGAAAGTGCGTTGCCAGCCTATGGTTGGGGAGAAAGGTGGAGTGGGGAGTAGGGGAGAGGGGGAGGGGAGATGGGCCTCCGGCGCTCTTACTGACCGAACGAAATGCAAAAATGCAAGCACTGCTACTTTACGTCGGTTTGCCGTAAGAGAGTGGTACTAACCCGGGCGAGCCGACCCATTCACACTGAAACCAGTAATAGCTTCAGCGTGGCTCTACCGCCTTCCGAACTTATAACAAAAATACGATTCGAGGTCACAGGAGCCCCCCACGGTGCAATAAAAGAAGTCCGATAAGGTCACCGGTGCCCCCCATGGGGTTTAACTTGTTACACCGCTATATCATTTATGCAATCGTTGATTTTAAAAATTAAATGCAACTGGGACTGTTTTGAATCACCAGATGTTTTTTACACTATCGATCTTCAAGCTTAATACAAAATGTATTTTCATTAAAAATTCACAAAAGTATCTAAAATATACAATATTTACATGATTCATATGATAAAAATACTCATCAAATTTTCAATAAGGCAGATTTTTCAAAAGCCAAGTCATAGAACCAAAAAATACAAAAGTTGAAATGAAATAAACAATACGAATATCAATAAATCTTAGCGTTACATATTCAATAAAACTATCTATACAAGGGGAGAGGTTGTAAAAATGGGCATCAAACATTAATGATATCATTTGGAGTCGTGCAAAGTTGCTGAGCAATACTTGATGGGCAATAGAAGAATTAATGCAAATAAATGTACAGTATAATGAATTTAAAAATTCAAGAGAAAACATAATTATTCCAATATTTTAGATTTTCACTTCTGTTGGCAGTCCAGTCTGGCTACCTGGATTTTTTATATCCTTTTTAAAGTTTTGATTTAAAACTATGTTACAGATGTTGATGAAACTTTATTTAAAAAGTTCCGTATAATTTCAGAGAAATACACATTTACAGTCCATTCAAAGGTGGTTTAACCGCTGTTAGCTCAAACGAAATGAATTTATAAAAAATTGAAACGTAAGAAGCCAGACATATCATTAAAAATACTTACTTCGGTTCTGGTTTTTACAAATAAAGGTATGCACTTAAAAGCCTTCATCTCGGCGCTTCCATTTTATTTACTTGTATAGAAATAATAAGATTGTTATTATATGAGGTCTTTACCTATGAAATTGCCGTTTTATATGAAAAAAATTAAACGATTTTTTTTCATGTATTTTTTATTTGTATTAATCGAAGTAATCACCCTTGCAATTAATGCATCTTGACCAACGCAGTGGTAGTTGATTGATTCACATCGGCACTACACCACCAAACAGTGACCATTACTTTTCTAGGGGTAAGTTTTCGTTTAGGGCATTGTTTAGGTGCTGAACCCCTAGTTGGATCCTGATCCAACCAACTCGCTGAGCATTTGCAGTTATCAAACAGAATCCATTTTTCATCGCAGATAATAATGCGGTTCAAAATTCCTTCATTTGTATGTTTGTTGAGCAGTGCAAGGCACGTCTCGACGCGTACTTTGCGCTGGTGATCATTGAGTTCGTGGGGCATCCCTTTGTCAAGCTTTTTTACCTTACCAATTTGACGCAAATTGACCAATATTGTTATGACGCTAACATCGAAAGCTGCTGCTAATTCAGCCATAGATTGTGTATTCATTATCAGCTTCCACGATCGCCTTTAATTCGTAATTGTCGACTAAAGTCTTCGGACGATCGCGAGGTTCATTTTTCAGGTTGAAATTTCCAGAACAGAAGTGAGCAAACCAATAACAGGTGATGCGTTAATTTGTAGTGTTATCTCCGTAAACGTCGTTTATGTTGCGTGCCGCTTGTGCCGCGTTACTGCCACGACGGTACTCCTATTCCATTATTACTCGAATTTTTAACGTATCCATGACGACAAAAAAGATTGAAATACGATTAAAATGTAACACTAATCAATAAACAAATGACTACTTTTGGAAAAAGAATTCCATGTTTTTAAAATAAAATTAATTTTAAATTACAATTCTTAGACAAACAAAAATTATTTTGATTTGAAATGGCCAGTACTGCAGAACGGCTATTTTATAGTTAAAAACCTATTATATTAAAAATCACGCGCCATTTAAATTCACCTACTTATGCGAAGTTAATAATGCAAATCATTTTTCAATTAAACCAATGTAAACATCTATTTATGCGGACTCCGGAGTCCGGGATAAGATTGGACGGGTAATTTGAATAAAATTAATTTATTTCATTAAAACCCCGCTGGATGGGAAAGGAATAAAGACCTTCAACAACACCGTGCGATCTATAGACCGTATATGAAACTTCAATTACATACCGTTAACCGTTAAATGACGATTATCAACTATTTGTAAAGCGAAATGGATTGCGTCATCGGGAAGAAAGATTACTTCCATTTTTTTTCTTCTATACACATAATAAGAATGTAAATGTAACGTGATTTTTGTAAATAAAACTACTGCAGGTGTCTTGACTTAATACATTCAGATGATTTTATTCGTCACTATTTTTTTATATTAGGTTCCAGGCCCTTTAGCTTTTGAACAAATCTCACCTAATGTTAAGTAAAAAATAATGAAGATGGTAAACACGATAATTCTTCAGTGACTGTCTTTCATGTACTTTTCAACCAGACGCTGGTAGCTAGTCAGGCGAGCTTAAAAATGATCCTATGACTATTCTGTGGCCTCATCACGATGTTTCCCTTCACTGAAAAACCCTTTTTTATTGACTAGGGGAAGTTCATTATTGATAACCAACTTCCTGGGGGGAGAGTGGGTTATGTCCGATTCCCACGGACTAAATGCCCCGATGTACCTCTACTGCCTTTATGGGGCGACACGGGTTCGAGCTAGTTAGCAACCAAGTTCACCGAAAAACCCGACTACAAGTTGAACTAGTTGATTGATGCGATGTGCGAGCAAACTAACGTATGTACAGACCATTAAAGGGAATTAGACTGGAATTAGCAATTAAGAAAACATAAACAATTTTCTTTCCTCAGGCTATCTGAGTAGGATCGACACATTTCTTGCCTTTCCACTCTCCTCTATCAGCTTCCTATTTCTTATCATTAAAAACTAGTAATAGATAGATGTTAATGACTACGTCCGGTACCGTTACGACACACCCGAGAGTCAAAACTACAACTCCACCGGAACATTACTAAAGCCACCATATTAGAGATACATAAATTATATACATAAATAAGGACGACTATATAGAATGACGTATCACTTAAATAACAATAATTTACCACTTAGATAATATTAAAATAATATTGTAATGATGATGATACTAATTATATTGGGGAAATGTGAGTAAATAGTAATTGCTTTGACTTCCACAGTTCGGCAAATGAAAGGCAGGATACCGTCGATCTACACGCATTTATATGTGAAAGTTCTTATAAGGCGAACCTCTTCCCGGATAAATAGTCACAGTGCCTACAGTGTTAATGGTTTCCCTGCCGACCGGTTGACATATACGTATTTTCTAACATAGGATTTTATAAATCGAGCCTTGAGAATACCAGAAATTCTAAAACGTTCTGATCAAAGGTGATATACAGGTTGGTAGGTATATACGAAACACATATATCTATAAATGTAATAAGAATGTTAATTTAATTTTTCTGTACTTTCAAGATTTTTGTATAAATAATTGTTGCAGGTTTCTTGGATAATAAAATGCAAATCAATCATTTTTTTAAAAGTCTCTCAATGTGTCTCTTTGTTTGCATGGACACGCATCACTGCAGAAGTACTATGTTCTTAATAAAACTTCACCAATAAAATCATAAAGGGTATCCGCGAGTAACATTTAGTCTTGGTTTAATTAAAATCGGTTCACTCTATCAAAAGTTATTGTAATTATAAAGACGACGCGACTTAAACACGGGAGAAAAGTAAATAAGTTAATACATTCAGATATTTTTTTTTATATAAGGTTCCACGTGGACGGAGTCACGAGCACATCTAGTATTTAAAAACATATTGCAGATATATAAACTTTAATGAAATATTGTAGATTCGAGTATGATATAAGGTTTTGTGTAGAAATATTATTAATAGTCTCTCTATAAACATTAATCACTTTGCGAGCAAATTAGTTTTCGCTGTCTGTTTTGCTTTCGCCGAGAATTGTCATCGTTATTTGAATAATGACACTTGATGCTAATGTCCTGAGAATTTTAGTACATATTTATATTTATATTATAGTAAATAAATTCCGAATTCGTTTTAAAATTAATTCAAATACATTAGAAATAATTTCAGTTACTAACCTACAATTGTTTTTTTCTAAGAATACCAATTTTAATAGAAGACTGGCCTTAAGATTAAATATATTACTTGTTAGTAAAGAACGAATCCATCGGGACATAAATTGAATAAAGTGTCGTTTGATTTTCCGAACTAATCTCCAAAGAGTTATGTACCGATTTTGAAATTCCTGATACTTAGAGGTGGGAGTTTACAACACACATTGGATGCAGTCAGGATGCCTGGTTGCAGTCAGGATGCCAATACACACTTCGTAGTTACATTCACTCTTTATCTGGCCTGAGTTACGGCTTACAATACTTTTCACATAGGAATGCGTATAGATCGACGGTATCCTGTATTTTATACACCGAACTGTGGAAGTCAAAGCAATTACTATTTACTCACATTTCCTCAATATAATTAGTAACACAAAGATAATATTAAGTAGCAAATTATTGTTATTTAAGTGATACGTCAATCTATATAATCATCCTTATTTATGTATATAAATGATGTATCTCTAACATGGTGGATCTAGTAATGTTCCGCTGGCGTTGTAGTTTTGCCTCTCGGGTATGTCGTAGCGGTACCGGACGTAGTCATTAACACTACACAACAGTATGGTTTTCATTGGGCTAAGTAGTAACAATATAATATATGAAAAGTTATTTAAAATGGGTTTAATGATTGTCTACGTGTGTCATGCGACCATTCCTATGTTTTAAAATGGTGGCCTCCTTGTTAGAAATTTCCTGGGTAGTTTGTGTGATATCTCAAAATTCGTGCTCCGTGGTATTATTTTCCAACCACGTCACTTATGTAAAATAATCGATATATATATATTACTTAAAACGCCACCAATGTTATAAGCACATTATTGCATATGATAAGGGGTCCTTCAAGAGAGGCGTGAAGCACTTTTGTAGGTCGGCATGATAGCGACGACTGCCGTTACTTTTGAAGACCGACAGTCACCGATATTTCTGGACTATACTGTACTTTCTACAGCTTAAAAAAAAAAAGAAAAAAAAAGTCAAATAACATAAAAACCACTACAGAAGAAAAATTAAAATTCCGCTAAAAACTCATTCTCTTTAATTTTGAGCTGTTTTTATTAATCCATCAACGTTACTATTGTTTACATCACCTCTAAAGTTATTTTATTTAAGTTAACACTAAAAGAATATAAACACTGCTCACATTATAAGTTATCCAAATAATACTCAAAAGAAGTCTTCTGCTTATAGCAGTCTCGTCAATATTGCTTCAGTCATTTAGAAAATAGATCTCTCAAACAAAACACACTTCGAATTTACTTATGTGTATGGATTTACAGTTCAGCGTCGACGTGAATGTCCAGATGTATAAGAAATAACCCGAAATGTACGTATCTCAGTCCATTAAACAAATCCATCAGTAACACCGTAACCCCTAGACTTTATTTACACGTTTATTCGTAACAAAGTACGGTAAATCGTACGATAGTTTCGCGCATTTAACATACCGAATGTTCTCGAACTTTGTTACACGGTGACGTTTATAGGGAACGATATTTTTTAAATAGAACGGAATGCTAACTTTATAATATTTTGGTTGTAAATTTATCAAATAACAGCAATAAATAAATGTAATGATAAATATAATGCAATAATACATAAAATAAATAAAGTTTAATTATACAAATTAGTAAAAAACGACGCAGGCATTTATTTTTTTATGGATCGTTTTTTTTTTTCAACCAATCTTCTAGTACATCATTACTGCAATCGTCGATTAGGTAATGATATTATAAGATTCTTGCGATTACTTCAATGAATTAACAAGATGGTGACTGCTTTGTTAGAACTTTCCAGGGTGTTTTTGTGGCATCTCAGAATTGCTTCGGGACATTATTTCCCATGCACTTCGCTTGTGCATAATAACAAAACTATATTGGGTAAATTATACGATTTTTACAACATATAGAGCCAAATAACATAAGCTTTGAATAAAATATAAAACACAATATATGACATTCCAAGAGCCCGCCAAAAAATCATCATATCATGTTTTACGCGCGTCGCAGGAAAGACACTAATAAAGTTACCAAAGAGCCTAATGTTACAAATTTTATTATTTGGTATATATATCAATGATATTTAAAAAAAAAAAACATATAATGTAGTTAATCGTATTTGAATAAATACAGGTATTTAATCACAAAAACTTCTATTATTTTTGGAAGTAAAAACACTGCACGGATAAAAAAGAAGTTTATTAAAAGTATGTACTTTCCATGATGACATAAATGCTGTACATTAATATCCACTATATCACCAACTGTGTTGAAAAATATAAAATAACTCAAACAAACCGATGTATCGTGTCGTACTCGTATCGTATGATATAAAAACGTGTGTTAACATCCTTTGAATTAAGTCGAAGTAATGAGGTGTAAAACCCTGTTGTTTAGTGGACTAGTTACCGAGTTCATGTTTATCGGTTAGGAAATATTTTTCGGATTTTCGGCTTTATTCGACCCTCGTTAAAGTGGATTTTTGATGGATAGAACACATCAAATTGACGGCTGCTTGAGTCGGTCAATAGTTTTAGTTACCGAAGCGTCATCTGTTTCATGAAAGTAAGGTAAGGAAATTCCAAACTTATGTTTCCGATTTTTTTCAACTTAACTGACTATCGTAAAGAAACAAGCCTTGACTTTTTGTCTAAAGTATATAAAGAAAAATTTTGTCTTTTTTCCAATTTAATTTAATCAAAAACTCCAGATACTAAAAAGTTGAAACGCAATGAGGAGGTATAAAATGAAACGAAAATGCGAATGCCTGAATGCGAAATTACTCCATAACTCGAACAAGCCCGCAAATCAAGAACGCCTTCAAAATTTAAAGGGCAATGAAATTTTTTACGCGTGTCGCCGGCTAATAGAGCTTTCAGGCTGGCTACGGTAATGTCGCGGCATTTTACTGGTAAGGTTTGCTACTGTTGGCACGACATTTTGTAACGATTTTATTGAATTTCTTTAGACGCGTTGAGCAGTATTTTTGGCAGGAGATAAATTTGTAATTTCGCATCATGGCATTGCTATATGAGCGGCTGTATTGTTGTATTGTATGTGGTAGACCCACGCTTAAGTTTTTATTGGTTTCTCTATGAAGGGGTCGGCTCGTCCGGGATAGCACCACCCTCTCACAGAAAACCGACGTGAAGTAACAGTGCTTGCATTGTTGCGTTTCGTTCGGTCAGTGAGAGCGCCGGAGACTCATCTCCTCTTCCCTCTCCTCTCCCTTCCCCTATCCTTTAACCCCTCTCCCTTTCTCTCCATTCCCTCAAACACAAGCTGGTAACGAACTTGCGACTCCTCTGGGGTTGCTAGTGTCTATGGACGGCGGTGATCGCCTAACGCAGGTGACCCGTCTGATTGTTTGCCTCCTATATGATATAAAAAAAAAATCTTGCGCGGCTTGCGTCGGTCTAACAACGCATAGTATAAGGGCAACTAATATTGATATTTTATAGGTTTTTTTCGAACTGACTACGCTATAAACCCAGCAAGGTCTTAACAGCTGCACCGGACTACTACTACTACTATTTTACAGGTCATTTATACGTTTGATTGATTAATGGACTCTATAAAAGTGTATATAGGTATTGCTCCGAGTTCCGATACATATGGAAACAATACTAATATTAATAACTTTAGTAAACAAATTCTGAAATATAAATGGTCTCATCCACAGTATAATTAATATGAAAAAACTTTTTAACAAAAAATGAAACCGCCGAAAAAACTGAAAAGCAAAAAATAATAAACCTTTTACTTTATTCATCTTAATAACTAAGTTCTTAAACTAATGTAAGTATACCTAAGAAATTTTAAGTCGGCGCCAATCAAGCAAATTAATTAATTACGTAAAGCGTGATGCGCGGCGGCGGCACAGCGTGACACACCCCTTGCATGCCGAACGCTTACGAAACAACCCGAACGGGCACACACGTTACCGCTGGAGATCTCACATTGTGTTTTTAATTTGATTTGATTATTTTTGTGAATTTAAGTAATCTAATGATCTTTGTTCATTGGTTGTTTGGCGCCGACTCAAAATTTCTTAGGTATACTTACATTAGTTTAAGAACTTAGTTATTAAGATGAATAAAGTAAAAGGTTTATTATTTTTTGCTTTTCAGTTTTTTCGGCGGTTTCATTTTTTGTTAAAAAGTTTTTATTTTATAATTTTTTGTGGCATTGATCTCACACAACTCAGAAGCTGAATTATAAATCATGCCCGGTTTTCTTACCCTTGGGGTTGCTTTTTTCATGTTTAAATGTATATGGGATCAACTTCTGGGTATACTCTTTCAAATCAAAAGATAATAATTTAATTCGGACTATTCTGTCTAAAGGTATGCGCGGTCATAGACATAATCAGTGCGTGAATAATCAATCATTGTCGATTTTCATAGTCTTAGGGTTGAAATTTTTTTCCCAAATTTAAATGGGACTAACTTCGGAGTATAACCCTTTCCAAAAAAAAAGAATTATTAAAATCGAACTATACTGTAAGTGTAATACACAACTCAGAAGCTGAATTATAAATCATACCCCGTTTTCCTACCCTTGGGGTTGATTTTTTCATGTTTACATGTATATGGGACCAACTTCTGGGTATACTCTTTCAAATCAAAGGATAATAATTCAACTCGGACTATTCTGTCTAGAGATATTCGCGGTCATAGACAGAATCAGTGCGTGAATAATCAATCATTCTTGATTTTCATACCCTTAGGGTTGAAATTTTTTTTCCAAATTTAAATGGGACCAACTTCAGAGTATACCCTTTCCAATAAAAAAAGAATTATTAAAATCGGACTATACTGTAAAAAGTTATGCGTGATCATACATAAAAAAAAAAAAAATATATACGCGACGAATTGAGAACCTCCTCCGTTTTTTTCGTCGGTTAAAAAGAAGAGACATTTATCTCAATTTTCATTGTTTAGACTTTAAGAGTTTTCACTTGTTTCAGCAGTCCTTATAACTGCCACGAATTTTTTTACTTCATTATATTGGTAACTCATTGAAGAACAAGTAAAATGGTGACTTAATGCCACGATTTAATTTTTTAGATAGAAAGGCTGCCAACTATGAATAGTAGGCAAAATTGACTATTTTCGACATAGACGTTGACACAGAAAGTTAGGGATTTTGAATATGTCCTTGATTGACATACAAATATTCATATGTTGACATATCAGCTTCTATTCGTGATGTGACATTGATTTCCAGGACAGGTTGCAGATAAGAGTTGATGGCATTGTAATTGATGTATACGTTACCGATTATGTCATTACATTTGCGTAAGAATTTACGTTTATATTGTGTCACTAGTGTTTGGAAGAATTGTTTAATTCATTACTTTATCTGCCTTCTAAAATAAAACCTAACACGCTAGAATTGGATCTCACAGTTTTACTAAGCCCTTCCTATTGGCATAAACAAAATAGTACGCATACAATTGTTGCCTTACTGTGAAACTTTGGAACTTCTACCATCAATTTTGATTCTTCATTATTAATTCGGGTAACTTCAAGGTGTGACCTTTTTTTTCATATGTCTGAGTCGCACAGACTAAAACCACATGGCACCTTCTTACACATTTTGGCTGGAGGACCAGGGATAGTGTAATCGACACTACGTCTGCTCCTCCGATAGGTGTTATGCCCTCCTAAGGGGACCCAAATATGGCCTGAGGTGTCAAAATGGTAGACCCCTCAAGGGGAGTGGGTGTTGGCCGTCCCTGACGAACTGCGGTAGTCGCATCGGCACAATGCAACTCCACCAATCGGCCTATGTAGTTTAACAGTTTAAGGTGTGACCTGAAAAGATATTTACGCAGCCTAGTGTAACATCCAAGATCATCAATGAATTGCCTAATCTCCTAGGAGTTATCACAATTTTTACTATTACTACTCTAGTGTGTTTAAATTCAGATGCATTACCGCAATATTGAGGTTCTTCAATAAAAAATACTTTACTATTGAAAACTAATTACATATTGTATACAAATGATGATATAACGCTTTCTCTCAGGACATTAAAGATTAATATATTTACAAGAATTAAAAATGGTACAAAACTTTACAACCTACCTTGCTGCACTTTTACAATCAGTCCACCTGAGTTAATTACTGCCTTTCGACGCCGTTCAGGGCCACACCATTTTTTTATATTTAATAAAAGTAGATGTTGTCACCTAATTTTGACATATTCAATATTATAGAAGATATCTAACATATAATGAGAGAATGTACACGTAAGCAAGCTCAAAAATTAGCACTAGAAAATAAATTAATATCTAATTAAGATCCTTCCTAAGAGCCATCCTTGCTTTCCCGTCATCCGACAAAACAATAATGCTTTATAGGTTATTTATGTCTAGAATTAGAAATCGGAAAAATCGTTATTATTGATTTTTTAGTATTTATGTATTTTGTAAGTATTCACTAGGGTGACTTAAAAAAAAACAGTGTGATCCTTCCACGGATCTGTTATAACTGTATACATCTTCGAAGCGGTAACAATTTTAAGTACGACATATGTCATGTCGCTTATTAATGTCGAAGCGTGAACACCGCGGATTATGTATACGCAAGGTTTTATTTAACGTACGAAAGCCGCACATAAAATGCGGTTTTACCCGACCTGTTGAAGAATCGTTTATGTTTGAACATAATTTGCGTCACATTGTCTTCATTAAAGCCAGCATCGTTACACCTTTATTGTTGTTGCTCGTGAAATAGGTTGAGAGCTGTTAAAAATGTTGGTTGTATATTATGTGTAACACGAAATATCACCACTATGTGGATGAAACTACAAGTGACTAGCGAATTTGGTCTTCTTTTGACAAGCCGCAATTTTAATTTCTACCAGAGTCAGTATTTTATGTTCTATTATTTCAATAAGCCTCAATGTGTTTTCATAAAAATATATATTTTACTAACGTGCTTGTAGCTTTCAGTGATCAAATAGTTAAATACAATCGCTTTTGTACCTTTGGATGGTGCTATCACAGTCCGCTTGAAGATAGCTAGCTTCCTTAATTCTCTTCATATTCGCTCAGATGTACCGAATATAATTCAGCTATGAAACAACGTCTTTTGCTTTACATAAATTTCATTAAAAGTGGGTAGTAAATTTTGGTAGCCTGAAGTCATTACTCGAACTACTCCATAAAGTTCGAGACGAGCTATTTTCGTATCCCATTGTATTACGTTCCCACGTACGATGAGTCATTCTTTGTTTATTCGTATCGAGTTTGCATACGAGGAGTAACAATATATAAATAAATCAATAATAACAATAATTTTACTTTTAATAACATATAATTGGCTTGTTAATTTATACATGTCGTGTTCACCTTTAGTAGAGTTCGTGTACATTTATGTTCACTGAGCTCAGTTTTGTGGACCTTAAATAAATAAATAAATAAATCTCTTCGGAGATATTACAAAGAGAAATACTACTACTGGATCAGAAATGTAACAATGATAATAAATATTGGCCAAGTTTTTGCTAATCCCGAATATAACTACATATTATACACAACAAACTAACAACAAAACCGTTCACAAAACAAAGTATTTACTACTACACCTTATAAATGAAGGATTAATCTAAAATATTCCTTAAATTATACGGTATAAGGTACACCATAAAATCGTACTAGTTTGAACATCTAACTAATATTTCATAGAAACGATACAAGGTTTACTTACACCTTATTACAAGTTTTCGAAAATAACTCACTTTTTTATGTCATATAGGAGACAAATGAACATGCGAGTCACCTGTTGTTAAGCAATCACCGCCGTCCATAGACACTAGCAACCCCAGAGGAGTTGCAAGTGTGTTGCCAGCCTGTGTTTGGGGGAGTGGAGAGAAAGGGGTAGGAGAAGGAAAAAGAGAGGGGAGGAGAGGGGAGATGGGTCTCGGGCGCTCTCACTGACCGAACGAAACGCAAGAATGTAAGCACTGTTACTTCACGTCGGTTTTCTGTGAGAGGGTGGTGCTACCCCGGACGAGCCGATCCATTCAGGCTGAAACCAATAATAAGCTTCAGCGCGGCTCTACCACTACTTTCGAATTGTTTTTATTTTTGTGTAAACCCATTTGACCAATACACAAGGAAATATTTAAAATTAGCTGTACCCGCCAATACGCCCGCGTGGAACCTTATCAACAAAGACAATGATTAATACATTAAGTTCATTTACTTAGCTACATTTCTCTCGTACTGAAATCGCGTCGTCATTAAAATTACAATAACTTGATAAAATGAATCGATTTTAATGAAACCAAGTCTAAATGTAATTCGAGTATGTATTATGATTTTCTGATGAGCGGTTTTCTCGTAAATGCAGTACTTCAGTAGTGATGCGTATTCAAAAAACAGACAGACAGACAGATATTTCTAAAAATGAGTTAAATATATCTCGTTACCTATTCAATACCTATTTTACCAAAGTATTAAAATTACAGCCACGTGAGATTTAAATTTTTGGAACGAAGTTCGACGAAGAAGAACAACTTCTTACGAAAAGTTGTCACGACACTTTTCGCTATAGTATGCTATTGTAAGCTGTGCGGCGTCGCATGTTTCTCTGTCTGTCTCTCTCTCTCTCTTATAGAAAGCAAGCCAGATATTTTCATTTCTATTTCGCATAAAACAGTGTGGTGTCGCGACGATTATTTTTGTTGAGTGTATACAGGTTTTTGTAAATAATAAAATTTTATTACAATTCCTTCACTAATTAATCGAAAGGAACTTCGTTCCATCCGGGTGTCCCTTGACACCTCTCAAGTTTTTTTATTATATGAATTGGAGAAGATAATGTAAACTAGTAATGCTGGTAGGGGACATCGAGTTGGAAGTTGTAAAGTTATAATTCCGACATAAATCCTTTAGGACATTAAATTTATAAGTTGTGGAGCGCGACTCGAAAAGATAAGCGCGGCTGCATTTGTGATGAACTCGAATGAGTTCACGGAGTCCAATGACAAGGGATCGCTTTATGCAATGTTGAAACAGTAATTTATATACGATTACACTTGTATATAACTTCTTAGTATCTTTACTAATTTTATAAATTCGTTTGTAACACATGCACGCCTTAAATAATGTACCGATCATCACGAAAGTTTACACAGGCATTCTTATACAGAAAAAGTATAGTTCTTGGGCGATAGTTCAAAATTACATTAAAGCGGGCGAAGATGCGAGCTATCTGTTTAATTATTCATAAATTTACTTATTACTTTAAAACCGTTGAAGTCAATCGACTTTGATTGCAATTCTACAAGGAGTTTAAACTTTTAGTAAAGCAAAATAAAAAAAAAATACGCACTTTTTTTTGTAGCACGACAAAGTGACTGCACTATGGCTGATGGTAAGCAATGTGCCATCCAAAAAAAAATGGACATATTATCCTTCGCTGGTCGTCGCCGCCGGCCTGTGTAAGTATTTCTTCACGTTACGCTTGAAGGATCCCATGTCATAAGAAGGAGGGAACACCCTGGTCGGGACATTGTTCCACAACTTCACGGTACGGCAAAGATATGACGATAAATACTTTTTAGTTCGTGCCCAGATACAATTTATCGTAAAACTGTGGCTACGAAGCCCAGTACGTGTGGTTCGGTTGAGGAAAGGGAAGGAAGAGATTAAATATCCGTGACATATCCCAACAAATCAGTTGAGAAACAAAGGACGGAGACGTTTTTAATTGTCTACCCTCTGCTTATTCCGGTATAGACAAAGGATTTTCTAATAGTCGATATTGGACTACGATTTATATTTTTATCAAGTTTTAATATTAAAGAAAAGAACAAAAATTTTTCTTATTGAAGTAAAACTTCTTTAGCCGTGACTTGGAGATAACTGGATGACAATGCGTTACGATAATATGGCGTCGTTTCTGTACCATCCGGTTTTTAATTATTTATGATTTTGTCAAATAAACAAATCAATTAAAAATTTTTGGAAAGAAAAAAAAATTAAACAATATATAGTAACAAAAAAAAGCTTACACAGTGGGAGGGTTTTATTTTTCCCTTATCGAATTAAAATAGTTTAGAAAAATTATCCAACACGAAGTACATGTAAGACATATTGAAGTTCATATGTTTGGTACAAATATATTTTTCAATAACTCGTATTTATTTATTTATTTATTTAATAGGTTTACAATAATTGTTACATCGAATTATTCTAAACAAAAAATATTGCTTTAAACATAGACTACAATGCACAATTTCTTAAGTAAACACAACTTGCGTAGTACACATTAATTTTAAAAGTGAAGACATTATTATGCTAAACATAAACTAAATTAAAAAGGAAAAAAAAAAATATATATGTAAGTTAACAATTACCATACTTGATTAGATATTTAAATTTCGATAATGTTATGCCAAATATATCTAGTTTCTCGTATTTATTATATAAGTTACTTATTCTGGACACTGGAGAATTTTTTCCTAAAACAGTTTTACGAAAGGGAGAATTGAAAAGGTTAATGGAATGACGAGGGTATCTAGTAGGAATCCGCAATCCAAACATGCTCAGTAATTCAGGACTATCTATGTAGTTATTGAAGAGCTTAAACAAGAAAACTAAATCAAGAATATTTCTGCGCTCTTCCAAGGTTTCGATTTTGAATTGCTTTAATATATTACGATAGCTAAAATCTCTTTTTTTGATACCTAAGGAATGAGCTAAGTGCCTCATAAACCGTTTTTGTATTCGTTCTAAACGCAAAGTATGTGTTGCGTAGTGTGGGCGCCATACTACTGCACAATATTCTAAGGTGCTTCTAACTAATGTATTATATATAGAAATCTTAGTTTTAGGATCTTGAAAACATTTAGAATTTCGAATAACGAAGCCCAGTATTTTATTTGCTTTTGTAGTAAGATTGTCTAAATGAGGTAGAAAGGAGAGTTTACGATCTAACAACACGCCTAGATCTCGTACAAGTTCTTTTGTTTCCAGGATCGTCCCGTGCATATTATATTGGAAGTAATTGACAGTAAGTTTACGTGTGAATATCATGTGTGTGCATTTGTTTATGTTGAGCTTCATGTCATTTTTGATGCACCAATCAGTAAGGTTATTTATGTCCTGTTGTAGTAATTCTGCATCATTTTGTGACTCTACTACGCGGGCAATTTTTAGATCATCTGCAAACATGAATGGGATAGAATGGATTAAGTTTTGTGGCAGATCGTTGATGAATATATTAAATAAAATTGGTCCTAAATGTGACCCCTGCGGAATGCCTGACGAAATTTTAAATGACTTGGATGTATACCCATTTACAACTACATTAAATGTGCGATCTTCTAGATATGAGCTTAGCCATTTGAGGATTGATCCATCGAATCCGTAGGCTGAAAGTTTTTGAAGAAGTAGTTGATGTGAAACTTTGTCAAAAGCCTTCGCCAGATCTGTATAAATAACGTCAATTTGTTTATTTATATCCACGTAGCTGATTATTTTTTCAAGAAACAGTACCATGTTAGTATTAGTTGACCTACCCGAAGTGAAACCATGTTGGTGGCAAGAAATATATTTTTTAAAATAATTTTGTATTACTGGGCAGATTAATGATTCAAAAACCTTTGCTAGAGTTGGAAGTATGGAGATCGGTCTGTAAGAATTTACTATGTTTTTGGCATCCCCTTTAGGAATCGGTACAACTTTTGCACGCTTCCACTGTACAGGGAATGTACCTGTTTCGAGAGATTTATTGAAAATGCAAGTAATGGGGTATACTAATTGATCAGAACAGTTTTTAATAAATAATGGTGGTATCTCATCTGTTCCTGGTCCCTTGAATATGTCTAAATGTTTTAATTTGGTATAGACTTCTTCTTTATTTACTTGCAAACTCGTGAGACTGTCAAAGTTCATTGATAGGGTTTTGAAATAAGGAGAGTTGCAAAGTTCATAATTCGTAATATGAGCTTGGGGGTGAGAGTCATATACTGATGCGAAAAAAGAGCCAAACATGTTGCAGATGTCGTTCCCATTGATGACTGTTGCAGAGCCGTTTGTAATTGAAGCAGGGTAATTACTTCTGGAGTGCCGCCTACTTTTGACATACGTCCAGAAATGTTTTGGGTTCTTCTTAATGTTTTGCTCAAGTTGTTTGATGTACATGTGATAGCATTTGCGTGTCAGTTTCTCACATCTCTTTGTACACAATCGTAAAGAGATTTTATCTAAGGGATTTTTATAGGTGTTGTATCTTTGTATGTATTTATTTTTTTCACGTATTAATGTTTTTAGTGTATTGTTAAACCAAGGTGGTTGTTTGTTATTTTTTACTTTAGATAATGGCACATATTCTTTGATTACTTCTTGTAATTTTGTATAGAATATAGATAACATATGCTCTGCACTATTTGTTTCCGAAAAAAACATATTCCAGGGAATATTTTCTAATTTTTCGTGGATTGCCTTATAATCAGCTTTATAAAAATTTTGTCTTCTAGTATTATTAGGAATTAGTGTAGGACTGCAATGCATATTAAGGAATATTTCGAGTGGAGGATGGAAATCTATTTTGCTCAAAGTGTTACTTGCTTCTGTCACAATACAAGACGGTAAATCAGTTAATACTAAATCTAGAATTTTGCCGTGATTGTTAACAATAGAATTACACTGCTTTAGATTGTTAATGTTGGTAAAATCAATAAGATATTCATTAACGTTTGAATGAATATAACTATCTGCTAAGTTATTGATTCTGTTCCAGTTTATTGAACCTAAATTAAAATCGCCTAATATTAAAGATGAATAGTTATGTTTTTCTGAGACTGAATTATAATTGTTTATATAATGTTTTAGTGTTTTTAACTGTACGGGTGGTGGTAAATAGACACTGCATATTAAAAGCTTAGAGTTAGATTTTAAATTTGTTTCTATTAAAACCCACAGATCCTCACACTCGCTTTCCCAAGAAGACATTCTTACAGCATTATATTTTTTAGAAATTGCAATCAATATACCCCCACCATCCCTTTTTTCAGTTTCTTTCAAGAATCTGTCACGTCTAAATATGTTATATCTATGATCGAAAAGCTCACTATTTAATATGCTGTCATTTAACCAGGTTTCAGTTAATGCAATAATATCATAATTGCTAGAAACTAAATTAAGATAAAATTCCTCCGTTTTCGTGCGAAGACCACGAGTATTTTGATAATAAATTCGTAAGGTACAGAATTTTTGTTTGTTTATGGCTAAGAACTATAACTAAGTTTAGACTATTTTGCTGAGTGAATCCATGTCCTTGATGATTCTATGTTCAGAATCATCATTTTTTCTCATGTGAATTCGGCCACTTCTAATCCAAACATACTTAAATCCTTTTTCTTTTGCTTTTAACCGCGCAGCAGCATGCAAGGCTTTGTTGGCTGGGCACAGATGCTCAGTGATGAATATTGGTGAATCGCCACCTAGATTGATATGAGAGGTATTCAATTTTTCCTTTAAGGGTTTGAGCCTATTAAAATTGATCGCAGCTGCTAAGTAGCGATCGCGTTGCTTGGCAGTAGCGAATTGAACAACTATCGACTTCGGTCGAGTGCTATCACTATTAAACTTTGGCGTGCGAATACAATGTGAGATATTTTCTTCATTGACGTCACATTTAATCACTTTACCCAGTTCCGTTACAATATCGAATAAATTTTCGTTCTTTTTTTGAGGCACGCATTGAATTTCAATATTATTAGATCTAGCATTTTGCTCCAGGTTAATCATACGTGAATTTAGATCCTTAATAGTGTCTTTTAGATTTTTATTTTGATTCAGTAGATCACTTACTTCTTCTTTAAATTTTTTGTTTGCTTTCAAAATATCTTCATACTGATTACTCGTAAACGCAACTGATTCTCTTATTTCTGCTATTTCTTCTCGTGCTAACTTTAATTCGTTGTTCAATAAGTTACTATTCGTCTTTATTTTATCTACGAGTGATTCTATTTCTTCTTGAATAACCTCCTTCACAATACTACGTACGTCATTTAAAGTTGCAGGTGACATGCTTGAACTAGGCGGAGATTGTAGTACTTGCTTTCTGGTTTTACAAATTTTTGACATTATTGTTACTTATGAGAGAGACTCTGGTTGATTTTTGATGAATATTCGTTAATACATCTATAAAATCAGGTACTTTATACAATTTCCAAACAAATCTTATGAAATCACGCTACAATGTAAGAGTCAAAAAGGTCTTAAGCGCCGTGCATATCGTGGCGCTTACGCGTATTTACACGACGTTTTATGCTCTTCTGTTGTATTCCAACCAGGGTAGTACTAAAAAACTTTCCAGATGCAATGGTATGTTTTCAACTAAATTTAGGTCATTTAACTATTATTTTTTGTATAATAATTGTTACTCACAGTTGCTATTGGTATTTATGAACCGTTTAATAATAAACACTTATGTTGAACTCAGTTGTGTCTAGTAAAAATCGATTTTATTTAATAGCCACACGACAACGTGCCTTCACTTCAAAACAGTTATAACAAGTTTTTATATGTTATAGGTATGAATATGTAGCTTTTTTTATTATAGCACGGCAAAATTACTGCACTATGCCTGATGGTAAACACAGTGCAATCCAAAAATAATAGCGACCACCGATTGACACACTATCCATCGCCGTTCGCCACTATCATGCCTGCCTGCAAAAAGCTGGATATGCACAGGCTGACCCCGAAACGCGACCCGTAGAAGTGAATTACTATTACGGGCTTTTTCGCCATATACATGGTGGTTGCAACCGAGTCAGGCTGTAAAACCCTACCACCCCGCTTTCGCCATTGCCTTGTTCGTTATTCAGCAGGGTGCACCACGTGCAGGTGAGGTTGGCTTGTCTCAAGTCTTATGATGTTATTTGACACCCCTTACACCCCAAAAAGCTTCTTAGGTTAGCTCAGATTGGTCGTGAATTGCATGAACTAGGTAACAGCCCAAGTCGAAGTGTGCCGTGCACCCTTGAGCTAGTTTCCAAAATAAAATCAGCTGAGCGCCTTAAGCGCTCGCGTTAGTAGTTCGGTGAAGCTGTTAAGGCCTTGCTATGACAATAGCGTAGTCAATTCAATAAAAAAAAAATAATTGTTTCCCTCTATACACAGATAATAAACGTTAGGTCTAAAACATATGATTGTTTAGAGAATGTTCATATAAGCCACGAAATGGGGGTTAATTGATTAAGTTTTGAAATTATGATGAGGAAATCCGGGTTCACCGACAGTCATAAAATAAACCAATTTAAGTCTTGTTATCTTGTTGCATAAACACGATCGTTTCAACTTGGATTGTTAAGATTTAGTTAAGTAATTCAGAGAGTTGTTCGCGTCGGAAACTAGGCCTCGACTCGTTTCGACAATTATTTCGTAAAGCATATCTTAACGGGCCACTCCTGTAGTGAAACTTTGTTTTTGGATTCAATTGTTAAGCATCAAGTGCTGGTCGTCTTAGATTAGCATTACGGTTTACTTGACTGGGCAAGCATAATATATAATTGAAGCTGTCTACGTTTGTATTTTTATAAATAACTAATTTTATCTCGCGAATTCGCTTGCGTTAATTTTAATATATGTCTCGAAAACAGTACTATTCTGGATAAACTTCTATACCTTTTTTGTATCTCTGCCAGCATGTATACAAAATTTCATTTTAATCAGGCTATACTTTAGGCTTCAAAGCATAACAAACAAACTCACAATATAGGTATATAGATATACCATATATACCCTAGGTATAATATTAATCAGGATTGTTCTCAAATGACAAGATCTTTTTAAACTTACTTGAATGTTATCATTATATTTTGGTTGTTTATAAAATACTAGCCTTTGTCCCCGACTTCGTTCGTGTAGATTAGTTACTTTGGGCTAGTACTAACACGCAACAGAAGCTCTCGAGAAGAGGAAAAAACCCATTTTTTAAATATTCTTATATTATTGATCTTAGCGTGATGATATATAATACATATTCTTTAACCATCCTCGGTAAATGGGCTATATAACATTGAAAGAATTTTTCAAATCGAACTAGTAGTTTCTAAGATTACCCCCTACAACGTCACAAACTTTACCTCTTTATAATATTAGTATATATAAATTACTTTCACTAGCTTTTAGACGCGGCTTTGCTCTTTTCTATAGGCTTGACTTATACAATAACATTTTAACTTTGTTCTGTATTAAACTATTAACTGTATTATACGCAA
>JACEII010000054.1:57440-95891 GCA_014332785.1 Antheraea mylitta | reverse complement strand
AAAATATTAATTATCTGTATATTCAAAAAAGTAAATGAGCAATGACATTTCTGCAAATTCATTGCAAACTAATCTATTCTTTTTTTACGTTGTTTTTATACTTTTCGTAACGTGTCGTGGGTGTTGTATTAAAAAAGTTAATAAATCTTATAAAAATAGACTAGAGTTCCTACAGATATCTCATTACATTTCAAAATTTGCTAAAATCAATCATATAACATGATTGTTTTTTTAAGATTTACAGTTTTTATGTACCGAGAAAGTTCAAATTTTGTCATTATAACTATAATCTATATTCTATTGTATAATATTCTCTATAATAATCTAACTATATAATCATTTCAATTGTCAACAAAAATAATAATATGTAAATAGCACACTCTAACAGCTTTTTGACAAACCGTAAAAACGCTACAAAACCCGTCCCAAACCGCGCAAGTTTCCACGCGATGAACAATGAAGAAGCCGCAGTAATATTACAAGAAATAACAAGTAAAGCAATACTTCAAAGCGACCTAAACAACATCGTTGAGACGTGAAATTTCATCGTAACTCTCGACAGACTACACTCGTCGCTGTTAGAGTACAGGCTTCTAACGGTTGCGGTACTAACTTCGTTTTTGGTACAAATTAAAAGAATTTGCTCCTAATATTTTTCGATATAAAGTTTCCGGCGGAATATCGTAAATTTTATTGTGATTTATTATGTGTCCGTTTGAAATGAACACTTGTTTGGTCGCATTAAATAGTGAACTAAAGTAAATCGTCATGTTCGGGTCGGTGACGCAGTAAATCGACTCCATTCATCATCAACCACAGTTACTATCTGGCAAAAAGGCATTTACGAGTATATTTGCGTTATATAATAATAAAATAATATTATAGGGGTGCTTTTCTAGATTAATTATTACGTAACTGTTTATCGTCGGTATGTTGCACGGTTGAAAGATGGGAAAGCGAGACGCGGGTCGAAGTGAGGGGCGCAGACCGGACTGCGTGGCACGATGTGATTCATTGCTTTCGTAATTATTACACCAGTTCGTTCTTGCGTAAATAACCTGATGTTGAATATCAGTTTTGTTTCTCTAGATAATTAGGTCAAATGTGAAGCACCAATTTTTTAAATTAATTTAGAACGAGAATCGACTATTGATTATCCTGTAAAAATATTGCTAGCGTCTAACCAGTCGAGCTGTATAGGTATGTGGTAAGGCTTGAGCTGGCCTGGCTAGCGACCATCCTTGAGTTGAAAATCTGTTGTCAAATACCTGTTCACGTGTTCCAGCTGCACTTGAGAGCTAGTTCCCTCTAGATTTAATGTGTTTATCATCTTAGAAGATTCGTTGTTTAACATCAGATAAGAGTGTGGTTAAATTCCAAAATATAAATAGTGTTATTATATACAAGTTAAATACGTATCAAATACTTGTAGCACAACTTCCGAGCATTACCGCCATTCTCACTTGCCACGGCAAATTCTGCTCGGAGAGGTTGCACATGCAAAGAGGTCTGTCGGGCGTCCTATGCTCCGTTTTAAGGATTGTGCTCATTTTTTTTTTATGCTATTGGTGGCAAACGTACATGCGGGTCACCTGGTGGTAAGTGATCCCCGCCGCCCATAGACACCTGCGACACGAGAAGAATCACAGATGCGTTGCCGGCCCTTAAGAATGTGACAAGCAGTCAATGGAAGGAGCTAGCCGTGGACTGTACTAAATGGTGTCGCCTAATCAATAAGGTCAGTCATAACGATGTGGCCTGGTTTCAACTACTCAAGGAAAAATGCATGAGGCGTCATGAGCAGGCCTCCAAACCCCGTTCACTTGGGGATACGTATACTTGTCAGGCGTGCGGCCGAGAGATCCTTTCCCGGATCGGCCTCACCAGTCACCCACGAAAGTGCCTTCAAAATGCTACTTGAATCATCTATTAGAGATGAAAATGCCTACAGTACTACAGTACTTGCTTTAAAAAGGTTTGGTACTAAACGCACCGCGCTCGCCCTAGGCAAGTTCGCGTTACCCTTTTTTCGCAAGTCTAACCAAAGCGAGACAAAAGAGCAAGATTGCGAACATTCAGCGAGCGCGGTTCATTTAAAACGTAACTTTTTTGAAACAAGTATTTAATATGTATTTAACTTTTTTGTAATAATACCGAAAAAGTCTATTTACCATTTTTGCAACGAGTTACAGTGTATAGAAAAACGTAGGACTATCAAAATAATGCACACTTATATCTGATTATTGTATTTAAAATGAAAGAAGTGAGTTCCTACATTTATCTTACACCAAACATTAAGGGCACGAGTCGAAACTTAACCCGAGACCACGACTTCGCTTTGAAATATAGACGTAGTTTATCTCCAGAACACTCCTCAAGCTGTAATATATAATTTGTAATTATTTAGGAAAGGGGTACCGAATAATTAGAAATTTTATTGTATCGCTTTATACGGAATGTAGTTATGTATTTCAATGGAGCAAAATTAAGTGATAACGCATATTGATATATAAATGCCGAAATATCGTAGCCATTTGGGCAAATAAATAACTCGCTAATTATCATACTGGCTTCAATTGACTTTAAAAAAAATGCAAAGGGTTAATGGGATCCAAAAAGTAAACAGCTTCAAATTATCTACGAAAAATATTGTATCAAATGATCATAATAATATACCGATACGCTTACCAGGCTTAGTTTAGTATATACTAGCTTCACCCTGTGACTTCGTCCGTGTGGGATTGTTACTTTGAGCTAGCGCTAACACGTAGCGGAAGCTATCAAGAGGAAAAAAAAAACAATTTTGAAGCATTCTTCATTACTGCTCTGCTCCTATTCAACTTAGCGTGATGGTGTTTACCCTATAACCTTCCTCGATAAATGAGCTATATAATACTAAAAGAATTTTTCAAATCGTACTACTAGTTCCTAAGATTACACCCTACAACGTCACAAACTCAGAAAATTTACCTCTTTATAATATTTGGTTGGCCCCTTATAAATAAATTTAATAGCTGCGCTCCAGATAATGAGATGTGTTTCTGGCCTTTATCTCATTGATCTAGTACGGAGCATGAAGACGCATTGATTGAGAACTTTATGGACGTCATTGTGACAAATGAATAATAAAATTTAAATAAGAAAAAAAAAGAAAATCAAAATTGACGTATTAGACGCATAAAATATGTCACATTTTATATTATTATATATACTTCGCTACGCTACACCTATGTTCTAACCGCATCGCTTTGATTTTATATATTATGTGAACGCATTATATGGTGTCCGCAAAACGCTTCATTAATTATACCGTACGCTTGGAGAGAAATCTTTAAAGAAAGATACACCGCATATTTCGCCTTGGACGCCGCTACTCCGTACGGGGTGTTGAGTTGCAGGTTAGTCCACGCTTTTTATTTGGGGTTCTTGTTATTTTATTTATTTATAGGCAAGGCCACAAACCGCTCTTTCGCACTCATTTTATTTTTACCGCATATCCTGGTGGGGCCTATTTACACGGTCCCACCAGCCCCTTCAATATTATTATAGATATATATATACATATATAGGATTCCAAAGAATAACGCTGAATTCGAAAGTAAATTGGTTTCAAAATCTTACGACAACATTTGTTGTAAAAAAAACTATACTATATAATTGAGCGAGAAAAAAAACAACATGTTCACATTATGTATCAATCTTAAACAAGTCTTAGTAAACAATGACAGCACTACATGTATTTAATAATACCAATATCTTGCCATGAGTAATTGTAAAAAGTGCATATTTTAGTTTCAATACTACAATTTTTCCATTTTAGATTTTTTTTTAAATGCAGATTTTGACCAGTGCAATCCCTTCTGACAATAAAGGATGATATAGCCTAAGTAGGACACATTATAAACCCAGAGGGGAACTGGCTTTCAATTGTAGCTGCCGGAAAACGTTTACAGGTGATTGGCGACAGATTTTCAACTCGAGGGTCATAGCTTTTTTTATATCAAACAAACGCACAGGTGGGTCACCTGATGTTAAATGATTACCACCGTCCATAGAAACTAGCATCACCAGAAGAGTCGCTAGTGGGTTGCCATCCTGTTTCTGGGGGGAGATGAGGTGGGGAGCAAAGAGGGCGGAGGAAGGAGGAGGGTAGGTGGGTCATTTGGCGCTCTCACTGACCGACCGAAACGCAAGAACGCAAACATTGTTCCTTCACGTTGGTGTTACTGTGAATGGGTGGTACTACCCTGGGCGAGCCGACCCATTCATGCTGAAAACCAGTAATAGCTTCAGCATAGCTCTACCACCTACAACGTGGCTCTGACGCCTTTTTTTTATATCATGGGGAAATCCCTAACAGATACCCATCCCATGGGACAGCTGAGGATGGGTTATGTCCGATTTGCACGGACTACGAATTTTGGCGGGGGAGCAGGGTCTGCCGACTGGCACTGCATCTGCGGTGTGGGCTCTCTAACATGCCCTGACTGCGGTCTGAGGGGTCAAATAAGGTAGACCCCTCAAAGTTAAAGGGTGTTAGACCCCCCCTGACGAACTGTGTGAGTCGCTCTGACGCCTACAAAATACCTTTTTTTTTTTTATTAACGTGGGGAAATCCCTAACGGATACCCACCATCCCGGGGAAGAGGGTGGGTTATGTCCGACTAGCACGGACTAAAACCCCACGGTGTACCGTCGCCCGCATGTTAGGGGCGGCCAGGGACCGTTCTGGCTCTCTTCCTGAGAAACCGCCCCTGCGGCAGCCTGGCAAGTTGGTCGCCAGGCTTCGTCCTACCATAGAGAGGCAACTGGGCCACCACCACCAGTCACCTCCCCTCGTCAGCCGGACCTGTGCAATGAGGGGATGAGCCTTCCGGCTACATCCCCTCAGGTGCGACTACGACGCCTACAAAATACCTACCTATGCCATGGTTTCATTGTGATGTTTTGTTCACCGGAAGCTTTGACTCAGATGCAAGAACTACAACCTACTTCCATCGACGATGTGTCCGAATGCACTATAAACTAAGCCATCATCGCTTCAGCATACGCTAAGTTATAGAAAACGTGTAATTACAAAGGTTGTAAAGCTAACAGGATTAGATCTATTATTACCCATCATTATATATAAATGTATTCTGTATATGTGTATGTCACTGAACTCCTCCTAGATGGATAGACCCATTTTCATGAAATTTTGTGTGTATATTTCAGTGGATCCGAGAATAGTTTAGATTCACAATTGGACCCGATAGTTGGCGCTGCGGTTGTGTTTTAGATTTTTTTTTATTATCAAGGCAGTAGGTCCGCACGGCCTTTTTTTTATTATTGTAGCACGGCAAAGTGACTGCACTATGCCTGATGGTAAGCACAGTACAATCCTAAAATAATAGTGATCACCGATTGACACACTATCCATCGCCCGTCACCACTATCATGCCGGCCTATAATAAGCTGGATATGCACAGGATGAACCCGAAATGCGACCCATAGAAGCGAATCACTATTACGGGCTTTTTCGCCATATACATGGTGGTTGCGACCCAGTCGGGCTGTAAAACCCTACCACCCCGCATGCCTGCTAGTCCTGTACAAATTTAAAAAAACTACATTCCCCGAATCATTTGAGAGATGTCTCCGTCGCAACGATGCAGTCGTAAGTTTCTTCTACATCAGTATATATCAATTTAATTGTCACTTCATGTTAACAAGCGAATTCAAAAATTAATTTGTTTTAAAACTTTTCTATAAGCAAAGTTTTTTCATAAGAAAGTTGTCATTCCCAGCACACTCCAACCGTTCGTAAATTATTCGCATTTAACTCGATCTTTACCGAACAAATTAGCCAGACTCGATAGTTGCTCTGAACTCGACTGATATTGCAAAATTTCAAATGAGACTATAGTCATAAGATAAGCGATAGCGTTTTTGTGTTAAATAATTTTATGCAAATTTTTATCTTGAATAATAGTTTTTGGTAACCATAACTAACAACATACAATTAATTGATTTAACTCCAATATATTTTGAATCGCAGTTCCTTAAATCGACTAAAGTTTTTTTTTTTAATAATTTTACGATGGTAGCCAACAAGCATGCGGCCGCCTGATGTTGAGCAGTCACCGCAGCCTATGGACGCTTGCAACATCAGAGGTGTCGCATGCGCGTTGCTGACCCTTCAATGTCCTATTTACTTTCCCCTTGAAGAATGTCATACTGTAGCTCCCTGAAAAAACCCCAGCAGGGAGCTCATTCCATAGCCGGAGCGTGCGTGGGAGAAAACACCTCTGGAACCGAACCGTCCGAGTTCATTACGGTTCCAGTATGTGAGGATGAATTTCCACCCGAAGACGAGCGGTACGATAGTGAAAAAATACCACAGGCATGAGGTTGAACAATTCCTTGGAACACAACTCATTATACAAACGGTACAATACACAGTATAAGTTAACTTAAGTGGAAATCGTTATGTAAAGTAAAATTTTTATGACCCCTCAATATAACTTTTACTGTCTGTGTCTCTTTCTATTACTGTTGTGTATATGTACGAAATTCGAGTAGCATACAACACGTGAAATTTTATTAAAGCTATTTATTTTATTTATTTGACATTTTTTATACTGAAGCAAAACTTCATATCGGAGGAATTTAAAATTCTAATCGGTTGCCTTTTTGTGTGACGAAAAGCAATGAGGGTGACCATTGTGACGGCTGGAGTGTTTAAAGTATCGGTTTTTGTTCAATCACCGAAGTTAAGCAACGTCGGGTGCGGTCAATATTTAAGATTATTTATTTTAAATGTTGTTGCCCTTAGCCCTTATACTCGTAGAAAGACGCAATGATACGTATCGTCGGCAATATTCTGAATAGTCTTCTATTTTCCATGAAAAAAGGATTATCAAAATCTCTTAAGGTATATCAGAGAATATCCAAACAAACCATAGACGCTTAAAACTATTGATTTGATTACAGATTGAATAATATTGAAAAAAGAAAATTTATATCGGAATTACGTCATGCTAGATAACAATTTGCATAAAATATTTAAGTTATTATGTTAGCTTTTAACGTAACATATAGATAACGTTTCTAACTTTATTTTTAATCGATTAAATTCAATATTATAATAAATACTAAAAAATCATACAAAACTCATGAAATACCTACTTTAATGTCACGACGTGAAGACGTGAAATTTGTGACACATATATATGTGTATGTTACGTACATACATATACACATATTCAAATATATTTTTTTGGAATTGAATTTACACATTTCAATGTATTTTTATCGCTCCGCTTATGACACAAACATCAGTCTAAGCTACCACGCAACGTTAACTTTCACGGGAATTTCTTGATTTGTTCGACTGCAGTGTTCCTTCATTTTTATTTCAAATAACCATTCCATTTCTTGTTCAAATAAAATAATAAAATTATATGAAAAATTGACATGCAATTTTCTCATAGTAAGTTTTATTCTCACAGAACGGCATTGCTACCGAATGGAGTGGAGGTTGAAAGAATCGTAAAATAAAGTATAGTATTTACTTACACTTCTTTAACCTCCATAAAACAAAGCATTATCGTCGGATTTTTTGCTATTTTGCGGTTGATTTTATTCTCTTTCTGGCTTAGTTGTTTTTATTTTAGTAACTCAATTAAAAAATCTTCGCAGAAAATTCATTTCTTTAATGTATTATGCTATTATACAGCTGTATATAAATTCCTATATTTACAGATTTACACGCAAAATATCACCGTTTATCACCCTTCCTATTCTTTAGAATATCTCGTTCGCAGTGCGAAATTATACTCGGCTGAGTGCCTTAAGCGCTCGCCTTAGTAGTCCGGTGAAGCTGTTAAGACCTTGCTAGGTCAATAGCGTAGTCAGATCGAGAAAAAAAAAAAAAAAAAAAAGCGAAATAGTCACAATATCTTATGTATAGCTATACTCGGCAACCGCACTCCCTGTGCTTACATCGGTAACGTTATCTCCACCATATATTGAAGACTCCAAATTCTATATAAAGGTACACTTGATACAATGTATTCTTAAATAATTTTTCGCGTCAGAGAAAATTGTTCAAAGTTTATATAAAAAGGTATGTAAATGCTTTGAAAATGTTTTCACAAATCCTTGAATAAATTATTTTCCTTCTAAACCTAACGTTATAAAAAGTAAGGTCAACCTTTACATAATTATTATTAATTATACAAAAACACATAACACGATTATATGACGATATATTTCAGTTTGACCCTATGGGTCCTGGGCGGTAAAAAGGGGAATTGAGCTCGTTAGACCCAGAGTAGGGTTTAATTTAAGCAATTAATTATCGGCTGAATCCTCGGTTTTTGCGACTGGAACAGTTTCAAACTATAAATTATTGTTTTTATCAATGAATTATATATTAATTGTTATCTAATAATTCTATCCGTATAAACAGATTTATACCCACTAGATTTAAAATTATTGTTTCTGGCTTTTCAATGTTGCCATTAATAACTTAAGACAAATTGTAGCCTCGTTTAAAAAGAAAGTCATAGTCTGTTCCGTAATATTTGACTCGATCGCGAACAGACAGACAGACAGACATTATAGAACACTTTGTTTTATAATATAACTTGTCTTAGGTGGTAGATCCACGCTGAAACTATTATTGGTTTCAGCATGAATGGGTAGACTGACTCGGGGTAGTACCACGCTCTCACAGAAAACCGACGTGAAATAACAGTGTTTACATTGTTCCGTTTCGATCGGTTAGTGAGAGAACCGGAGGCCCATCTCCCTTTCTCTCCCCATCCCCTTTCCCCATTTCCCTCAAAACAAAGGCTGGCAACGTACTTGCGACTCCTCTGGTGTTGCTTATATCTATAGACGACGATGATCGCTTAACATCAGATGACCCGCCTGTTCGTTTGCTTCCTATATGACATAAAAAAACTTTATATAATGATTACATGACATATATACGGCACATAACATTTTTTTATTTTGTCTGTGTCCATTGTCCGACTAATCTTCAAAACGTTTAGACTAATTTTGAAGCAATATTCACTGGCAAATAGCTTATTTTATAAAGACTAACATCGGCTACTTTTATTACAGACAAAAAATAGAGTTTCATGCAAATATAATTCAAACGCAGACAAAGATGCGGGCATATGATAGTCTGTTTTAATATGAAAATTAGTTTTGAAGGTGATGTTTATTTTTGACGCTTTATAAATTGTAGCTTTTGGCCACAATTTTTAATTATACTGACAACTTGGTCTAAGGTCGTAACATAATCAACTTAAAATGGGAATAGGTTTAAATGCAGTTGGCAAAACACAATTACAAGTTCTTGGTAGCTAGTTACGAAGGTCTTAGAAAAAGTTCTTAAGATATGTTATGGTTTCAGCTCAATTTTTTTATTTACGGAAAGCTTTAACGTACTGCAGAATTCAAAACTACGTCAAATGACGACACAACTTATGTTCATTCAAAGATTAATCAGAATAAATTCGAAGTATTGAATAAATAAACGGGAAAAGGGTTGACATTAAAAATAATCATTTTAAAAAATCGATCTCAATACGAGAGAGGGATGATGGTTAGTGAAAAAAAAATCGGGACGGTCGAACAGTCCGAGATTGAATTTCTCATCTTCCCCGGTGGAAATTATTATGTCGGTTGCAGTAGCTGTAGCCCCCGTCTTCGTCCCGGTCGATTGCTCAATTTATCAATACAGCTCAATGGGCATAGATCATATAATTTATTAGATTTCCGCAGAAGCGACAGTGATCTTTAAAAAAACAATAACGCGCACTAAATATAGGGTAACACAATATTTTTATGTAAATAACTGTGTTACCTGAGACTTCGTCCGTGTGGGATAAGGCAAAAAAAAATCGTTACGTGTGAACAAACGCACATCACTGAAAATTGCTTCTTTTGTTTATGATATTTTAACAGAACTTTTTTTTTCTAAAGCAAAAGTACAGGCAGACACAAATTACAATCAGTGATTACAATACATCGCGATTATAGTATATTAATAGTTTTTTTAAACAATTTTTGTTATTTCGTCAATGACTAGTAATAATATTGATATTCATGTATTTTTATTAATAATTATTTGATAAATTAGGTTATTAGAAAAATTATAGCTTCCTGTAATTTTGATTACTAAATAATGCGGGGATTGGTTGAAACCCAACTGCCAAAAACCAACGTGACGCGGATACTTGAATAGTATAAGATTAAAAAGAGCAAATTGCTAAATCTAATTTAAAAAACTGACAAGCCTTTATTATACTGTAAATAATCATAGTAAACACTTTACTGTTTATCTTTGGGTAAATTAAATAAGATCAACAAGATTAATTTAAAAAAATTATGCATCAATATATAAACGCGGAGGAAATGAAACTTCTTTGGCTTACATGAATTAAATTACATGCTTATAAAGTATGTACCATATGAAGGTTCGTAGTATACAGATTTAACTATAAATTTACTTTTTTTGATATACTACTAATCCAGACAGAAACTTATACGTACTTACACATAAGCATAGCACATATCTACTCATGTTTAATGCATAATGAAAATTTCTCCCAGACGCGCAGCAAAGTTTCACATAAAGAATATATTAACTGTTGATATTACATACTACCCTCTTTGTTTGCTATCTTTGATTTATTAAAGTCAAGTGTCACAATTGTAAATTCTTGACAAAAGTTTCCTAACATAATATTTTACCTAGTTTCACATCTGCACTATATATTCAACAGCCGTCGGCGACTAACCGCCGATTTATTTCGAGAGACCGACTCGGTGTATCACTTACGTAAGATTTACCCCCATTCCGCCCCCGATGGCGTGTCGTGGAGATATTGCTTTCGAAGCCGCCAGCATAGACAGTTCAGTTTCTATATATGTCTACTGACTTAATGAAGACATCAATTGACAGTTTATATGTAAACTACTCAGTGCTTCTTTCTCGTGGCAATTGTTAAGTTCTCTCTATGTTCTTATGGCATACTAACCTATGCCCGCGACTTCATTCGCGTGGAATAAAGATATCCTTTATTTCTAAAACGCAGCGGAAGCTCTCTGAAGTAGAAAAACCACCGATTTTGAAACATTCTTCATTGGTGCTCCGCTCCTATTGATCTTAGCGTGATGCTGTATAGCCTATAGCTATTTTCGATAAATGAGCTATATAACACTGAAAGAATTTTTGAAATTGGACTATTCGTTCCTGAGATTACTCCCTACAACGTCACAAACTTTACCTCTTGATAATATTAGTATAGACTAGGAAAAAAAACTCGTCACGCGTTATGCGTTACGCGTTAGACGTAAGCTGGGTTTGTGTATATGTAAGTATGAATTAGTGTCTAAGTTTAGCATTAAAAAAAATTTGTAAATCTTTAGTTTTTTTTTTCTTTTTTTTCGAACTGACTACGCTATTGACCCAACAAGGTTTTAACAGCTTCACCGGACTACTATGACAAACAAGAGGATGGTCCGAAAAGTGATATAGGATCATCACATCACAGCTTGAAATATCGCTTCCTTCTAGAAGAATCTAATACTATAGATCTATTGGCATTTTATATAGTCCTCTACGAAACCTTCAGCTCTCACAGACAATCCTTCAATTCCAGGAATGGAAGATTCCACAGAAAGAAACTCATGTGAAAAATTACTGTTCTTAACCATATTGTCAACTCCAATCAATTCCCTCTCGATGTTGGTGTATTACGCTTGCTTTGTTTATTTGTACTAATATGGCATCGTCTTATCTACACATGACAAGGTTGGTCAACTAGGTCTAGTTCATTGCCATGCTTAGATATATCACAGATACAGTATTTACTAGAGTATATTCAGTAAACAAGGGGCCAATAAAGATGTACCCGACTTGGTTGTAACAATCACACAGATGTTAGGAAACCCGTTTACATTGCTTTTTTAGTTTATCGCGTTCCGTGGTCAACGAGTACATATCCAGCAGCCGAGGACTGCCAATGTCGTAGGGATTAACGTGATGGTAGCTTGGTTGATAGCGTGTTTGGACAGTACGCCGATGGACGTAAGTTTGTATCTTTGCAACAGAGTCAGTTCAGTGAACGAAAACATCGTGATCAAATCATAGCATGTTACTTTTTCTAAATTCACCTGGCTAATAAGGAAAAAGGTGTCTGGTATAAAATAATACAGTGTCAGCCTCTTCATATACCGTGGTTTAATGATTGTAAGCTAAACCGACAATATGTTGAGATAGCTTTAAGACTCCGTTCGGGGCACTATCCATAGGAAAGTTTTGCATACCTAATGAGCAAAGCTGAATATCCCAAGTATGCAGAAAAATTGAAGACGTGCATCACTTGATGATGGAGTGTGCTAAGAACCGCATCGAAAGAGAGTCGTTGATGATTACTATAAAAAGTAGTTGCCAGAACATAGGTATTTGTCAAAGCATCTTGGCTAAAACCTGTTCGGATGAAGCTAAGATGATGTATGATGTGGTAATGATACCCCATCAGCGACACTCATGATAGAGCTAGTAGGATTGGAGAACAATGGGGCTGATATGTTAGGTGGAATAAAAGCACCTATAAAAAATGTAAAATTTAAAAAAAAAAGCTAAAAGGATGGTAACGCTTAAGTTGAAAATCTATCGCCAAGCATCTGTTTACCAACTTAGACTACATTGTTATGGAACATAAAAAAACTTAAATTACACTATGCCTAATAAAAATGTTATAATTTCTACCGTTAGTGCAACAAAACATCGCGAAGTCTCCTTAATCATTTGCCCAGCTACGAAACATTGCATTATAAATCAAAACCCCTAATTATTGTGAATCAAAGTTCTGAAGCCTTCGATCGTAACAGTAAAAAGTAAAATTTGACCGCAACTCCATACGGCTTGTTATACCAGGGTTTTGCCCATAAATCGCTCCCCGAATACCCGGATTTAACCGGGTATTACGGGGTACTTTGTGGCTTTCAACCGGACAATATTTTGCGAAGTCCTTTGTAGGCTTGCGGTGCGGCGCGCCGGCTCGGTTGGCATTTTGTTTGACTTTGGTTTTTCAAAATGTTCCATATGAATACGTTTTGTAGAAGCTTTCAGGTTTCTTTAAACATTAATATGGGGAATCGTCAAAGTAAACTGTTTTATCCTATTAACATTATAATAAAAGAAGTTTGTGAGGATGGATGTATGCTTGTTGCTTTTTCAGGCAAACGATTTATAATGAAAACTTACAAATGTGTTGTCGCATAATAATAGGGCATTATTATTAGCGACCCGATGATTGAGTGCAGCCGCATTACTGCACTCTCTTTGTAGGTGGTAAAGCCACGTTGAAGCTATTACTGGTTTCAGTATGAATGGGTCAGCTCACCCGGGGTAGTACCACCCCAGACATCATAGTACATCACATCGTACATCACAGAAAATCGACGTGAAGTAACAGTGCTTGCATCGTTGAATGTCCTTCGGTCAATGAGAGCGTCGAAGGCCCACTTCCCCTTCCCTTCTTCCACTTTCCCCTTCCCCCCCAAACACAGGCTGATAACGCACTTGCAACTCCCATGGTGTTGACCCCGTGAAACTTTGACCTAGACATGATCAGTAATCATTGATGGTGAATAAACATTAATATTCAGCTTGAAAACGTGTACAAATTTGAAGATCTAGAAATACGTCATAAAGTTTTTAGAATTGCTAAAATTGGATTTAGTTTATTCTGAAATGTACCGACTCATTTAGTACAGACATTGAAGCTATTATATTAATGTGTTTGAAAGTTATGAAAGTTTTTATATTAAACAACCCTTCCTAAACGATCGCTTCCCTTCAAACGTGACATTGTCAGTTGCTTAAGTGCTAAAATAATTAAGATGCGTTCGTTTCCAAGGGCGACTGTGTAAATTATGAATAAATCATTACCAGACAGTATTTATTCATGCTGTGTCTACAAACTATGTACATTGTAAAAGGGTATTATGGACACATGCCATGTCTAACCGCATACAACAGTGTAGCAATAGAATTAAAAATATTAAATTGATTCGGGATAAAATTATTTATATCAATTCATAACATTTTGTATTAATTAAAAAATGTTACCTATAAAGATTATGTGACAAATATACCTAAAACATTGTTATAATTAATAATAAATACCTCTTTTTAAATTATAAGGCTAACGTTGTATTATTTCACAATTCTGCCAGTATCAAGTCTATAAAATTTATATCTTTTTTTCACAAACAAGAAAAATAAACCTATAATATACAATGAAAAATTGTGCATGAATTTACTTGTATGAAAAGAGGAAGTGAAACTTCTTTGGATTATATGTAATAAATTATATGAGAATTTTCATAAACTATATACTATATGAAATCGCGTAATATAAATAGTTAATTATACATTTACTCATACAAGTTTACTAATAGAATAAGACAGATATTTATACATACTTGTACATATACATACTTGTAACGCGTAACGAAATTTTCTCCTTTGCGTGTATTAAATAGGTCTACTTCAAAAATATATTGAAGACAAAATTATGGTAACATACAATAACAGTAACATAGAATCGGATGTACTCGTAAGAACGGTTATGAAAATTAAAACAGTGTGTTGAAGTGGTGTCTACGAATTGTGCCCGCAACCTAAAGGTGTGCACACACGAGGTCTCATCAATTATTAGCGACACTTAATGCTCGCTCAAACGGGGCACGGCTCAATAAATAATGTACAGTCCGTGTGAAACACCTGACGCTCTCCGAGCTATAAAAACAAAAACTTTACATGGACGACTCACATTTTAATAAGTGTTTTGAATATGTTCGGTTATTGTTTTTTACTACTTAGTTCAGTGCCTTATATGTATACTAAAATTTCTTTTTTTATGTAATAAGAGGCAAACGTACATGCGGGTCACCTGGTGTTAAATGATCACCGTCGTCCATAGACACTAGCAACACCAGGGGAGTTGCAAGTGCGTTGCCACACTGTGTTTGGGGCTATGGGACAGGGTAGAGAGGGAGGTAAGGTGGGCCTCCGGCGCTAACACTGACCGAACGAAAGGCAACGATGCAAGTAACTATTACATCATGCGGTTTTATGTGCGTCGGGTGGTAGTACCCCGGGCGAGCCGACCCATTCATGCTGAAACCAGTAATAGCTTCAGCGTGACCCTACCACCAACAGTATGTAGAATATAGACAACTCTTTTTTGTCCAATTTACCCAAATAATATTTATATATCTGCCTCGTTTGCTTATAATTAATTAATTTATTATATTCAGTTATAGTAAATATATTTGGTTGAAAGCATGTGGTTTAATCATTATTGACAATTTGAGAGAGCGACGGTAAAACGAAAACATTTTAAAGAGTCTAAAAAACTTCATGATTTTGGACTTTGTTCTCATCCAATAGTATTATACAAATGGTACAAATTTAAATTCATAAACATACTTATCAAAATATTAAATCCAAAATCTGTCATACAAAACTAAAATGACTTTGTTACTGTTTACTTAAGTTAAAAAAATGTCCAATACATTTTCTTCAATTACAAACGTCCTTAATAAAAACGATAATATTCCCAAGACTTTTTCGCATTCCTATCCCGAGCACCGAGTTATTTGTAGCCAATCTCCCAGAGAAAATTACTGGGAAGAAAAAACTGCATCGCATTTCTTTAGAGAGGAAAATTAAGCGCAGTCAAAAGAATCCGATAGAATTCCAAGCGTCGGAATGTAAAAAATGTTTTCGTACAGTATTCCGTTTTGTTGCAATCTCTTTTTTAGATGTTTTATCGCTTTGAATTAAAACAAACAGAATATACACAACTCACATATTTGTTTTTTTTTTTTCTTCAACTAGATTATTACGACCATTGTCGAATAGATTTTTATAAGTTACTTGCGATCAATTCATTGAACTAACAAGATGGTGGTCGCCTTGTTAGAACTTTCTAGGGAGTTTCTGTTACAAGCCAGAATCCTTGCTCCGTGTTATTATTTCCCATCCACTTCAATTTTTCCTTTTTTTTTAAATTTGTTGTAAAAGGCAAACGAACAGGTAGGTCACCTGATGTTAAGTGATCACCGCCATCCATAGACATTAGCAACACCAGAGGAGTAGCAAGTGCGTTGACAGCCTGTGTTTAGGGTGAGGGCTAGGGGTTGGAGAGTAGGGAAGAGGGGAGGTGGAAGCAAAAAACCTGTGCACAATAACCAAACCATATTACGTAAAACACCATCAATATTACAAAATATAGAGCTAAATAACATAATCTTATGACTAAAATACAAAATTCACTGTCCATTATTCCATTATTGCAAGTATTCGCCAAAAACTTCGTTCTAAATATTACAATTGTTTTTTTTTTTTTTCGAAATGTCTACGCTATTGTCCCAGCAAGGTCTTAACAGCTTCACCGGACTACTAAGGCGAGCGCTTAGGGCACTCAGCCGATTTTATTTTGGCAACCAGCTCAAGGGTGCACGGCACACCTCGGCTTGGCTGTTGCCTGTTGCATGCAAAATCGCGACCTATCTTAGCTAACCTAGCTAACTATTCATATGTGTATGAGTTGTTGAAACGTATATGTGTACCAGGCATACACGCCTCAACAACTCCTCCATATATTTATTATCGGAAAATTATTGCAATTGTTTTAATATCTAACTCTTCGGCTTCCGAATTGGCCACATTAGGTTAAAATGGCTTACGCTACTTTTATTATTTTTTTCAGTTTCACAACATTTGGCAATGACATTTATGTACCAGTATGCAATAATACATTTATTTATATGACAATGCGATGCATTATATATATAGTACCTGGGTGGCGGAGCCTAACTCTGTTCTTTAAAAATACATCTCTTTGGGATTGGTGAACAATCAGTTCATTCTACAGAAAGCTTCGATCAACATTTTGTGTAAAAAATGCATAAACTTCATTGATATTCTCTTAAAATTACTCTTGAATGTGCGAAGTTTGAAAATTCTGAGTGATCATATGACGATGACTCTTTTTAAGGTGTTCATTGAATTACCACATAATAAATTTTGAAAGAAAGTGCTCATCTAAACATGGTTGGCTACAGAAGTAGGTAACCTTCGTTATGCTTTAAAAGGTGATGCTCCATTTCTGTGAGTATAGTTGCGTCACTAAATCCACTGTTAGCCGTTCCTAATATTCTACATAAATAAATTTTGTACATTTACAATTTAAAGATTAAAAAATGAATAAATATAATATAAAAAGTGCATTTTCCCAAAATTAAAAAGAGATTCACGAAGCGGCCAATTTCTGTCTAAGCTACATTTATTTTAACAGCGGCGGCTAAATTTACCTTTATATTCTAGATGTATTTTTTCACCACCTGTAAACTCAGATAAATAAGTTTTCTATGAATGAATTTTAGCTGGATCTATTTATCGTTCTTGAACCTACCTACACACTAAATTTCACGGAAATCGCGGTCGCCGTTTCCCGAGATTTGGAATATATAACCATATATATACAAGAATTGCTCGTTTAAAAATATTAGATATACTTTTTATCTACAATCTATACTAGTCTATACTAATATTATAAAGAGGTAAAGTTTGTGATGTTGTGAGTTTGTGACGTTGTGATGTTGTGACGTTGTAGGGGGTAATCTCAGGAACTACTGGTCCGATTTGAATAATTCTTTCAGTGTTATATAGCTCATTCATCGAGAATGGTTATAGGCTATTATCACGCTAAGACCAATGGGAGCGGAGCACAGGTGAAAAATGTTTCAAAATCGGGATATTTTTTCCTATTGAGAAAGCGAACGAAGTCGGGGGCAGTGGCTAGTAATATTATAAAAAGGTAATAATTGATACCTTTCTTGAACCTCCACCTACACATGTGTAATATTTAAAAATTGACAACAACAAAAATCCTAGGGCTTCGTTCACAGTAGTTGGCCTTTAAAAATATATAAATCATACTTACTCTTTTTATATATTTGTGAAGATAATATAGCATAAGTTAGTGAGGCTATAAAATGTTTTTTTTTTCTGTGGGTGAAACCTGTATTAAGGTAAGCAAAAATGATTAGAACAATGTGTTTTTTTTATTTAAAGATCTTATGAGGCTATAATTTTTTCTTAACACTATTATAACTTCTGAAAATATATTAAGCTTTTAGACAATCAGTTCAGTTAACCCTGAGATTATGTCTGTTCAATTTTTTAGGTAGATATTAATATTTTTGGCGACAACAATTAGAACCGCGAAGCTTGCGAAATTTTAGCTTTTTATTAGTATTTCTATACTTTCTAGGTATCAGTTACATTTATTTTGCTATTCAATTAAGCCCTAAACCATTTTTAAAACAGTCTGTGATGATTCAGTATTTTGCGTGGGGTTTTAAATCTTGGTAAAAACAGGAGAAAATATTTCAAATTCGTTATAAAACAAGGTATATTTTGAAAGTAATTCTTTTTTTCTCATTGATTTGTGAGTGAAATTTTGCGACAAAATTTAGATTTTTTTTTTTATGTATATATCATAGCAGGCAAACGAACAGATGGGTCATCTGATGTTAAGTGATCACCACCGTCCATATATACTTGCAACACCAGGGGAGTCGCAAGTGCGTTGCCAACCTGTATTTGGGAGGAGGGTGGGGGAGGGGCAGGAAGGAAAGGAGGAAGGGGAAAGTGAGGGTAGTGGGTCTCAGGCTCCCTCACTGACCGAACGAAACGCAACAATGCAAGCACTGTTACTTCACGTCGGTTTTCTGTGAGAGGGTGGTGCTTCCCCGGACGAGCCGACCTATTCGTGCTGAAAACAATAATAGCTTCAGCTTGGCTCTACCACTACCAGCTTGGCTCTACCACTACCAGCTTGGCTCTACCACTACCAAAATTTTTCATTTCCATCTTCTATTTTTACATCAACACACAATTTGGTTTTTATTTTCACCAAATGGTATGTTATACTTCCGATAAAATATTTTCTTGGGCCAATAAATGAGTTTGTGTATAAAATAAATAAAGCAAGACTTCTAATGCATATACATAATTTTTTTTGTTCGTGTGTACGTGACTCAACGTGATCTTAACAGCTGGACAGATGTTGATGATTTTTTTGTGTGTTCAAATTGATTCAAGAATGGGTTAGATTCATAATTGGACCCAGTAGGTGGTGCTGTGGTTGACTTGTACGATTTTTTCTATTACCAAGGGATGACAGCATCCAGCGAGCCTGCTACAATAATATATATATTACTTAAACTGTTGTTAGAAGACAAGAAATCTCATTTTTCTATTAAATTAATATTTAATGCCTTTTTTTAAATATGTGTACAGATATATCTCAAACCGTCAATAATCGTGTATTTTACCCTATCTATTACCGTTTAAATTATTATTAATGTAAGGAATAATGATAAAATTGGAATAAAAATGTAAATGTCATGAAAGTAACATTTTCGAGAACACATAAGAATCTAAATATAATGGTTGAGCATACAATACAAAGTTATGCTTCGTTTCCATCAGCACCCCTCAAATATTTGTAGAAGCATTCTCAAATGTTTATCCATAAGTCATAAGAGATTTTGTAAATACGCAGCTGTCAAGAGATTATTGAAATTGTTTCAAATATTCAGAAAGTATTATTAAAAAGGCCATAAATTATCATTGTTTTCTTAACTTCAAACTTTTATAAATACATTTTTTTGGTAAATCAGAATCCAAATGAATGTATGTCTTACTTTAGTTTTCAGACTACACTCAACTTCGGCTGAGTGCCGCAAGCGCTCACTTTAGTATTCCGGTGAAGCTGTTAAGACCTTGCTAAGTCAACAGCGTATTTAGTTCGAGAAAAAAACATTAAACTAAATAAATAAACTATTGGAAGATTAAATAGTATTGAGAAACAGTACATCTCTTGGAATTTTATATACATGAAACTAGAAACCAAACAACAAAGAACTATCTGGAAAGAGTCAAAGGAAAATCTAATATTATTGATAGTAAATTGAGAAAATTTTGTCTCTTACCTTTCTTTTAATGTTATTTTCCTTTAAGCTTTTTAGTATTTACTCTGAATTACATCGAAACATGATATAATAACAAATTGAAAGAGATGTATGTGTATTTAAAAAATATATTATTAAAAATATTCATGTTCAATTTGTTCAAGGAAAACGGAGCGTGTTGTTAGAACTGGCAACATTTTTTTATTCATGCTTTTTTCTTGAACTGGGATAAATATAAATACTTCATAGAATTATATTTTTCTGTACCAAGAATAGAAACATAGTCGAAATTTGTATATATATATATATATATACACATATAAATACACCTGTACGTGTGTTTGTCCCTGAACTCCTCCTAAACCGTTGGACCGATTTGGCTGAAATTTTGTGTGCATATTCCAGTAGATCAATTGAATCCGGCAGTTAGCTGCGGTTGGCTTTTAGGATATTTTTAAATGATTAAAGCAGGACAACGTTACGACGGACGTTTTTTCTTTCCAACTGACTACGCTATTGACCTAGCAAGGTCTTAACAACTTCACCGGATGACTAAGGCGAACGCTTGCGGCACTCAGCCAATTTTATTTGGGCAACTAGCTCAAGGGTTCACGGCACACCTCGGCTTGAGCTATTGCCTGATACATGCAATTTTCGACCTATCTGAGCTAACCTAAGATAAGCTACATATTCATACTTATATGAGTTATTGAAACATATGTGTACCAAGCATACATACCTCGACAACTATTATATGTATATTGTGTCGGATAATTTTTCTAAACTATTTCAGTTCGATAAGGGAAAAATAAAACCCTTTCACTTTTATATGTAAGCGTGTAGCATGCACGCGTGTGGAGGTGATCGTGTAGTGCTGTAGCAGTGATGTAAGTTTTTGTGTCACTGTCGCAAGCAACGCACTCAAGGGCTCCCTACCGGATCGAACCTAGGCTTGAGTCGCTACCGAGGTGGGCCTAATTTGGTACGCGACGGACAACGAATACATGTCGTATATGTATTTATATTGCGTGTCAATTGCAAAAAGGGTATATCACAGAGTTAAAGTTTTCTGTCTAAAGAGTGTACAAAATGCTTTCATTTTTGCTTTACTTTTTTTTTGAGCTTAGACAATGTCTACAACACGATTCATAATAATAAAATATAAACACCCTTCTTGCATTTGAAACGCTATTATATAAGGAATGATTATTTGCAATTTTCGTGCATTTAATTGTTGCGAAGAAAAAAAAGAACAAAATAAACTAATTAAAAAATTACTCGTATTCAACTACATTTTAATTATTCTATAGGAAATTTCCGAAACATAAATAAAATTTGCTACTTAAAAAGTTACGGACCTCAGATTGGAGAGAGTAAATTTAAAATATATAATTATTTATTTTGTTATTCTGACATCAACAACATATGTATTTACAAAACTGTGAAGTGGTTATGAGAGAGCTTTGAAATTCTGATCGGCGAGTTTTTGTGTGACTAAAAGTGGTGAGGATAAAAAACACTTTATCGAATAGAGTGTTGAAAAGATTGTTTTCGTCCGATCACCGAAATCACAGTTTACGTAACAGACAGTACGGAAACTCCTTATAAACGCTCGCACCGGCACACTCACACAACCATGCGCATCGACACAACCCCTAAGCGGACCTCGCGGTGCTGTCCATATAATTCCTTTCAAAACCTCGCGTCGATGCGTGTGTTTGCGAGAGTGTTCCGTTTTCAAGCGTTTGTTCGTGGTTTCCGTACTGTGTCTCACATTTATACTGTGCCGAAGTTAAGCAACGTCGAGCGCGATCTATGCTTGGATGGGTGACCGCCTATGAATACTGCGTGACGTTCGCGTTTTGTTCTATTTTTTTCTATATAAATGTTTCCCTATATCACAAAAGTTTTACTTCGTCTATGTGTCTTTACAGTACACCCTGTTTTTATTCCTTATTCACTGCACACGGACCGTGAAATCTACATATACAAAGAAATCGAATACACGAATCGAATATATAAATTGAAATGACTATTTTTTTTTTCTCGGATAATTTATCAAATTGCTTAACCGATAATGATGAAACTGAGTTTTCCGAATTTTATCTCTTATGTATAAATACTAATAACTTGTGTTAAATAGTAATGTCAAAAACTTGAACTGAAAAACTATACAGCTTACAACGAATTCAGGTGAACCATATACTACTCCCTTGCAGTAACTAAGCAGTTATCACTAACAAAAGTCGCATATACGGATAGAGTATATAACTATTACATTAGTAAATAAATCAAACAAAGTATTTTCTTTAAAATCAACATTAATACCTGTATATTTGTACCTTAAAAATTCTCTGCAAACCCAAAGTTGAGAGTAAAAAGTTGGAAACATTAAAATTAAGTCGTGTTCAGGAAAATGAGATAACTTCTGATGTTACTTATATTTACCTTGATATTTCTAGACGCAACTCGTTTGTTAGCAAATTAAAAATTTATTAATGTAACCATTAAACATTTAAATGGGACGAGTGAAATTATAGTATCCCTGTTTTAGGTAGCAAGCCCTGTTTAGGTCGTTAAGTAAATACATTAATTGACTTGCCGGTACCTCCAACGGCAGTGGCTCGACCATCGTAGTGAAGCCCTCGAATACACTACTTTGTAGGTGGTAGAGCCCCGCTGAAGCTATTTTTGGTTTCAGCATGAATGGGTCGGCTCCTCCGGGGTAGTACCACCCCTCTCACAGATAACCGACGTGAAATAACAGTGCTTGCATTGTTGTGTTTCGTTCGATCAGTGAGAGAGCCGGAAGCCCACGTCCTTTCCTTCTTTCCCTTTCATTCCCCTATCCCTTCTCCCACATACAGGCTGGCAACGCACTTGCGACGTCCCCGACGTCGCTAGTGTCTATGGACGGTGGTGATCACTTAACATCACGTGACTTTGATATAAAAAAAACACTGTTACCGCGATAGAGTAACAATGATTTTTTTCACTCACATAATTAATATACACAACACACATCATCCCCACATACGTGCGCACACACACAAACACACAAAGGTAGGTAAGAAGATACACATATGGTGGAAATATTTTATTTTTGTCCCTTGTTCTTCGACATTGATTAGTTTAGCCGAGTTAACAAATACAAAATGCATACTAGAGTTCGTAATGCATTTATGTTGGTACACGTGTGTGCTTCAATAATGCGTATATGTCTGATTAGCTGACTTAAGCATAGTATGAGCGTTGTTGCATCCAAGGCAACAGTCCAAGCTGACCCTCGGCCATTTTTGCACCCTAGAGCTTGTTGCCAAGCGGCTGAGTGCCATATGCGTTCGCTTCATTAGGCCGATAAAGCTGTGAAGGCCTCATTAAGCCAATAGCGTATTGTAAATTCAAAAAAAATATTGATAGTTCTAAGCTATATCTAATACCTTTAAACGAGCAATTCTTATATATTTTTAAATATTCAGGATCTCGGAAACGGCTTCAGTAATTTCCGCTAAACTTAGTATGTAAGTCGTTTCGGAAACGATAAATTGATCTAGGTGGATTTCATTTTTAGAAAACTTTTTTCTCTGATTTTTCAGACAATGAAAAAATATTGCTACAAGGTATATTTCGCCAGCGCATTCAAAACAGAAATAGCTCAGATGGAAATCGACTGCTTGGAAAATCCGTCTAACGCCAGTTCGAATCCGAGTGACAGCAAAAGAGATGTCTTTTTTTTTGTGAAAAAAATGATAATTTTGTGGGGCAAACCTAACGGTTTATTTTAATTTAAAGATGTTTTTTAAAGAACCAAGCTAAACTCTGCCTTCCAGGTACTTAAAATTATACGCAATTATAATGTATTACATATGTTTTTTTTTTTTTCGAAATGTCTACGCTATTGACCCAGCAAGGTCTTAACAGCTTCACCGGACTACAAGATATTATTACATATACGTATACATACGGCACATGAGAACAAGAAATTACAAATATTAAGTACCTTTTAACCAGAAAAAGCAATGAACACGATATATATTTTAAAACAAAATAACCCAAGCGAAACTACGGACAAAAAGTAGTGGGATTTGATAGGTGGTAGAGCCACGCTGAAGCTATTACTGGTTTTAGCGTGAATGGGTCGGCTCGTCCGGGGTAATACTACCCCTCTCATAGAAAACTGACGTGAAATAACAGTGCTTGCATTGTTGTGTTTCGTTCGGTCAGTGAGAGTGCCGGAGGTTCACCTCCTTTCCTCTTTCCTTCTTCCCCTTTCCTTCCCCTCCCCTTCTCTCATATACAGGCTGGCAACGTACTTGCAACTTCCCTGATGTCGCTAGTGTCTACGGGCGGTGGTGATCACTTAACATCACGTAACCCACCAGGTCGTTTGCCTCCTTTACCAAAAAAATCCATGTGTCGCCTGTAAATTGTCAATTTTCACCGATGAGGGAAACCGAAACGCTTTCAAAATGTAATATTGAGGATAATTGTTGATTTTTAATCAAGAATTAATCTTTGTTTCCGGGCATTGTTTTCAAGTTAACAAAATTACTTAATTTAAACTCAAAAGTCTCATTAATTACATAAATTTTACATCTGGAATTTGATTTTAGTTTCTATTATTAATAATTACATTACTGATTTCAACTTCAAATCATATTCTGTATTCTTTTAACAAATACTAGCTTTAGAACACAATCGCACATAATATTAAGTGACTATGTTTTATAAACCATTGATTTACGATCGCTTCAAAATCATTTCAGTTTATTTTATTACGTTTTTATAAAAATTTTACAAAGCAATCACCACTTAACACAAACGAAAATTTTTATTTATAAAAGCTTACATTTTATAGAATGCTAGCAGTCCCGGCAGACGTCGTCTGCCTTGATATTACAAATATCATAAAGGCCAACCGCAGCGCTACCTACCGGGTCCAATTATGAATCTTAACTATGCTGGAATCCACCTGAACACACACAAAAAGTGTCACCAGAATCTGACTAGACATTTAAGAGTTCGTACATACATACGGACAAAATAATGATATATACAGATCGAATGTAATTCAATTCGAATTTAATCACTAAAATAAAACACTGGAACTGGCAAAATCGCAAATCACGCCCCGGCAATAAAAGTAAAAAAAGCACTATACAAAACAACAAAGCGGACACGAGAATTCCTAAAAAGAATTCACTTTGTCACCCCGTTTCCCTCACGGACCGGCGAAGGGTATAACCGTCTATCACCTTTTTGGATTTTCCGCGACATTCACGGTAATAAAATAAAGGTTGCCACAAACAGGGGTCGTATCGAAACCATAAGTTATAATTTTTTTTCGTTCGCTTTTTCATAAGAAAAAATACCCTTTTGGGTGTCGATAACACGAACTGATTCCCGATATAACGTTTCATTGCAATATCAATATTTTTTCTACTTACATATATATTGGTAAATATATATACTTAATGTTGTATAATTCATATAGTTATATAATTTTATGCGGTAATTATTCTATATTAGAGTGCATTATTTTATATCGGGGGAGCTACTATTACGATATTACTACTATTACTACTACGATATTGCGCTATTGACTATATCGGGGGTTTTACTAATGACCTTATAAGCTATTGGTTTAAGTTATCGGTTGTTCATTATTTACCCTAATGAGAGGTCGCCATTGGTTAGAGATATCTGATGATTATGTATCTTGATGTCTTAAAAGGTGACCGATGACTAGATGCTGGGCATCCTCGCTCAGACAGTTGAGCTAGTCATACCTAAGCATAATTCGTCGTAACTATATCTAGTGTTGTGTTTCTGTAATGGAATAACGTTTTACTCGACTTTTTTTGGTAGACTAAGCGATCAAGTTGTAATGACGTCACTATAGACGACGTCATAATTCTATATGGACGCCATTTTATCATTGCCTCGACATGTACACTCGATCTAATCCTGGGAAACAGTACTCTTTTCTAAACGAAAGTTACTCTATACTATATACTGTTTATTAAGTTAATTGGAAGATAATTTTCAGTGTACTATACATTAGATCCCTACCACCAAAATTATTAATTAAGACGTCACGTGTACAAACAGACAGAATTATATAGATTTATCGATATTATATAAAGTTGTCTTGTGCCAGGAAACTATGTCCGGGATTAAACTAGAATGGTCGGATATATTAAGCAAGGGACGAGCATACAAACATGCCATATTTATTCAGGCTTGAAAATAAACTAACTACGATTGAGAACATTCTGAATTAAACGTAAGTAAATTCAAGAGTTGTTATTTAAGGTAACAGTCCACTGAACCCAGGACGCTATAACGCAGCGATAATGGCTTGAAGCGATCATGCATTATGTTTAGATATCGGGTACATTGAAATAGGTTTGAATTTTAACAAATGAACCAAAGTTTTCGGTGTAAGAAGACATCGTGATGTAACAGTAGCATTACTATAGCATTTTTTTATACCTACTTAGATACCTACCACTCTCAATTTCACAATCTGTCACCAAGCATCTATACGTGTCTTACAGCAGCTTTACTTGAGAATCAGTCGCTCTAAGTTTAGCATTTTTAGCATCTTAGATCACACACACACTCGGTAACATTATGTGAGATTGAGGTAATACAAAAAGTACAAAATATTGTTTATCTTGAATTCATTCGTACTTATGCAGTTGGTTTTGCTGTTTCATAGGAAGTGTAAGTTTTATTTAAATTAATTATAAACTGACTTTTTTATTGTATTCTTTTCAGCACTGCTTACAGTCTATGAGAATGGTAGTGATATTAAGTTATCTCTATTAAATTTCATAATTATTGGTTAGCTTCTGTAAAAAAGCATAATTACGTTTATGCATGAGTATTAGGCAACATTTTTATGATGTAAACCTGATTAATTTATTACAAGAATATTTTATAAGCGTTTAGGTTTCTACGCTAAACTTTTATTAACCCTCTCTGCCATAAATGTTACCAATTACAATAAAATTAATGAAATAAAAGAGTTAGAGAAATAAAACTAAACTTATTTAATTTTAAACATTACACACAAGATATTACAAATAAAATAAAGTATAAAATATATACATATATAGTATTACATAATATTAAACAATTAGCTCATTCAACATTGAAAGGAATCTTAACTAAGCATGCACTGCACGTAAATTGTCACAGCTCGAATTTTCCAAGAAATTTTATCATGTTTCGAAAACGATCCCAAAGATAACGGATAAATATCCCACTTGACCGACATGTGACTACTGCCAGCACACGTGTTGTCTTCACGAATAAGTAGTTGTTAGCTAACAATGGAGAAAGACCTTTACATCAAATGTTCAAAGTTTGCCAATATATTCTGACCAATATCCATTAACAATGTTATACGATTTTCTACTTTATGGTTGTATACTTTAGGTTGAGTATTACATCGCTTAATAGCTTGGTGAGATTAAAAACTTTACTCAGCAGGTTGAAAACATTCATATTGTAAATTATTGGCTATATTTTATACATATACATTTATTATATCACCTCATACAAACATATTCATTAATTAGCCGTCTATATTACGACGTTTATAACGACTTTAATCATTTAGAACCATTTTTATTACCTTTTGGCAGAAAAATAAATACAGATAATCATATTTATATTGTGTGGCATGAAGAAGAAGCATCATACCTCTCATTACGGTGGAATTTCAACCACTGGACTAATTTATATAACTAGCGTAGTAGCTTTATTTTTTACCCGACTACAGGAAGAACACCAAAAGCTAAAAAACAAGTCGTGTTCATTACTGCCATAATTTTACTAAGTAAGATCAATCTTTTATTAGTTTGATACAATAAACATTATAATTTAATTTACCATTCCTGTATATGAAACTAAAATGCTTTCTTTTTGTATTTGACAATTTTTACGATATTCGAATTGAATTATAATGTTGTCAATGTTGAAGTGACAGAGGATTTCAATTGGAATAAATAAATAGGAATATCTAACATATCAAATGACTTAGTTTACTCAATATATATATATATCCCATGATATCAAACAATAGCTTTTTTTTACGTGGGGAAATCCCTTATGAATACCCACCCTCCCGGGGGAGAGGATGGGTTATGTCTGACTCGCACGCACTAACACCCCACGGTGTACCGACAGACCGTGATGTTGGGGCGGCAAAGGATCGTTCTCAGCTAGTCCCCTTGAATAGCCGCCCCAACGGTTCGCCCGGCGGGAGGTTGCCGCCGAGCTCCTACCTATAGAGAGGAAGCTGGGGACACGCCAGCTGCCCCTCCTCGTTCACCGGACCTGTGCAATAAAGAAATGAGCCATCCAACCGCATCCCCTCAGGTACGGCTACAGTGGCGGGAGGAGTTGAGCAAAACGCCGCCTCCTCCCGCCTGTCCTCCATTGGCGGAGATGGCCACTTAGAGGGTCTACCTCGCGAGCCCTCTCCACCGCCTCCTTTTGCTAGATAACTTCCTCGGAAAAAGAGGCATGGCCGAAACCACGCTCGGCAGCGTTAAGTTACTTCCCACCTCCCTGCGAGCAATCCGGTGCAGGTACCACCCAAAGCACCCGTGTCCGGTGAGTACCTGCACCATCCTGAACGTCAGGGAGCCCCACTCCCTTGCGACTCACTCCTGCAGGACCGGGCGGATGGCGTCAACGGTGTAGGTTGCAGAGCGCGCCTCCGCCAGGTCCTGGTCCAGGACCTTTCTATAGCCCCCTCCCTGCACTCTTGCCTCTTGGCCTCTATCTCCCAGGGAGTCGGAGACCCTCCGTTACGTTTCCTCGCCACCGTGAATTCGTACACGGCGGCGAGAACTCCAGCTTCCAGGTCCCAGGGCAGGGAGCCGGCGAGCGTGAAGATCGTCGCTGATGACACCGTCCGGTATGCCCGGATTACCCTCAGTATATCAAACAACACCTACCTTGTTTCTAACCTTTTAGTGGCTTTTCCGCAGTCTTGTTACTATTTTTAAAGTTTTTTGCTTTATTATATATAACTTTACTATTATTAATTATTTCTAAAACACGTCACGCATTACTGATGCAATGGCAAAATGAAATCATCCAAGACGCGAAGCTACTGGCCCTGTATGAATAAATGAGACAACCAGTGATTGTTCCTGAATTATTCACGATGGTAGTTTTTTATCCATGCCACGACGATGGAAATAAACAGTAATGTAACTTTGTGATCTGATTTTATTAAAATAAATTTGTGAATTTATTATTGCTCATGATTTGCTCCTAATACAAACTATTTCTTTGGAATGGTCTTTAGACAAACCGTTTAATGGACGAAATTTTACATTCATCTTACTTGTAGAAGTAGCTTATGCTATGTAATGTGTGAAGTATCTAAAAAATGGAAGGAAAAATATTCTCAAGTGAATATGTTGTCTTTCTTACTTACTTTCTTTCTTACTTACTTACTTTCAATGTTTTTTAATTGAAAAAAGTGTTACATTACGGAGAACCGTAATTAAAATAATTTTTTTTTTTCGAACTGACTACGCTATTGACCCATCAAGGTCTTAACAGCTTCACCGGACTACAAAAAATATATATTAATTTGTACTTCCGCCTGGGATTTATTGGTCGCTACATCGTCTCGGTACAATAAAGCATGTTTTATTTTATTTGTACGAGATTTTAGACGTTGTAGCGGCTAATCAATTCCACGCGAAAATGCAAAGAAAAGTGTACTATAATATTAATTTTTTTTTCTACTTGTTTGTCTGGGGAATTTGTAAAGCAATTATTGTAACTATGTATAATAAAATTACAATACTGTTTTTCTCTTTGTAATGGTCTAACCTCGAAAATCTTATTCGCTATTCGGCATTGTACTCCACGACTGCTGAATTTAATATAAACTGTATTTCTTTTGATTTCTGAAAATGTACAAAGAAATTCGCGGATAGATACTGTGGATATTATACTTTCTATTACAACGCCTGGCTTGAATACTAATTGAACTTTCTATCTGTATTCGATACGAATATATTTTTCCGTTCGTTTTTCGCGAATAATATTTGTAAATCGTATTATTCAATAAAATAACATCCAATATGTTTGTTTTTATCAATGAGTATCCCTACTCATATTATTAATGGTGTGTAACATAAATTGTGTATATAGCCCAGGTGTGTTGAGTAATTAGGTTTGAGTGTACGGTCAAGGGGGCCGAGATGCATGAACACTTATTAAAGTAGAATAACTCGCAGAACTATAAAGTACTCACCAAAAGGCAGAAGACAACTATTTCTGTTGTTATGTTGAAGCGGGTTTTCTTAATTAACAAAGCGGTGTGAGGGCACAGTATTAAGTGTCTGTATACTTTGTATTGCAACCACGGACTACAAGACACTCTGATTGCGACTGCGGAACTGCTAGTGAGTGTTTTCACTCACCAGATCATGTCAGGGAAAAAGAAGAGCGATTTTTCACTGCGTCAAATGGCAATTAAGTTTCGGCTTCCTTTGCTAGCGTGAGAACTCAATTGCTGAAACATTTCCTGGTGCTACTAAGTCCCAGCTAATCACTTACTCAAATAATATATTTCGCCGAAACAATTATAATATGAGTGAGTATGTTTGTTTGTTTTATAAGCTTTAGCTATTCAACTGAACATTATGCAATTTTTCAGACAAATTGTCAGTCTTAGGAAAAGAGTATAGAGTAAAAGTTTTTTAGGGAATAGTTTTAGCTCTTTACAACAAAGTCCCAAAGGATATTACCAATTTGCCGGATTGTGAGGTTAATTAATTACATTTAATAATAATAATTTATAATGATTATTTTATTAGTTACAATACTAGTTTTCAGGGACAAAGCAGGATGTATTCATCACGCAAGCTTATTATTTACATACATATATTTGTGTATTCAAACGCCAAGAAATGTTCTCCAATATATTGTGATAATACGAAAACATATTACGCCACTTTCAGGATTTCTTACGGTGTATATATTTACACCATCAGCCGCTAGTGTTTTTAATAATAAATTTAAATTATTAAACGAATTTGAGCCTAAAGCCTCCCTAAGCCTCTTTCAGCAGAAATGCACTTATCTTTTAGTACTAAGACGAGTAGTAACACTTTACAGAATAGATAGAGCGTGTAAAAAGTTAATATAACTTGGCCAATATGCGAATACAATTGAAATTCAAGGGGTTCCGTATTATTAGAAGCCGATAAAGTGTTAAACTTGCGTACCACCTAATATGCATATATACATTCTTCATAATCCCAATTCCCCTCTCTACCTAAAGTATAAATTAAAGTTATAAATAGAAAACCTTTTTATGTGAGTTTTTAGGCAATGAAAAAAATATAGCTAGAATAAAGATTAATTTGGGCGCCGCTGTCAAAACAAGAATAGCTCAGATGAAAATCGACTGCTTCGAAAATCCGTCTAACCCCAGTTCGAATCCGAGTGACTGCAGAAAGATATCTTTTTTAAAATTCTGTGAGGCAATCCTGTTTATTTTCATTTAAAAATGTTTTTTTAAAGAACCGAGCTAGGCTCGGTCATCCAGGTACTACGAGTATTATACTTGTAAATATTTAGGAACAGATTTTTTAAATGACAGTGAAAACTATATCAAAATTTGTCAGTTTATAAAACCTAAAGAAATAGATCAGACAGACGTGAAAAAGGACTTTATTTTAAAATACTCATGCAGATAGATAGATACAAACATTTACTGACAACATTAAAGAATAATAGTTTTTTTTCCGTATTTACATACTGAACCCACTCAAACATTGCGAATTCATCTCGGACGCGTTCCATTACACTCAGCACGCAATAAATTCTCAGAGTTTTCCCTTGCCCTTTTTACGCAATGAATAACGGAACGAAATCTGTGAATGGGATTTTTTTCTAGATTTATTCACCTACGCACTTATGAATTTTTTTTTCATAATGTTGCGTTCTATGTGAGGTTTCATTTGGTTTTAAATTTAGACTAATTTAAGTTAATTATGTTGGAAAATGCGACTCGTAATGTTTTCAAATAATCATTAGATAGATCATAAGAAGGCAAATATATCGTATTCTACAACATAATGTGATATTTGGGGTGTAAGGGGTGTCAAATAACATCATAAGACTTGAGACACCCAAGCCAACCTCACCTGCACGTGGTGCACCCTGCTGAATAACGAACAAGGCAATGGCGAAAGCGGGGTAGTAGGATTTTACAGCCTGAGTGGGTCGCAACCACCATGTACATGGCGAAAAAGCCCGTAATAGTGATTCGTTTCTGCGGGTCGCGTTTCGGGATCAGCCTGTGCATATCCAGCTTTTTGCAGGCCGGCATGATAGTGGCGACCGGCGATGGATAGTGTGTCAATCGGTGGTCGCTATTCTTTTTGGATTGCACTGTGCTTACCATCAGGCATAGTGCAGTCATTTTGCCGTGCTACAATAAAAAAAAATCACAGGCGGTTACTATTGAAATCTTCAAGAAACGATAAAAAATACATATAAATGACTGACTAACTTCTACCCGCAACTTTGTCCGCATGGAATAGTTACTTTGGGCTTTCAAAAGGAAAAAAACGGATTTTGAAACATTCTTCATTTATGATCCGATCGTATTGCTCCGATGATATTTATCTTATTGCCTTATTGCTTAATTAATTCTTAGATGAATAAGCTATCTAAGACTTAAAGAATTTTTTAAATCGGACCAGTAGTTCCTGAGATTAGCGCGTTCAAGCAAATAAACTCTTCGGCTTTATAACATTAGTATAGATATACGTGAACGCTACTTGCACGCTGGACATGACGAATTTTCCTAATGTTACTCCCATACCTGCGTACCTCGCTACGAAGTTTTGTCTACGGTCACACTAAATGCAGATGGGAACATGTTCTGCGTTACGAACTGTCACACACATCATAATAACTGGGCTGGCTTTTACGCACATCAAAGGGCCTTATCGGATGCTTATTTCGAGTTATTAGAAAGGTTAATCGAAGCTTCGTCTCGCAGATATGGGAGTAGTATAAGGCTTGGTAATACGCCAGCACACACCAATATCTCCACAACACACGTTGATCGCTGTGACTAGAAGATATGCAATAAAAAAAGCACTGCATATATACGTCTATACAACGTTGTGCAGTGCACAAACTCCCTGAGGCACAAACGCGACGTCGCTTCAAAGTCACGTCACGTTATAAATCGGTAGACCGCTTTTATAACTGTACAGCCGTGTGCGGTTATTCTGCAATCTCGACCTGATCGAGTGTAAAAACTATCGACAAGCTTTAAGATAAGTGCCAAATGAAATTTTATTATTTAAAACAATATGAAATAATTTTCCTCAGAAAGTTGCCAGCTTGAGATTTGTTTGTACAATCTATGTAACTGTTTTAACTTATGGTATGGAGGGTAGGATAACCATTTCTGTGTTCTGTGTAGGAAAAAGTGTCCGTCAAAATGCGTTAAATTAGTGTGACGCTAACAAATTGCCTTAAAGTAAGCACTCGAAACTCACTAAACGTATTATTTGAAGTTCAGAAGAATTCTATCACTCCACGTTTTCTAACAGTGCAGTTATTTTAGGTTATATTTAGAAGATTATTTCCGACTATCCTTTGCTTATGCTAGTACCATTTTGGAGGGTCTTGGAACTATTATTTAGTGCTAAGTGTTGGACACATTTTCAACCCCACACATTGGATCCGAAATGGTCTCGGACGGTCCGGTTCCAGAGAGGTGTCCTTCCACGAACCACCCGACTGTGGAATGTGCTTCCTGCTGAAGTGTTTCCTGGGGACTACAGTATGGAGTACTTCAAGGGGAAAATTAATAGGTTTTTTAGGGGTCAGCAACGCGCATGTGACACTTCTGATGTTACAAGCGTCCATAGGCTGCGGTGACCTCTTTACACCAGGCAGCCCGCATGCTTGTTTGCTACCGACATAGTATAAAAAAAAAATGTGGCCCCACTATGAGATAGTTATCCTTAACCCTTTCCTCCATATTTTATAGTTTTTTTCGGAATTATATAATCTGATTTGAGGTTGTTTTTAAACAATTATTGCATTCAGTTATCTTTTAGTAAAAGTCCAAGCACGGATTCACGATTCCTTTAATTCGCTTCAAGTATCATTTTTTTTTAAATCGAAGCACGACATAGTGGCTGCACTATGCCTGATGTTAAGCATAGTACAATCCAAAAACATCGGCAACCACCGAGAGACAGATTATCCATCGCCGGTCGCCACTGTCATGCCGGCCATAATGACGAGTCACCCGATACTGGATATGCACAGGCTGATCCCGAAACGCGACGCGCAGAAGCGAGTCACTATGATGGGCTTTTTCGCCATATGCATGGTGGTTGCGACCCAGTCGGGCTGTAAAACCCTACCACCCCGCAAAGAATTTGTAAAGATTGTAAATGCAATTGTAAAGATAACTGTATTCTTAAAATAATAAGTTATTACGGACACTCTATATGTTGGCTGGTTGACTTAATACCAGAATACACCCTCAAATGAAACATTAAAATTGTATCCAGTTATTTACGAGTGATGTGATACAGTTTCGAACATAAAACGTCCGGTTTATGATCGTGGATGGTTACCGTTTTATAACATTAAATGTACCGATATATATTCAACATCCTTTATATCCAATAATAGTGTGCCACTTTTGCTATAATCTGATTTTAGAAATCAAATAATATACATAGGAGTTTATGGCGGAATATTGGAATGTCGTGTAGTGGACTTTATATTTTATTCATAATCTTGTTATTTGACTCTATATTTTGTAATAACTAATACATTTAAACGAGCAATTCTTGTATATAATATTTTTATATTTGTATATATTCAGAATCTCGGTAACGACGTCTTCTATTTCCGTGAAACTTAGTACGTAGGTGGTTTCGGGGATAATAAATCGATCTAGCTAGATTTTATTCATAGAGAACTTTTTTTAACTGAGTCTCCAAGCAATTAAAAAATATAGCTAGAATATAAAGGTATATTTCGCCGGCTCTATCAAAATAAAAATAGCTCAGATGGAAATCGGTTGCTTCGAAAATCCGTGTAACCCCTTTTCGAATCCGAGTGACAGCAGAAGAGATAGATTTTTTTTTTTTTTGTAAAATAACAGTTTATTTTAATGTAAAAATATATTTTAAAAAACCGAGCTGGGTTCGGTCGCCCATGTACTTGGTGGTGGTTTAGGTAATATAGTTTGGTAATTGTACATAAGTTAAGTGGATTGTAAATAATAACAATGAGCATGGATTCTGATTTGCCATAAAAACTCCCTGGCAAGTTCTAACTATACTTCTAACTAGACTATCTTGTTAGTTTATTGAAATTATCGCAAGAAACTTGTAATAGTCTACTCTTCAATGACAGTAATAATCTACTAGAAAATTAGTTGCCTCCAAATAAAATAAAGAGACATACCTGAGGAAGTAATCAAGCTCAATTCGATAGCTGAAATATTATGATAATTAATAATAATCTAATTATAATTTTCAATGATTTTACTTAACTTATAACATTTTAATATAGTATAAAACCTTATATATTTTGTTTAAAGTTACTGTAATGTATTCACATTTCATGTCCAATCAGAACAATGCCGTCCTCGAACATCCGCCATCTTGCCGTGCACTGCATGTGAACTTCTATTGAGTTAATATTTAAAGGTTGATAAATCGAGTTGAATCAGGAGAAAGAGATAGTTGATTTTTAAAGATGGAGTCATATGGTGTCGTAAACTCGTTGTTTCGATAAAACTGGTCTGATATTTTTAAAGTCTAACTTCTTATGGGAGGCTTTTGAAATAATAATCCGCAACGTTTTGGGTGGCGTAAAGAGTAGAGTGTTGAAAACACCGCTTCTCGCCCATTCACCGAAGCTACGTCGAACGCAGTCATTACTTGCATGGATGATCGGCTGGGAACACAACGTCACGTTGGCATTTAAATTAAAATATTCCCTGTAATACATAAGTTTCACTTTTACTGTGTCTATAAGTTCCTCATTACTTTTCCTTGAAGCTATTAATAGCCTTCAAAATATATTAAACACTGAGAGCAATCGGTTCAGTTCATCGTAAGAAAAAAATGTTCTCTCTGTTTTTACATATTTTAATTTTTGTCTAAATGAATGAATTTTTTTGTAGATGGTAGAGCCAGCTATAACTGGTTTCAGCATGAATGGGTCGGCTTGCCCGGGGTAGTACCACCCTCTCATAGAACACCGACGTGAAGTAACATGGCTTGCATTTTTGTGTTTCGTTCGGTCAGTGAGAGCGCCGGAGGCCCACCTTTCCTCCTCTCGACCTTCCCTGCTCCCCTCCCCATATTCTTCACCAAACACAAGCTGGCAACGCAATCGTGACTCCCCTGGTGTTGCAAGAGTCTATGGGCGGCGGTGATCATTTAACATCAGGTGACTCGCCTGCTCTTTTGCCTCCTATGATTATATAAAAAAAAAAATAGTGATTTGAAACTTTCAGAATCTTAATATCTTATCAATATACATATCTATTACATACCTATATATAGGCACTCTATTATACCGTTTTAGTGTCTTTTTGGGGCTGATTCACTATGGTTAGGGCCATATGGCTTTTAATATCGTTTCATAGATTAACTATATTATGTATCTAAATGCATGTTAATCAACATCTCGCGTTATTAAACAGTCAATTTGCCTCACTCCGTTACAGTAGGTACCAACGTAATATAAACGATGCGCGCGTTCCCGGGGAGGCTACGGCCTGCTTTATCGTTTATTAGGGCTTTATGGGTGTATTCTAACGTTAATAAAGCTTCAAATGTGTTGATTAAACCGTTTATAGCGTTATGGAGATGCCGTGATTGCCTCGTAATAGGATTCGTTTAAAATGCTTCAATACACTGTTCTTATAAGATTGCCTATAGCTTGTACATTTCTATCTGTGATTTTAACTTCAAATCTCTTTAAATTGTGGTTAGCAAAACCTAACTAATATTATAAGTGCTCTGTTTTTATTTATTTCGTTTTCATATTTTAACTACCTATGGAATATCGAATCGACGTGGTTTTTTTATCATAGGAGGCAAACGAACTGGTGGGTCACCTGATGTTAAGTGATCACCACCGTCTATACACACCAGCAACACCAAAGGAGTCGCAAGTGCGTTGCCAGCCTGTGTTTCGGATGGGGGACTGGTGGAAAGGGGAGGGGAGATGGGTCTCCGGCACTCTCACTGACCGAACGAAACGCAACAATGCAAGCACTGTTACTTCACGTCGACCTTCCATAAGAGGTTGGTACCGCCGTGCCGTGCACCCTTAAACTATTTGCCCAAATACAGTAGGCTTAGTGCCATAAGCGCTCGCCTTAGTAGTCCAGTGAAACTGTCAAGACTTTGCTACGTCAATAGCGTCGTCAGTTCGAAAAAAAAAGCTTGTATTACATCTGTATTAAAAGAGTAGTGCAAGCTGCACCATTAGCATTTTATTTCACTCCGACGGTAACAGCTAACAGTTATCCTCGAGGTGACAAAACGCCAAAAAAAATTCTTTGTTATGAAAAAAATACATCCGAAAAAAATATGCATAACTTAGACATCAGTAAATATTTACAGTAAGCATTTATGCCATTCATTCATAAAAGGCGTTTTGTTGTTGTTTAAAACAAACTCGAAAAAAACTCTGGGATTACGATATGACGAGAGAATTATTATCTTGGTTATAAACACACCAGGTACCTATGTGACTAGTCGTAAACCAACTTTGAAACTGTTAACATGGCCAGGAAAACAAAAGGTTATATTATGTTGAGGAAAAAGTTTGTTTCCTACGTGCAATAGGAAAAAATAAAAAGTTATGTTGGGAACTCTTTATAAGGAAAAAATATTCTTCCGCGAAGTTTATTTCACTGTTTATGCAAACTACTAGATATTACGAGCATATATATAGTACAGTTCTCTACATAGTACAGTTTTCTACATAGAACAGTTCTCTACATAGTACAGTTCTCTACATAGTACAGTTCTCTAAATAGTACAGTTCTCTACATAGTACAGTTCTCTACATAGTACAGTTCTCTACATAGTACAGTTTTCTACATAGTGCAGTTCTCTACATAGTACAGTTCTCTACATAGTATAATTCTCTACATAGTACAGTTTTCTACATAGTACAGTTCTCTACATAGTACAGTTCTCTACATAGTACAGTTCTCTACATAGTACAGTTCTCTACATAGTACAGTTCTCTACATAGCACAGTTCTCTACATAGTACAGTTTTCTACATAGTACAGTTCTCTACATAGTACAGTTCTCTACATAGTACA
>JACEII010000054.1:46175-57430 GCA_014332785.1 Antheraea mylitta | reverse complement strand
TCTACATAGTACAGTTCTCTACATAGTACAGTTCTCTACATAGTACAGTTCTCTACATATAAAGTGGTTAAGAAAGTCAAAATGCAGCTATAAGGTGAAATTAAATTCAAGTATATACCACTGATAAGGGGATTAATATAAAAGGCACTCGAGGAACAAGCGCAGTTTGCAACATCACAAGTGGAAATGCAATAGCCGAGCGACCGCGCTGTTTAGTTTACGGCCTTTATAAATCACTTGAATTGTTGAATGTGCGTGAAACGCTGGTCTAGCAACGATGGTACAAGATATAAGCGACAACGTATTATTTTTATCAAATTTAAGACAGGATTTTCTTCTACATAATTAAAATGACAAAGATATCTCATTTTTCACGAAATAAAAGGAGATATATTTATGGTTTATATGTAGTTCTAGAAATTCTTACGGATCTCCAAAATATAAAATTAACATAAATACATAAGTACGCTATATTTTTATATACAATTAGCAGTACCTGCGAACTCCGTTCCGCCTTAAATTATTAAAATACGCGTTTTTTTTTACATAAGAACCTTTTTCTGACAATAACGAACACAACAAAAAAAGAATTAACGAAATCGGGTCAGCTGTTCTCGAGATTTGACCTTAGCAACATATTCAGCGATTCATTTTTATATTATAGAATACGCATATCGTTAGTTCTTCGACTGCGAAATAGTCAGTCAGATACGTCATTTATTGAAGTTATTTCACAATATATAAAATCATTTAGTTGTAAAACAAATAATTAATTAATCCAAGTACCAACATTTTCATTGATCTCAGCAACATGCCTTAATTTAACTATTTTAATGCAATTTGAGTTTTAGTTTAAACAGCGTACTTGAAACGCGTTGGAACTAAGTTTAGCAGTACTGAAAACGAAAGGCATTTGAGAAACTATTATATTTATAGATTGACTGATGTTCGCGACTTCTTTGTCGAAAAAATTTTAATACTATAAAAAGTACTTTTATTCACCCAATAAAGTTTTATAAAATCGATTCAATCATTTCATACGTTAAGAGATGATTTAGGAAATAGAATAAAGGCTTGTATTGATCTATTTAAGAACAGGTGACCCATACAAAAAAATATTGTGAAATAAATAATAATAATAAAAATATAATTTAAGAGCTTGTAACTTGGACCATAATCCGCATTGCAATGCAACCCGCGGCCAATCCCATTTGTTAAATTTGCGCTGAACTATTTGGACGGGATCCGCGCGGGGTAACGCTACTAACGTCATGTGTCTTGCGTTTTATTGTTGCTGTTCTCTGGTAACAATAACACTAATGGTTCTTGTTACTACACATTAATGCAAACCTCCCCTGCTAGTTGCGCTCCTAGTACCTCGAGAAGAATAGATGTATTTATTTTAATGAATATCCAATGCATAAACACTTAAATATCCTTTTGACTTTCTTTATATCTGAAAAAAAAGTGTGTGTATACTGATGTACACGCGTTAGAAGTTATACTTTGGCGTAAACAAATAAAAATCTTTTCAAAAATTTTATCTTTCGCCTTATTCTACGTTTGTAGAAAAATGACACTAACAATAGAAAAATGGTATTTAATACATTGAAAGTTTTAATTTTGGGGTGTAAGGGGTGTCGAATAACATCTTAAGACTTGAGACACCCAAGCCAACCTCACCTACACGTGGTGCACCCTGCTGATCAACGAACGAGGCAATGGCGAGAGCGGGGTGGTAGGGTTTTACAGCCCGACTGGGTCGCAACCACCATGCATATTGCGAAAAAGCCCGTCATAGTGACTCGCTTCTGCGCGTCGCCTTTCGGGATCAGCCTGTGCATATCTAGTACCGGGCGACTTTCGTCATTATGGCCGGCATGACAGCGGCGACCGGCGATGGATAATCTGTCTCACGGTGGTTGTCGATGTTTTTGGATTGTACTATGCTTAACATCAGGCTTAGTGCAATTACTTTGTCGTGCTTTTATAAAAAAAAAATACAAAGAAACAAAATGTTGGTTATAGCTAACTTCAGGGTATCGGTTTTTCGTGACGGTGTGCGCGCGCATCGTAAAAATTTATTCTCATCATTTTTCCTTAACGCGCCAAAAGAAGAATAACTTCAAAAACAATTATATCTGTGGTTTCTACTCTTACAGTTAATTGAAATAATAATCTCCAAATATCAAGCGTCAATTATTAATTTACGTATCTCTCCTCCTCCTTAAATGTCTTACAGTAGGATCGAATGAAAATTCATATATATGTTTTTGATGATTGCAAAGTGAGATAATGGTTACTTAAAATTATTGAATTTTAATTGAATGTCTTTTTCATTTCGTTCGACGTAGGTTCCAATCTTTGCAACTGATTTGGAATTTACGTTGACGGAAAACAACGTAATGGCACCGCAGCATGATGGCCGGTCTTTTTCTAAGTCCACTCGGCTCACACTAAACTTGAAAATTCATAAAACATAGTTTTTTTGCAATTTCTCAATTTATTTGGATTATTTATTACTAGGCCGAACTATAAAGTTCTTTAATTATAGTTACTATGTTATATACAGGCTTGTCGAATTTTCGTTTGTATTAATGACTAATAAATTAAAATAGATGTCCGAAATTAGTATTGTTTATTGAAAGATTAAAGTACTTTTCCAAAATATCGTATGATCCAGTGCATCCTTTGAACTTTCTAGACAAGTAAATAATGACAAAGTGGTCTGAAAGGTACCGTAAATTGTCTAGAGATATGACGACCTGAAGAAATTATAGAAATACTGAGATTCAGGAGTCAGTGACTAATTCCAATATCACTGGTAAAAAAATCTAACATATGGTAATTATATCCGACTGAAACTCGACTACCATACACCAAGTTTAATATCTGCCCTATAGTGCCTTAAATGTGACCCGTTCAGGGATCAGTTGTATAACTAAGTAGTTTGGTATAGATCTGTGTCTCATTGGATCACTAACACCGTCCATACTGTAAAAAGCTAGTAACAATGAGTGACTTTTGTTACGTCACGTCACAGAATCAGTCACTATATATCCTACCGTCAAAAGCATACTTTGTCGAATGTGTATTTAAATTTGTGAGAGATGTAATCTAATTTGCACTCGTAGAATAAACGAGATTCGCTCAAAGTTAATTAACAAAACATCAAAGACCCTATCAGTGTACGCGGTTAATAATATAGAAAGCGAAGAAAAAAAACGCGTCAAATCCGTTGGGCCTTTAATTTTTCAGTACAATCACTGACCGCTCAGTTATTCATGAGGTGACGAGGTCGACGGCTTGATTGACGTAAGACCTACGTATGGGGACTAGCCTTATATCACTACTATTTGCTAATTACGAATATAATGCAATAGCTATTCCCGTGACTTCGTCCGCGTGGAATAGCTAATTTGAGCTAACGCTAACACACAGCGAAAGCTCTCAAAAGGAAAAAAAACAATTTTGTATCATACTTCATCGGTGCTCTGGTCCTATTGGTCTTGACGTGATGATATACAGGATAGATGTTTCTATAGCTTTCCTCGATAAATGAGGTATCTAACGCTGAAATATTTTTTCAAACCGGACTAGTAGTTTATGAGATTAGCACGTTCAGCCAATCAAACAAGCCCTCCAGCTTTATAACATCAGTATAGATTTGTACAGATATTAACGTAAAATTTAAAATATTTAGTTGCTTTTGTAATAATTTTTTTAAGGAGGGCTTTACAATTCTAATCAGAAACCTTTTTTTTGTAAATAGCGTTAACCGATGAAGGTAAATACTATACTACACATACACCCATCGCATTTCATCACACAAAAAGGTTGCTGATCAGAATTTCAATTCTACACCAAGTTTTACTTCAAAAAACAAGACAGCCTACAATCATGCCCGGTTTCTGAAATACTCGGCTAAACTACCAATAGTTATTGACTCAACAAAGTTATCCATAAGATAAACAGTCATACGGCCCGTTGAGTTTAACTTACATCTATCATATGATTGTGTGTTCAGAAACGCAAATTGACAAGTTATCAAACCGATAACGCTATTGAACAGATATACTATAGTTAAATTAATTCAGAAACCGGACATAAGTGTTTACTTTTCATGTATTAAAACCATATTATAACCATATAAAGCCTTTAGCATCAGCTAGGACTAAAATATAATTATGCAATATTGGTGAAAGAAGTAATTCATGAGTTAAATTATATTAAATTAATATTTTTGGGTATAATTTATGGCACGAGTTTAGGGGCATTAACGCTTAATCTGCATGATCTGGGTCACCATTATTTAAAATTTATTGTACCTTGTTGTCATAGGACTTTGCTTCCGTATTCGATTCGATTATTTTATATCTATTTATCGCATTGACCTTACCTTATCTGGTGCATGAATGTTAAGACAATGCCATACGTAGCTTCGATGTTTTACTGCATTATAGTGTGAATGCTTTTAGATTATTAGATTTCAGTTCCTCGTCAAGTGATGACAGCTCAGTTTGGTGATAGGGTTCTTCTAAATCCGCCTTGCTATCACCCTTAAGTTCTCTGCCAAACGGCAGTCAAACACCTATTTGTTCTATGAGATGCACTTGATAGTCAGAACATCAGGTGAGATTTTGATCAAGCCTTAAAACCTATAAAGTATTAAGAGATATCGGTGTTATTACAAAAAAGTTAAATATGTATTAAATATTTGCTTTAAAAAAGTTTTCTTCTAAATGCACCGCGCTCGACCGAGGCAAGTTCGCGTTATCCATTTTTTGCAATTCTAACCTGACCTAACCAAAGGAGACAAAGAGCGAGTTCGCGAACATTCAGCGACTGTGGTGCATTTAAATCGTAACCTTTTTAAAGAAAGTATTCAATACGTATTTAATTTTTTTGTAACAACACCATACATGTCGGAATCGGAACCCATGAGCATTGAATTTACATTCCGCCAGTCAGATCATTCCATCATCGCAACTATTAATTAAAAGGTTAGTCATAAAAAAGTGAAGCAATCATTTACTTAGTCATTATCATGAAGAAAGTCATTGCGGTATTCCACTATATTGACATGTAAGCATAATATTTATTAGAGTTCGTAGAATTAATGACGTTGCTATTACGTACAATTACGTAGACGAAAACCTCCGTAATAACAAGTGATCCAATATTATAATAGTATTTATCATGACAAGGAAAATGATTCGTAACGTGGAAGGGTTTTGTTTCTTTCCCTTATCGAACTGAAAAAGTTTAGAAAATTATCTGTTACGAAATATATATAAGAGTTGTTGAGGTATATACTGCTTGGTACACATATATGTTCCAACAACTCATATATATATATATATATATATATATATGAATAGTTAGGTCACGAATTGCACGTATCAGGCAACAGCCAAAGCCGAGGTGTGCCGTGCGCCCTTGAGCTAGTTGTCAAATAAAATCCACTGAGTGCCCTAAGCGCTCGCCTTAGTAGTTCGGTGAAGCTGTTAAGACCTTGCTGGGTCAATAGCGTAGTTCGAGAAAAAAATGATGTCTGGTACTAAATAAAGATTCTTGAACTATATAGCCTAGATAATGTGCCATTAAAATTCTAAACGAAAGCGTTTGAGCCGGTTTAGAGTTTAATCTGGACGAACAATAAACAACTAAATTCTATTTACATACATATATAGTTTATTGAAAATATATAGTTCTAAGTGACTTCTGTCAGTATTCTTAATTATTTTTATAGTATGGTACTAACATGCTACATGCTTGTTAAATCTAGGGTTTAACAATTTAGAGCAAACAAATCGTTAGGATCTTGTAACAATTTCATTATTAAACTAATTTTATAGGACTACAACTATATATGAAGCTAGTCCGAAACAGTAGTCCGGTGAAGCTGTTAAGACCTTGCTGGGTCAATAGCGTACTCAGTTCGAAAAAAAAAACTATATGTGAAATTACTCAGAGAATAATAAACGTGTTTTATGTGACTTTTACATTAGCATATTCCAATGAAATTATACGTTTCCTAAATAAAATAATTTGTACACTACACATCATCTATGATCGATGAGATAGCAACAAAAACTGTCCAACCCATTTTGATCTCTCGCGGCCCTTCAACGAACCCCTTTCTAATTGCTTTCACCATTGAAAGAGGGGCGGGTCTAAGGTCAGTTTAGGCTGGTCGTCCATATAGGCATTCGGGTCAGCAGATGCGAGATGTACGACTCTTTTTACGGTAGTAAACCAAACATAATGTACCTGCGGGAGAATTCAGATAGATTGAATTTTTGAGTGGGGAAGGAATAGCGTCCGATTCTTTTTTCGCAACGTACGCACTATTATTTTTGTATTGAAATCTGGGTGGAAGGTTATTCGGAAAAAAAAAATATATTTTCTCATAATTTATGACCTTTAAAATGAGTGTTGACAAATTGTATAGCTTATTAATTCGGCAATACCATTTTCTATATATATATAATACGAATAATATAATGTGTCTATACATTTTAAATTTTTATAAAAAAAAAATTGCATGTGTCTTGCAATAAGCAATAGAATACATTTTAATAACTTTTAGAAATGTATGTGTCTACTTAAACACTCATTAACGCTTATTCTCGAGTATCATTTAGTCTCAATTTCATTAGAACCGGTCTATCAAAAGTTACTGTATTTTTTATGACAACGCGACTTAAGTACAAGAAAAAAGTAAATAAGCAAATGGACTTGAATATATTCATATGATTTTATCAACCACTGTTCTTTAACACTATGTTCCACACAGTCGGAGTCACGGGCACAGTTAGTATATATTAAACATACTAATTGTACAAACAATATATTTAACGTTATACATGAAGGAACATATTTACAATTAAAGCTTTAATATAACTTAATACCAATATAACTTGTATTTAGTTTGTGGGACTACGATTCAACACATGTTATGAGACCAATATAACTTGACCTCTCTCAGCTCACGTCTTAAAATATTGATGAACGTCTTTGAAATTGACTAATCAGTGCAAATATTACTGTGGTAAATATACAATGAGATTATTAGTATATGGCACTAAGAAAATGACCATAGTTAATTATTTATCGCTTTCAAAGAGAAAATCTAGGTCCTATTGATTTATCTTGGCATATTTGTACTAAAATAGTGAGACAGTATTGACAAGCTAACCTGAAACGCTACATGTCAAAGCTATTTGCGCTATTGTATGTCCTTCAACAAGCCACGCTGACGCTAGTGCTGATTTCAGCATGGATGGGTCGGCTCGTCCGGGGTAGTACCACCCCTCGCACAGAAAACCGACGCGAAATAACATTGCTAGCATTGTTGTGTTTCGTTCGGTCAGTGAGAGCGCCGGAGGCCCACCTCCCTTCCTCTTTCCTCCCCCTCCCCCTCTCCCAAATACAGGTTGGCAACGCACTTGCGACTTCCCTGATGTCGCTAGTGTCTATGGACGGTGGTGATCACTTAACATCACGTTACTCACCAGTTCGTTTGCTTGATTTGATATAAAAAAAAGTATTTACGCGTAAGCGTGTTTCTTGAACTAAATTCGTTGGATTGAAGAATCTCTAGTTTCACATGGCTGCGTAAAGAATGCAAAAACTACTGAACCAGATTACCTACCCCATAAGTGAGATTTCCGTGTCTTATTAAATCCTGATTAATAAAGAAATAATTCTCTATGGAGTTTTTGTGGCATCTTAGAATCCATACTCCGTGGTATCATTCACTTCATTTGTTCAACTTGTTCAACTATATTGCGTAGAATGCCACCAACATTACAAAATTAAGAGTCAAATAACAGAAGATTATGAATAGAACGTAAAAGTCACTAAATTACAGATAAAGATCCCGCTAAAAACCCACAAAGTTGGTTGTTAATAATAATATACAATTGTAACATCAATACGCACATCTAAGCTACCTGGTTACCATGGTAACCGATTCTCAGTTAAAGTCAGCATGGTCACGTACAATTACAATTGACAATTGGGTCAGATAAGGCAATGATTCTGTTCTCCTGAGACAAATAATTATCGCATGAAAATATATAATTTTTATTAGGCACGAGTTCGTTACTCCGAATAACTTAATTTGAATAAAGAATATTTTGATTTGAACTGAACTGGTACGTTCAATGAATGATGAGTTATAACCGCATTGGGATATGGAATCAACGAACATTTTCTATCCGATTAAACTCTAGCCGCAGAAAGAACAGCTTGTTCACTTAACTTTGCCATTAACTAAAATATAACAATCATAGTTAATAAAAGTGCATTTAACTACATTATTTCAATTAATTATTAAATATTTCTTTGAAGTTTTCGTTATCAGTCTGTAAGAGACCTACAGCTGGGCCATAAGCCTCTTCCCGAAGGTAGATATGAACATATTCTCCACGCTAGCTTACGGCATATTGGCGATTTCATACTCCAGAAATCCACAGTTTTATACTTTTCCACATATGCTATTACTACAAAATATTTCTCAAATTCAATTTTCCTCACGACGTTTTCCTATACTATCAGCTGATAGTGTTACCAGCTTAGATAACCAAATGTACACGAACTCCAAATAATTCGTTGGTCCATGGCGAAGTTCAAACATGTAGACATCGGATTGATGTTCTATCGGTCAAGCCACTAGATCACTTTAGATCTTAATTCTATTAGTATATAATGTGAAAGTTCTCGTCATTTTTTTCAACCGCCCTGAATATAGTTGTAAGTTCAGGCTTGCGCAGAGCTTAATACAATCTAAATTTAAGACATTATTATAAGAATCTAGTTTGACAATCATTGAGAAGAACAGGCAGGAAACTCGATTTGATTTATCTTTTTATAATACATATTTTTACAACACAGATGTTACATTCGTTTTTGGTGGATGCACAGAGATTGGTGTCATATCCAAACGTCAGCATCGTTCATATATTGATCCATCCTATAATAATAGCCTTGTACCCATTAAAACCAGCTTGAATTGCTTGAATTCACGATCTAGCCAATCGATAATTTGATTTGGGACTTATAAAAAATGTGGTATGCCAAGACTGTGTAAAGTTAAAAGTATTAGTGAACCAGCTGAGATTCGTCTTACTTATGATGAAGGGGTCGACACACTTGGTCGTGTTAGGATCCAGCGAGAATACAAATGATGCCACTTAAAAGTTTTATGTGTTCCGTATTAATTCCATTAACGTTTTACTGTTATACATTTAAAACAGATGTTTGGAAATTGTACGAACCTATGTAATAAATACGGAAGTTATGATAACGAGTTCTAAATGAAACAAAATTTCCCCTTAAATTGCTATAACAAGGAACAGTGTGAATGTATTTGTTAAGATCTTTTTGGTAGTATTTGGTTTTCAATTGGATTTTTTTTTAATATACATACTTATGGGATATCGTTTGACCACAATTTAATTTGATGTTAAGTTACGATATAGTCCAAGATGGTTATCACGCAAAACCTAGAGAGAGCAGGGGGCTCGCAAGTGCAGACTACCAGAACACGCCAATAGCAGCTTGGCGACAAATTTTCAAAGTAAGGCTGTTAGCTAACTCAGTTGAGTTTAAAAAACCCCTAACACCATGCTATGGTGTCATCACGATTTATTCCTTCACCGAAAACTCGTCGATTGATAGATTACTCTATTTGTTGCTGCGAGGTTCAATTTTCGTGGGACAGTGCAGCAGCCAAAAATTTGTTATTCTTTAGTACCACCCGGGGAGCACGTGCGGGGAAATTAGAGGTACACTTCCTGCAGATGCGAGTAACACCAGTCCCTAACGATGAATATTCTATTTAGCCATACGACAAAACAATAAAAATAAACCGAATACTTCAACACAGTTCTAAGTATTTGGACATACGTTGATGGACGCAGTGTCCAAACACGTTTTCAACTGAGCCATCATCGCTTCAATAGAAGTTGAACTTACCACTAAAAATTTGTCATACAATATATCGCTGGTCGATTAAAAGGAAAATACTTTAAAGCAGGAGCAAACAGTAGATATCGAGAAAAATTTTCCGATTTAGAACTCTTCACAGATTTTGTTTTAGTAGATAGGTAACTAAATCAAAATATTATTAATAAACAACTAAAATTTATTTGATTCACAATCATGCTAGAAAAATCCCCATATCTTTTTCTTTAATCGTTAGCGGGAGTTATTTACACCTACCTAGACGGCAATCCTGCATCACACATACTTGCAACCTGTCAGATTCGATCGACAGTAGTCTAAAAATATTGTATTAGTTCGCCATCAGCTTAAATTTGAACCCTTACTAAGCATAAGGTTAATAATAAATTGTTAAAAAATTTAATTCTACCAATCAATCTAAATATATAAAAATCCATTGTCATGATGTTCGTCCATACTCCGAACTGCTCAATCAAACTTCATAAAAGTTGGCTTTTGTAGGTGGTAGAGCCACGCTGATGCTATAACGGGTTTCAGCATAAATGGGTCGGCTCGTCCGGGGTAGTACCACCCTCTCACAGAAAACCGAGGTGAAGTAACAGTGCTTGTATTATAGCGTTTCGTTCGGTCAGTGAGAGCACCGGAGGCCCACCTCCCCTACCCTCTCCCTTTTCCTCTCCCTCCCCCGCCCCTTTCCTCTCCCTTCCTCCAATCCCTCTAAACACAGGCTGGCAACGCACTTGCAACTCCCCCGGTGTTGCTAGTTTCTATGGACGGCGGTGATCACTTAACATTAGGTGAGCCGGAGAGACAGTTCAATTGAGTGAGAGTGTGAGACATTCTCAATGTTGATTATTGTCAATAATATAAAGTTTCATCGGTCTCAAGCAGATTAGTTTGTTGACAGAAAACTTTTTTTTTTTCGAACTGACTACGCTATTGACCCATCAAGATACGTATACAGAAAACCGTAGTACCGACTATTATAGATATCTCATAGATGGCGAGGCATTTTAATTTTAATATTTTTTTTCAATAACTGAGCCACATTAACGCATCTAGTAATTTCCAAAGAATTCCGACAATCATCTTGTTTGCTCGTCGTCTTTTATTGTACGGAATCATTCTAACGGTGTGAGTTATGTAAACAAATAACTTTGTTTTGTATTCAGAAGAAATCGTCAACAGTCTTTAATCGAAGAACGGAAACGATGGACGGGAGCGCATTGCCTTTACTCGTTTTGTTTCTGACTCCTGTGTTTATTGTAAGCTTATTTTTATTT
>JACEII010000054.1:2572-41175 GCA_014332785.1 Antheraea mylitta | reverse complement strand
TCTCTCTCTCTCATAGTGGATATCGTAAAACAAATATTAACTATTATAACAATATTAACTAAGATAGTTCGTGTTTATCTGTGAATACTCTACAAATTCAAACAAGTACAAACTACTAATTGAATTGACTGGAGAATTGTAACTGTAAATTCATATAACTTTTCTTAAGGAATGACTATAACGCAAAGGCATTTATTACAATTGAGATATATTAATCCACATAAATTCTACAGAAAAGTAACCCTTTTCTTTATCTCTTCCTTAAGTGACGTCTATATTTCTTTAAAGAGACAACAATTCCTCAGTCTTTAAGCAACTTGTTTTTAAATGAAGTCTTGCACTTAGTATAATTATAATTGTATTATTTTAAAACAGAATTACCATTAAGTCTATGTAATTAGATGTGCCGCAAAATTTTTCCTTTCCGATCGTTTTTTTAAGCATTATATTTTACGCGCTGAAGAACCCTCAAAGCTTTTATATACTTAACAAAAATAACACAGAAATGAATATTAAAATAATTTTGTTTCATTTTCCATAACAAAGCTCGTGCTTTCTTTAAGCGGCTTCATTAAACTGTTTTATTTACTTTCATAACTTCGTCGTTTTGAAGAATTTTGAGACTCCTGCGTTGAGTGGAATTTCGAGCGTTATTTGGATTGGTATTATTTTCTTACTGACTTTCTTTCTTTGACTCACACAAAACGAATATATCGCAACCTTAATAAAGAAAGGACACATATCAAAATTTTAGGTATTTCAGTATTTGCAATAGAAGGGCTTATAAGAGATGGTGTTGCAAAGTGGATATTACAGACAAAGAAAACCAACTACAAGTAAAGCGACAGTAACATACGCGTCCCTTTTAAATTTTAAAATTTGTTGTCTGCCTTCTAGATATAAAGTCTAAATCAATATTAAGCCAATACTTGACGAAGACAGATTGCGTGCGCGTTCTGCAAGTTTGAGATGTGCCTTTATTAAAAAAAAATGCAGTGAATGTTGCATTATCGCATTATTATTGTAAAGACATATTAAAGCTTAGATCCTTCATATAGTAAATTCACTCAAATTTGTGAACTTACCTCTATAGTATATAGGCACAAATCAAATAATTGTTTCAGTGGCAAACTGGAAAAATGTGAAATAGGGGCTTAATTTACAAGTGTTTTGTGGATAGTTTTTATTTTATTTTATAACTTACAGTAGAAATTTGTACAATGTTAGTTGTCGGTAATATAGATAAACTACTAAAGTCCAAGTGTGCAAATTTTCATGACGATGATTTTCTAAATAAAGACTTTACAGTAAATTCTGTAAAAACAATGTTATCGTCGATTTGTTTTATTGAAGTTTCCCAAAAAAATATTTTTTAAGTTATGCCTACTTTGTTAGTGGTGCGGTATATCTTGTTAGTCAAATCAATTTGCAAATTCTACTAAAAAAATAGCTGGAATGTCACTTCTCTCCTCGTAATAATGTAAGTACAATTTCAGATACTCAGAACAACCAAAAGCAAACAAACAAATACTATTAAATCTTCAGCAGTAACTTACGAGTGATTACATTTAACTTTGTTGAAATATTTCGTTGATTAAAATTCATATTAATTCGTGAGTTGTGAACAAGAGCTTATTGTATGTCACTTCAACTTTGATTTTTTTTTATATCATAGGTGGCAAACGAACAGATGGGTCACCTGATGTTAAGTGATCACCACCGTCCATAGATACCTGCAACACTAGGGGAGTCGCAAGTGCGGTGCCAACCTGTATTTGGGGAGGGGCAGGAAGGGAAGGATGAAGGGGAAGGGGAGGGTAGGTGGGTCTCCGGCTCTCTCACTGACCGAACGAAACGCAACAATGCAAGCACTGTTACTTCACGTCGGTTTTCTGTGAGAGGTGGTGCTTCCCCGGACGAGCCGACCCGTTCGTGCTGAAAACAATAATAGCTTCAGCTTGGCTCTACCACTACTAAATTTATTTACTAGTATAATTGTATGTATATCCGAATGTTTTATATATATTATCTCGATTTGATTTTAGTACATAAAAATATCCAAGTTTATAGATAAAACTGCCAATCCCTAAAAGTAATTATACTTTTTTACATTATACGTACAAGGTGAAAGGTTTAGACACTCGCAGTATTTTAGGATATGACATTTGATAGTCATATTTAACACATACAATAATAATATTACAACAAATACTAATAAACAACCATGAAAACCTAAGATAAAGTTTCTTCTAAGTCTTTCAAAAATATAGCTACAAACGTGTAAATAAAATAATAAACTTAAGTGTAATGACGGTGCAAAAAGCTACAATGGGCGACCCGTAGTTAATAACTTTCGATAGTTAGTCTTTTTGTTTTATTCTTGACGTTTCCACGTTCCCTTTCAGATGAAAGTGAAATCACCCAACGGTTATTGAAACTGTTCATTAAAATAGACACGTAGAGGATTGTGCATAATTTTTGTATTTTTCTATATAATTAGTTCAAAATATTTGACCTATAAAAGCCTACTTTTTTAAATGATTTAGAGTGAGAATCGAGTGCAGAGTGTCCTTCAGAAATATTGCTACTGTGTAAACAGTCACCTGGTATGTAATAAACCTGAATGTTCAAAGTTTACAGCATAATTTGTAAATTGATAGAAAAGTAAATATGAGTGGCATCTATCCATATTAAATATTTTACTATCATCATTGGGTAAATTTAAACGACCAAATTCGACAAAATAAAACAAGCCGGGTATGTGGTAAAGGCACGCAATAATAGTGAAAAATACAAATTTTCAGGAAAACATTATTCATCAATCATTTTTGAATAGCATAGATTGCGTTTAGTGATCGCCACACCGCCTGAATGAAGTGCACGCAACCACGGACAATGAAAAAGAAAGAAAGAAAGAGAGCGTATGTCTCAGTGTTCTCCAAGATCCGAAGGTAAACGAGACACTGCTTCCACTTTACCCGACACAGTTTCTTCCCCTACCAATTTTCATCTCATCAAGTTCGAAGTCTGTGAAGAAGTTTCACTCATAAAACAACTGTGTTACCACATGTTTCCTTTTTATTCCACTTACCGATTTTAGGTTCGATACATACTGTAATGACGTTTACGGTCCGATGTCGCTCGGGTCTCGACTAATTCTCGCCGTGTCTACACTACTAGTTCCACAATCAGTCTATTTCGATCCATGATCGATATAGGACGTTGCTCGAAATAATCCGACAACTTTCTAATAATATTTATTTATTAAAATTGTAAAACTCCTAGCTATTCTTTTAAAATGTTCACGAATTTAACCATATACACTTTTTTTCGGAAAAAACGTTTATAAAAAAGTTGGTTAAAATAATTATAGTGTGATTATTTGTTATTCATAATCAAATGTTATTTATCACACGCATAAAGTTCTTACATTCTTCAGTTTTCCACGATCTATTACTAGCCATAACTAGAAGAAAAATATAACGTCTCTCTGCACAACTAAAGATAGACTCAAATTGAAAAAAAAAACATACACACATCACATCACACTGTCGGTACAAGTCACGACAGGTCCGATCTCGCTTCACTCAAATATTCTTTTTGACCAATATGTACCGGAGCGAGATCGACTCGGAACTAGAGTGATACGATAGTCAGAATACTCCGGGTGGACCGGGAACGGATCGAGACTAGAGTGAGATCGAATCGCAAACAAAATGATTGTAAGAAACGACCCTTACTACTTTTAGTGCTATAGGATCAAATCTGCTTAATGTTTCTAAATCCGGCCCTATTATAAATATTACTCACCCTATCCTTTCTGTAGTCTTCCGAACAACTAATACCTACGCTTTCGGAAGCCTTTAATTCTTCACAAAGCAAACCCGATTGAATAGGCCTTAGAAACAAACTTGGGAGAATCTTCCAAAGTAAAAGATAAATAGATGGGTGTGGTAGGGTCTTGAACACAAACCAAAGATTTGCTGCGGATAACAACTTTGTACGGATCATTTTGATAGGGGCTTAGTTTTTGGATAATTGAAAGAGGTACCCCTTTGAAGGATCTCAACGTTGAGTTTTGAAATATAATTTGAAAAACATGAAGTTGAATTTGTTTAAGATTCTTACAATTAACAAAAACAGTTCTATTAAAATTAACAAAAAAAACCTTACATTTGCATGCGAAATATACATTTGTGATGTTATAGTATTTATTAATTATAGTAAAAATAAGAATTCGAACTTTAATAAAGCTTACTTGTCCTTATACTTTGTAATTTTGTATGATAATTTACAGGTGAAAAGATGTAATTTTTTGTGTTTGAGTCTTTTGACCAATATAACAAAAATAATAAAGATTTAAATAATTAAAATAAAGTTACACTTTTTTTTAACAAAAATTGATTAACAAAAAGGAGTATATAAAAAAAAACACTTAAAAAACAGCACGAACTTGTGACTTAATTATATGTAGAATAAGTAAATTCAAACAAAAACCACTTTTCGTATTTAAACTGAATAAACTTTATTTGCAAACTTAATCAGAATTAACTTTCATCATTTTTTATAAATATACAAACGCAAACAAAGTCGCGAGCAGCCGCTAGTGTTTATATACTTAGTGTATTTTATCCATTAAACACGAAGCACTCAGTGAAGTCGACTCTATAAATAAACAAAGAAGTGTTGCCATCCATTACGCGATTAGGGTTCCGCAGGCCGGCCGCGCCGCTTTCGCCACTCCGAATATAACAAAGGAGTACTGATTTCATTTATTCCTGACCTGGGTTGCTAGATCATATTTACAAGATTAACTAAAGTGTTTAAGTTTTAAAAATGAAATTAGTTAATAAGGTGATAGTAAAAATAAAAATAAGTGATTACATTAGATCAGATCAGATTAGATCTAAAAGCTAGGATTGATCAATATGTGAACGATGGTCGTGTCTGGAAATGACACCGCTCTCTTTGTGTCAGCCAAAAATGAATGTAATTATTTTTGCTTGTAAAAATATTGTATCATTAAAAGACCAGATCGAGTTTCTTGCCGGTTCTTTCCGATGACTGAGTTCTGAAGCAGTGGTAGTTTGAATATTCATAGTCGTCTTCTCTGATCCTAAATTGATGATTTTTTATTTTGATTAGATTTAACACAAATAATTTAATAAGGATCTCTCAAGTCACAAGTCTCAAGAACTTTATCAAATCATGATATGGTTTAAACCATCAGCGCGCTAATTTATTTTAAAGGAGGTTATTCCACACCCTCTGGTGTGGAAACCTTAGGCGTGTAAATAGCCCAGGCGCGGTTGAATAATTAGATTTGAGTGTACGATCGAGGGGGCGGAGATGCATTAACACTTATTAAAGTGTATTAATTAGCGGAACTATAAGTACTCACCATAGGTAGAAGACAGCTATTCCTGTTGTTGTGGTGAAGCTGGTTTTCTTAAGTAAAAGAGCGATGCGGTAATACAATATTAAGTATTTATACGCGTTGTATTTTAAACCACGACCGGCGATACACTCAATGCGTATACAGAACTGCAACTAATCGACTGTATTTTTCACTCACACAATCGTCCGTGAAAAAGTAGAGGAATACGTACTTGAGATTTCACATAGGGATTCTAGTAAGGGTACTAGCGTGGGAACTCAATAGCTAAAATCTTCCCAGGCACTACTAATTTCCAGCTAACCACTTACTTCAATAGTGTTTTTGCGCCGGAACACCTTCTTTCGGTAATCATTCTGAACTACAATATATTTACAGGCTATTGAGAATAGCAGTTACCGTATTTCTTATTAGTTGATTTAATAGTTGCGTATAAAAAATATATATTCTTAGAAAATATGCTCTTAGATCTAGCAACACTCATATACCGTCGTCTCGTTTTAAAACGGTTGAATCGTATTTGTAGTTCTATCGTCTTACTAAGACATTCAAATGAAATTAATTTAAATGTTTTAGTAGGTGGTAGAGCCACGCTGATGTTATTACAGGCTTCAGCATGAATGGATCGGCTCGTCCGGGGTTACTACCACCCAACCCACAGAAAACCGACGTGAAGTAACAGTGTTCGCATTGTTGCGTTTCGTTCGGTCAGTGAGAGCGCCGGAGCCTCACCTCACCTCCCCCCTCTACTCTTCCCCTTCTTCCCCCTCCCTCTACAAGCACAGGCTGGCAACGCATTGCAACTCCCCTGGTGTTGCAAGTGTCTATGGACGGTGGTGATCACTTACCATCAGGTGACCCACCTGTTCGTTTACCGCCTATGATATAATAAAAATGTGTCATACAAATTTTAAAACAGTCAGTCTATTTCCGACAATATCGGAATATCACGTAGTGGACTTTATATTTTTTTCATATTCTCGTGTTATTTGGCTTTATATTTTGTAATATTGTGGTGTTTAACGTAATATAGTTTGGTTGTTGTGTACAAGTGAAGTGAATAATACGGATCAAGAATACTGAATTGCTACAAAAATTCCCTGAAAAGTATTACAAGAGGGCCACCATCTTGTTAGAATATTCAAATGATCATAAGAAACTTGTAATATCATTACCTACTCCAAAATGGCAGTAATAACCTACTCAAAGTTTGGTTGCAAAATAGATATACATTATAAAACACAATGAGATGTTTAATAATATTTTAATCTGATATGACTATTAATTACGAAGGATAGATTTCTGACTTAAAATTATTTTCCAACAACCGCAACATAAAACGCAGCTGGTTTAATTCTTGTACGTCAATAAATTTGTCATTAAAATTACAAAATAATAATACATAAGTATATAACTCCCTTTTTTATCTCTACAATTGCTATTTATTCTTTTGAGATATGCGTTTTACCGAAAATTTTACTTTCAACGACAGCGGTACCAAGACACAACGCTCTGTATTATGTGACAGAATACTTAACTACTTGAAAGCATGGTTGACGCAGGGATTTTTTGGATTAGCAAAAGAAGCGGCGGAGAGGGAGAGGGAGCAGACCAGCCAGCTGCCCTCCCGCGGTCGACGATCACGGCGACGCAGGATCAGCAATGACATGAGGCCGCCGTAAAAAGGGCCTGCGGGCGATGGACATGGGCATGCCCATCGCCCTGGCAGTTATTACCTAATGAGGAGCTGTCACCTGCCGGGGAGTAGACGCATTGCCAGTGGCAGCTCCTGCTTCCAAGCCTATAGGTGAGCGAACTATGGGATTTTAGTCCGTGCAAGCCAGACATACCCCACCCTCAGCTGCATGGCTAGGGTGGGTACCCGTAGGGTTTTCCCCATGTAAAAAAAAGGATTTAGTGGATGCGTCGCTCCTAACGCCCTAGGTATTGTAGGCTTGAATCCCAAACAGGATAATTATTTGTGTAAGCTTCAAATCATCATCATCATCTGACTATAAGAGCTCCACTGCAGGGCCATAGGTCTCTTCCCGAAGGAAGTTGTGGGTGTAATCACTACGCCAGCCGTCGACGTATTGGTGATTTCAAACTCTGAGAAATCCACAGTTCTATATTTTTCTCACCTCACATGCCTCAAAATCCTCAAATGAGTGTTTTGAATGTAGGTGTGTTTTATTTATGTTAAGTTTGTGAAATCTCTCGCCCTTGTACCCCAATTATGGTTAATCACTCAGCTGATTTTTAAAACCCAAACCCTTAAAAATGCCGAACCATATTATTATTTTTCTCTCAATTTCACGACATAATAAATTTAATTTTTTAGTAAAAAAATTTAAAAAATTACAAATGTAAAAAAATGCAAAAAAAAACCATTTTATATAAAAATATATAATTTTACAATACGTTATTTTTTGTTCAAAGTTTTGTAATAAACATAATTTTTTAAACTTATGCTACCAATAAATAGTCTCTTGAACTGTGTCTCATGAGGTCTACATTTGATTCTGCAGTTCTTTATACATTTAATTTTTTTATTTTATTTGTCGTTAAGGTGAGAACTTCTTTAAAAGCGTTGCATAGAAACGAAAGTGAATCGCCGTACTAGGATCGTCGTAGTTTCTTCTCGCCCACCCTTTGATATGCAGGGCGTGCAGGGAGTCAGCGTCAGGGTGACCTCTCTTGCTGAAGCTTCACTCGCCTCCCGTGACGACAGGAGGGTCTTTGTTTCCGGGCTGAGCCGTAGCTTGCCCCTGTGGTTGTCTGTCGTTTCCCCGTCTGCAGTGTAGAGCGAGGTGCGTGTGGTTATCTTAATGCTTGAGTTTCTCTATCTGCTGGTCAATTGCTTTGATCCTGTAGCAGCATTCTAGCTGTCTTTTGCTTTCTTCTTCTTCATTTGCGGCCTTGTCAGTTCGTTGAGTGGCCTCTGTGAGAGCCTCGATCTGGCGAATCTGGAGCTCGAATATTTTGAGCTGCGAATCCTCTGACCGCGAGCGCGGTGGTTCTTGATCCGGCGTATTTAGCAGATCTGGCTGCTCCGGTTGGGTTGCGAGTTTGACTTCTGGTTGCTCTTGGTGTCTTCTGCGCCTCGGCTTTCTCTTGGCTGTCTCGCCTCTTGGAGGAGGATTGTTAGCGGGGGCCATTAATGATGCCTCCGCGTATTGTCTCTACCGCCGGTCTGGCCTCTGTTCTACGCCCGGGTTCTCTTGTCCGGGGAGCGGTGCTTGCCCGGCGGTTTCTCAGCTCCCGTTCAAAGACGGGGCAGCGCATCTTGTTATTGGCCGAGTGGGTGCCCCCGCAGTTGGCACAGGTCGCCGGCTCGTCCTTGGGGCGGTCACACTGGCAGGCGGAGTGTGGTCCCCCGCATCGCACGCAGGCGATCTTCCGATAGCATTGTTGTGGGAGGAGTGCCGGAATTGTTGCCAGCGGAATCACTGCGCGAGACAGCGCTCCCCCCTCCAGGCTTCGATTGTTATAGGAAGGCTTGCTATTTTGGAGACGTCATATATTGCGGGAATGAGTCCGGGTGTTCGCTTCAGGATGACGAAAAAGATGCATCCATTTCTGCCTCGTCGACCGTTGATTTGCCGGCGTACTCGGGAACAAAGCCCTTCTGACGGAGGGCCTCGAGTATCGTCTGGGGGTCTGTGTCACTTAGAAGGCCGCGGATGGCGACTTTGAGGCCTTGTAGTGCGGGGAGAGGGGAGTAGGTGAACCACTCCAGTCCCTCTTGCTTCTCCAGGAAATTTATTGTGACTCGGTACTCTTCTGGATCTTGAGGTATGAATCGGACCCCTTCGCCGTAGACGCGGACATTGGGACCACGTCCCAACTTCTCCTCCAGCCGTGGGAGCTCCACGGCACAGTCGGGGAGGCGCTCGACCACAATCGGCGGGTATCACGGGCCTTTTGCGTCAGGCGAGGCGGGGGACGAGGTATAAACCGAGGGCGCAGGTGGCACCACTGTCGCTCAGTCGCTGCGCATTAGAGTTCCGTAGGCGCAAGTCCGACTTCGGTGGCAGATCGCGCTCAGATGGCGCTGTGATCGTCGCGTACGAGTGTTGCTCACGGGCAACACTTCGCGGCGGAGCGGGAGTGGGTGCGGGTGCGCGCACCTGCTTCGCTTGGGTTTCGGGTGTAACGTGCAGCAGTGAGGGTTGCGTGGGTCTTGAATTGCAGGTTTTCTTCGGTTGATGCTCGGCGTCTGGTGATAAAGGTTGTGTCACGCGATCGGTCGCAGGCCCGAATTCGGGTTCGCTGCGCTTGCGACGCAGTGCTCGACCGAGCGGATTTGACGGCGCTTCCGGAATCGCGGGTAGCGCGAGTGAGCCGCGGCCGGCGCATGCGTGCGCTGCCGCGTCTTCCGCGGAGGGTTTAAGGCCCTCTGACCCTGCCTCCTGGACGCGCAGGAACAGCGCCGTCCAGCGTAACGTCCCCTCCGACAGAGTTCCAGCTAAAATTAGCTGGGCGAGAGCGAGTATACCACTCCCGTACGCTTCTGAGGTAGGGGACGCCTCACCGGGCGGCGGCTGCCGCGCATCTCAAGGCCGTTGGTGAGGTGTAGACTCGGAGGTGCTGGGTCCGGTGGGTGTAGCGGTGGTCATCGTTGAAGAGGCGGCGGGATCCATGAGCTGGCTGGGTGTTGTTGGTTGGCGGTCCGGGTGACCCTTAGAAGGGCCTTTTGCAGATCGTCGTCTCGACTGAGCCGACGAGCAGGCGCGAGGGCGCATTGTCGCGTAGGCCGGAGCGGAGCGGAATCACAAAACGACCTCGTACGCGGTGACGACGGAGCCGTCTTACTAGGATCGGTGATACTGAGTCGGGTATATTCAGCACTACACGACATCAAGCACACTCGGATCTGTGACGCACTGATGCGTGGATACTCAGCTCCAGTCGTCATAAGACATATTTACTATTTGATAATGTGTGTATTGATTTGATCCAATAATGTTTTTTTTTATTATTATTTATTATAACATTATATACCTTTTGTGAAGAATCAGTGTAAATAATTAAGATCAGCAATATATAACGGCTATTATAATATGTTGGTGGTAGAGTCACGCTGAAGTTATTATTGGTTTCAGCATAAAGGGGTTGTCTCGTCCGGGGTAGCACCACTCTCTCACAGAAAACCGACGTAAAGTAACAGTGCTTGCATTGTTGCGTTTCATTCGGTTAGTGAGAGCGCCGGAACCCATCTCCCCTCCCTTCACCCTCCCCATTTAACCCCTCTCCTTTTCTCTCCATTCCCCCAAACACAAGCTGGTAACGCACTTGCGACTCCTCTGGGATTACTAGTGTCTATGGACGGCGGTGATCGCTTAACAACAGGTGACCTGTCTGGCCATTTGCCTCCTATATGGTATTAAAAAAAAATTAAACACCAATAAATAAGTTTCATCTGAATATGGCAACATAACGTAATTACGACAACCTACCATTATACCTAATAAATTATCATTTCGTATAATTTAATATAAGTTATAACTATTAATGTAATCAGGAAACAAATTAAGCATGGGTCGCCTTCAGCAGCAAATTAGGATAATAAATATAACAGAAAAACAAACTTATCTCAATTCGCGACAGTCCAAAAGAAAATATGTATTGATTTATAAAAGAAATTCTAAGTAAGCGATGATACTCATCAATCAAATTATTTATAAAAGTTTAAAAGAAATTTCATAAAACACTTTTCAGTACTCAGTTCTTAAAATAATTTATCAGTAACCAATCTTTTAGGTATTACCATTTTTCATTGGAAATTAATGTTGTTTCTTGAATGTAGAAAAACTAGGGTACTCTCTGATATAAAACCAACATGTTTTTGATGACTGTGTCACATACGAACACACACATAAGTAGGTGTGTTAAGTCACAACTTGGAAAAAGAATGCGATTCTGCGTACGCAATAGGTTAAGTCGCTTCGAGCAAGAACTTTAATTATGCTAGATTAAAAAAGGACCTAATTGTTACTTATTAGTATTTATTAATTATTATTTTTGTAGGTGGTAGAGCCAGGCTGAAGCTGTTATTGGTTTCAGCATGAATGGGTCTCTGCTCGAAAACCGACGTGAAGTAATAGTGCTTGCATTATTGCGTTTCGTTCAGTCAGTGAGAGCGCCGGAGACCTACCTACTTTCCCCTTCCCCTTCCTCCTTCCTTTCCTCCCTCCCCCCCTCCCCAATACAAGCTGGCAACGCACTGGCGACTCCCCTGATGTTGCAAGTGTCTATGGACGATTGTGATCACTTAACACCAGGTGACCCATCCGTTCTTTCGCCTCCTATGATATATAAAAAAAAAAAACTACTACTAAACTGTTGCTTGTTTGTACATTTTATTTACAATTTTTGTTTTTTTTTTTTTCATTGGTTATTGTTTTTAATTAATTTTATGAAGATTTTAAAGAACGACCTTAAGTTCAAATACATATTTCCGCCCGCTTTCTTTTTACTCATTTTCTTTTCAGTTTACTTGAAGTAAGTTCTTAGTTGTTATGCATTATTGGAGAGCTAAAGAAACGTTTTTTTTTTTAATAATCTATAGGACATATTTTATATTTTTTTTTTTGTTTTATATTATTTTAGTGGAAACAGTCCCAAAAAAATATAGAAATAATATCGTCTTTAATTTTGAAATTTGGACCGATAATCTTTGTTTCAATATTATTAAATAACCAGTTTTTAAATGTTTTTATGAATAAGCAGAAAAAAATTGATTTAAATTGATACTGTGTTTCAAATAGATTTTTGATGTAGTGTTTTTTACTTATTTTGAAAAAAGTTTAAAAAAAACTTGATACTTTAAAAATGGTTCACTTTTGCTGAAACCATACGAGGGTTAAAATTATCACAAATAGTCAACCCTATCACCTCCTCACGAGAGTACGTCAAATTACCAATAATTCTGTATGAAACTGAATATTGACAAAAATATTGCTTAGATAAACAATTTCCCTTAAAATCAAAACTCCATTTCATCCTCTTCATTATGTCAATTTCGGAAGCAATTATTGCTTGGTACGTTTAAATATTGGGAATTTCTAATTAGGGGTCCTTCGAGAAGTTTTATAATTGGATGCTTATAGAACTCAATGTTAAGGCGGGGGCATACTTAGAGAAGTAGCAAAAATATGTTAGAGTAGGGAGGTAGGTATGTAGGTTGTAGAGACACGCTGAACCTATTACTGGTTTCAGCATGAATGGGTCAGCTCACCCGGGGTAGTACCACCCTCTCCCGGAAAACCGACGTAAAGTAACAGTGCTTGCATTGTTGCATTTCGTTCGGTAAGTGAGAGCGCCGGAGGCCCATCTCATATCCCCTCGCCTTCCTACTCCTCTCCTCCTCACCCTTTCCCTCAAACAAAGGCCGGCAACGCACTAACGACTCCACTGGTGTTGCAAGTGTCTATGGACGGCGGTGATCACTTAACATCAGGTGACTCGTCTGTTCCATTGCCTCCTATGACATATAAAAAAGAGTAAAATTATTAAATGGTCACCTAACGTCTTATTAACGTAGAATTTACTTAGTACTAGCTGTTGCCTGCAGTTTCACTCGCATTTATATAAATTTGACTTTTATTCTGGATGAAAGATATTTTATTACCTTTTCTATATATCTAACAACGTATATGCAAATTTTGATGTCGATAGATTCCGTATTTAAGATAAAAAAGCCTAACTATCAAACGAACTCAGATTCGCGTTTACCAAATTAATTGGGGTCCAGCTTCTGATTAATTTAGGCTCGGTTGTAGTGTTTTTCGACATCTCGTCGATCTACACAGGTTCGAATCCTTGAAATATACCAAATCTTTAGGTGAAGCATCATGCTGAAAATATTGCATAAAGCTTTTTCTAATGTCCACTTATCTAACTAACACCCTTAAATTGAGAATTTATCGTCAAGCTCCTATAGATCTCTTCTGACTGATGCATGTTACTGCCTCTTCCAATCTAGATTTAGCATACTGCCTTTTGTTTTAAATTAATGTAAAATTGTAGTAAAAGTATATTAAAAAGAATCTTGTTTATGTAATAATGAAATTGTAAGTTGTATAATTATTTTTAAAATAAATTCAAAATCAATTTTCAAAAACACCGATATGGGATTAAACAAATAACTATACTATATACAAATAATACAATATTATTTTTATACGATGCAAAGATAAGCCCAATCGAGTTCCTTTCGGTACGTCTCGATGGCCAGGTTATTTTCCGAACCGTTAGTAGTTTTGACGTTCATAACCATCTTCTTAGGGCCTAAACTGAGTAAAGTATTTTTGATTATATATTTTATAAGCATCTGGGTAGTTTATGTGTGCCAGCAACTTTATTAATAAATCCATCGAAGCTTAATCTTGATTTATTTAAATAAATTTCGACCACTAATTGGTTGAGCAATAATTAATTCGAAATCCCAGCGGAGGAGTAGGTATTAAGAAAATTTTCTGACTAAATAAGTAGGTAGATAAAACTTATAATTAAGAAGCCATTTTATTTCGCTTTAAAATGGAAATATATTTTTAGTTATTCCGATCGAGCTCTAAGACAAATTTTGGAAAGAGGTTCCAACACCAGATTGGAATTTTGAAGCGATTAACTACCAAAAGTTAAAAAAGTATTTATGTTTTATTCGTGAAAATTACGTACTAAGATGAGTCACAGGTACGTGGGAAAAAATTGCACATATTAAAATTTTATTGCATTGAATATTATAAACAACTAATGGCGTTTCTCAAATTATCGTATTTCAACTGTTCGCCTTCTTTTTCAAAAGTTATTTGTCGTAAATAAAATTGTGATAGTATTCTACAAATTTCCATACTTCTGTGTTATTAGATATATAAATACGCAGCAGGACAACCGAGAACAGTTCTATTCTATTATGTTGTAGGTGTTAGAGCCACGCTGAAGCTAGTATTACTGGTTTCAGCATCAATGGGTCGACTCGTCCGGGGTAGTACCACCCGACCCACAGAAAACCGACATGAAGTAACAATGCTTGCATTGTTGCGTTTCGTTCGGTCAGTGAGATCGCCGGCGGGCCACATACCCTCCCCACTGCCTCACTCTCCGTCCGTCCTCTTAACCCCCAAACACAGGCTGGCAACGCACTTGCAACTACCCTGGTGTTGCTAGTGTCTATGGACGGCGGTGATCACCAGGTGGCCCGCGTGTTGGTTTGCCTCCTATGAGATAAAAAAAATCTGGACATCTAAGGGAAAGAAATGTACAAGCGCACTATAATTACGGAACAGCATAAGATGTAAGCACGAACATAGTGTAACCGTTTAATAGTTAGCATTTTTGTATAGTAAATATATTTTTCTTCGTCCCAAAATGGCATTTTAATTCCACGTGGATGTGAAAATTATCTAAGGTTGAATAAACAATATTTTGAGTCTGTTTTGGTCTCGGTAGTGGCTCAGAAAAACTATATGTATTGATGTTACTTAATGATAAGTATAAAATAAGTAAAAAATAAATAACAAAAATAAAAAATAACGATCCAGGACAGTGGCGGCTGCAGCCGTCGTCTTTCGACACATGAAAAATACAATGCCAGTCACCTGGTAACTACGTGTTAAGTAACCAATACTGAAATACGAGAAACCTGTTAATGATAATTTTACTCAAACCATCGTCAGGAAGTGTCAATTAATGTATAATTTAATGTACTTAACAACGTAGTCTCTTTAAAAAAAGATTGTTTAGGAAAATTCTGATGACCAACATGTTCAGTGTTATTACAAAGAAATTAAATACGTATTGAATACTTGCTTTAAATAGGTTACGTTTTAAATGTACCACACTCGCTGAATGTTCGCCATGTTGTTATTTTGTCTCGCTTTGGTTAGGTTAGGTTAGACTTGTGGAAAAAGGATAACGCGAACTTGCCTCGGGCGAGCGCGGTGCATTTAAAACGTAACCTATTTAAAGCAAGTATTCAACAAGTATTTAATTATTTTGTAATAACACCTATTATGTTTGATAGCTGTTTACTTAACCAACCTATATGGGCCTATTATTATTCAAGTGAAAGTTACGAGATTCACGAGATATTTGTTACTTTTCAACGTAATATCTACAAAACGGATTTTAACGAAACTTTACAATAACATAGTTTACATATTAGAACAACACAAAAGTTATAATATATTGTTTAAATTGGCCAAAATATTACGATACACTTCAAGCAAGTTGGAAAATAACTTGCTGAAAGTAGGTTACATAAGTAGGTAGTACCAAGTACTTAGAATTATACGAAGATAATACACAATACCCACAGTCCACACTTGGGCGCAAAAAAGTAATGCTTGCTTATAATTTAGCCGGAAATTTGAGGTTTGGCTGAAAACCAGCGCCGTTTTCAAAAACGGCAATACGCTGACGCCAGGCTTCATTGCCATAGTTTTACATACATTTAAAAGTTTTTTTTTTTTTTGTACAACTGTATTTAGCTATGACAATAACAATCTTTCTTTCTTATTTATACAGATACGATAAAGTCACCAACATCGTTAGCCATTCATAAAGTTCTCCAATAATAAGAGATAATTAAAAAAAAGCCGAAATTAAATTTCGTAAACTAATCCCACTTTAGACTATGATATTTTAAGTACTGTTGGGGTTAGGTTTAGGTGTAATTGAATGATCTACGTCTTTGTACATATTTAAAAATGATATATTACAAATAATTATTTTATAAAATGTTGATAATAAGCAATGCCTCATATGTCAGAAAGGAAAGAAATTTAATTTTTCCTAAGGCACGAAGCCCGTCGAAGTCTTGCGGGTCGGTAATTGCCCCTGGCGGTTGTTCCCATAAAATTTCGTCTAAAAGCAAACAGTACTAAAAAGAAAGAAAATTATCGTTTACAGAGAAAGGTTCGCGGAAACGGGCTTGTGGTGTGGTACCACTGTTCGCGATCGCGTAACTTAGTATTTTGTTTATAAAATCTTTATTTAAATTATAAAATCTTTATTTAAATTATAAAAAGTGTCATGATGTTTGTCCACGAGGAACTCTGTAACTACTCAATCGATTTTACAGAATGTGGGAATTTTTGAATAATTTGGTCCAACTTGAAAGATTTTTTTTTTTATATATCAAAAGAGGCAAACGAAATGGTGGGTCACGTGATGTTAAGTGATCACCACCGTCCATAGACACTAGCGACGTCAGGGACGTCGCAAGTGCGTTGCCAGCCTATATATGGGAGAAGGGGGAGGGGAAGGAAAGGGAAAGAAGGAAAGAGGAAAGGACGTGGGCCTCCAGCTCTCTCACTGACCGAACGAAACACAAAAATGCAAGCACTGTTATTTCACGTCGGTTGTCCGTGAGAGGGGTGGTACTACCCCGGAGAAGCCGACCCATTCATGCTGAAACCAAAAATAGCTTCAACGGGGCTCTACCACCTAAAGAAATAGGTAATTTGATAGAAGACAGGATAATTTGTGTTTCGATTAATGACTCAATATTATAAATTATAATTGAAATGATTGTCAATGTTGATTATTGTTATTAATTGTAAATTTCATCTTCCATCTCATAGATTGCGCTACGTTTTATTTTTAATTTTAATTAACTCTAGTTTATTTTATGGTCCAAGTATACTACAGATCAATTTACTACTGGAATGTAGCGCCGTTCTTATGGAATTACATGGCGTTCAAATCGATTTCGTTCAATTTCTCTTACTACTATTACTACGCTATTGACCTAGCAAGGTGTTAAGAGCTTTACCGGACTACTGAAGCCTGTATTTGTTTCGGCAGTGCATATACTATAAATTTGGAATGATACAGAGAAGATTAGTATGGTAAAGTTTGTGAGTTTCTGACGTTTGTAGATTTTCGGAAACTAATTATTTCAGTGTTATATTCATTTATCGAGGAAGGTTATGGGCTATATATCATCACGGTAAAGCCAATAAAAGTGGAACAATAATGAAGAATGTTTCAAGATCGGGTTTTTTTCTCTTAAGAGCTTCCGCTGCGTGGTAGCGTTAGCCGAAAGTAACTATTCCACTTGGACGAAATCGCGGGCAAAGGTTAGACTACAATAAGTACAAACAAAATACAAAATTCTCGTGAAAAAAAAATCGTAAGGAAAAAGAAATTCCGAAAATCAACTAGCGTGTATTTTTTTTAGTAAATAGACCAATAAGCAGAATCGCTTACACTCAGTCCTTACTGTTAGCAGGCGCACGAAAAGCATAACATCGACCCAAACTTCGTAATGTACTTGCTCTAAATTAATTTCTTTCACACAAATGCGTTTGTTCCGGCCTACGCCTAAGAATATATGCTATTTTCACATGAACACATGAAGTTATAATGGAATCCTTACCTACAATCATCCAAAGCTTTTAGTAAAGTAATTTATAGTAATGAAGCCACAGTATGTTAATAGGGCTTTTGAGATGAAACGTTTATAGGCGGATGGTAGCCTGATTGGTGGCGTGGCGACGCAAAACAGGAACTTTGACTATTAACGTACCACTAGAAACATTTGCAACCCTATCTGTATAAACATAATATTCAAACTGTTTCGTCGGCCATTCGGTCTACTAGTGTTTATGTAACACGCACCGACAACTTAGCGCCCTATGATAAATGCCGCCAAACACACCGCGCTTGCGCCTAGTTAAATTTTGTATTTAATATTTAATAAAAATAATTTATGCAATAAAATAAATAGTTATCATTTTATGGAATAAATTTATAATATTTTATCTTCTCATTATGCCATCGCTACTCTCTGTCATAATCTATTCCTTTAGGCATATAACGTATACAAAACAATTTCGATGTTTCACATCTGCTAGGCGTCTCGTGACGGCTCAATTTTTTTTATAATCCTGCCTGATAATTCGTCTAGTAATAACCGTTATTTCATATTTTAAATGCTACACAGCAACTACACGTTTGTTTTAGCACACCACGGACGAATTTAAATACAATTCTAAAAGGATTTAGGCGCTGTAATCACCAATGATCACCATGCCATCATAAGAGAAAAACTAACGCTGCAGCCAAAGTGTTTATATTAGATGGGATTGTGAACAAATTTGTAAAACATTTCTTTTGCTTTTTTCGCTATACGTATACACATCTATACCATAGGGTTGAGTTAAAAAAATGTATTTTTTGCAAATAAAGAGACGGTTGCTTTTGCCTACTTATTTAACCATTCTTTTCATGTATTTTTAAGTTAAATTTTGGTCATTGCAACAAAATTAAAGCATTAAAAATAGATGATTTCAAATAGAATCCACAATGTTTATTCTATTTCCTACACAAAACGAAAGTTACCCAATGTTTTAACTACATAAAAAAAGTTGTTATACGAGTATATTTCTGTGTTTACAATCTTTTAAGTTGCCTTGAATTTTTAAAATTACGATGTGCATAGTTAAACAAGCTTTAACATTTAAAATACATCGGAGTTACGAGATTCTCATGGAATCCACGGAATATCCACCCATCTGGTGGTCCGGCGAAGCTGTTAAAACCTTGCAGGGTCAATAGCGCAGTCATTTCGAAAAAAAAGAAAAGAAAAACCCCCCAACTTATACATTAAAACCAGAATATTTCACGGGTGTGTTTTGAACAAATTTTAGAAATTCATAAATAGAGTGACGATACTTTACATTGTACAATATAGTGCAAGATTAACGGATAAATTGAAATAGCAGCAATTCATTACTGGTTGATGCTACTATGTCGGCCTGAAACCCTCTTATCAGCCGGATATAGATTGATTACAAAATATGACGAATTAAAATTTACCATTCATGCCATGTGCATGATTGTCTCGACAAAGCGGGGTCTATCTAGCTCTCTACAATAACTAAACGATTAGATTACAAAATTAGACATATCTCATATAACTGTTTAAAATTAATTTTGATTCAACCAGATTAGGCCCTCTTCGACAGCGGCTCAAGCCTAGATCTGATCCCTTGGCGGGGAGTCCTTGAGTGCGTTGTTGCGCGATACAGTGACATAAAAATTAACATCACTGCTACAACACTACACGAACATCTCCACACACGTGCACGCTTACACATAAAAGTGGAAGGGTTTTATTTTTTTCCCTTATCGAACTGAAAAAACTTTAGATATTTTCCGATAAGAAATATATGTAAGAGTTGTTGAGATACGTGTGCTTGGTACACATATATGTTTCAACAACTCATATCTATATATATTAATAGTTAATTAGCTGGGTTAAATAGATAGATCGCGAATTGCATGTAACAGGCAACAGCCAAGCCGAGGTGTGCCGTGCACCCTTGAGCTAGCTGCCCAAATGAAATCGGCTGAGTTCTTTAAGCGCTCACCTTTGTAGTTCGGTAAAGCTGTTAAGACCTTGCTAGGTCAATAGCGTAGTCAGTTCGAAAAAAAAAAATTATTCGAAATTCTAAGTTCATTTTGTGGTAAAACACACAAAGTTTAATGCAATACAGTTAAAAGCAATTAAATTGAACACGACTGCCGACTGAAACGCACTGACATCCCACCGTTAAATTGCCATCGAATACTGAAAAGCCTACAATACGTCACCATCGACAGCCCACTCACAGCACGCGCGAAATAATAGCGTCGCCCTTTCACTTACACCTATTCATTGCAATATTCAATTTTACCTCCTTCTAATAAAGGTCATTTCAACAGCAAAGGATAAATTTGTGCCTGTCACAATACGACCAGTTACAATTGACCTACGATTTCCCAGTCGAGGTCCGTAATTCGCTTTACGATATTAGGACGCGAACCCCTATGAGGGGTCGAGATGAAATGGACGTTTAAAGAAACACATCACACGTCAGCGAAATAGCAACGATGGACGAGAACAAAGTATATGCAGTTAAAACGACTGGGACAATAGTTTCCATCAATATTAGCCGATGCACCTTTTCGATTTGGAATGACGACAATGAAGTTAGGTTCAACTGGGGTAAAGAATGTAAAAAGATAGTATAGGAATATCTGTTAATACTTAATTGAATTACTTTACTAGCTGTGCACTTGGTTTCATACGTATTTGTAATGCAATAATTGTCGCTACCTCGTATATTTATTTTCCCATCTATATAAATAAAAAAATAGGGGTCGTAAAGACACACGATAGAAGTGAAACTTTTTTATTACTTTAATTGCCTCGTACTTCGACCCTGTGGAATCGAGTCCCAAGGTCGGCGTTTCCAAACAATTACGAATTGTATACCTTCAAGAAACGAGCGTAAACTTCATTAAAAGGCTGGCAATGCAATTGTGACTTCCCTGATGTTGCTAGTGTCTATGGACGTCCATGATCACTTTGGTGACCCGCCTATTCGTGATAAAAATACAACAAAATGCCCAACGTCACGTGGTAGTCCATACGGTAAAAAAGGTCACGAAGGCTCAGTGGCTAACATATTCGGATGTCACGTAGATCGATGTAGGTTCAAAACATCTTTCCCTACTTGATTATTTGTCCCACATAATGATGGGGTCAACCTTAAGTAATTTTAACAAGCTTTGCATATCTACATGTCCTTTAAAGGTACACCCTTTGTTTTGGACCTGCCTTTGGATCTTTGACCAGAAAGGGATAGTTATAGTGTTAAATTCTCTGTCTAATCTGAAGGCTTTCTTTTCACATGACTTGGCTAAGTCCAATAAAGTTTAAATTGACAGCATAATACGTTCTCCAGTAAAACAGCTTCCCCGTCTCTTATAAACGTAATCCGGTGAAGCTGTTAAGACCTTGTTAAGTCAATAGCGTATTTAGATTAAGGGTCTCTTATTATGTTCGCGGTCAGGCAATATTAAAGTTTATAGATTTCAGGTATACCTTCCAATTATATACATACTAGTAAACGCCTGCGTCTTAGTCTGTATTTATATATTCATAAATTACTAATTGTTGCATTTATGTTTGCTTGAGTTAATATGGATTTAACCTATACCTCGGGACCAATACCGATTTCTAGATGAACAATACCCTGAATTATTTTCTGTACACCTAACAGCGGCAGTGTTTTCGGATCATTACAATTTAACATCTTTCAAGAAACGAGCCTACTCCTTTCTCAAAGGCCGGCAACGCATCTGTAATTCCTCTCGTGTCACAGGTGGGTGATGATAACTTACCCTCAGGTGGCCCACATATTCGTTTGCCATGTAAAAAAAACCTAACAACGTGTATGTGAAATTTTATGAGTTTTGATTAAGTAGGTATTTTGCAGACCTAGATTAGATAGATTTATCCTAGATAGATCTAGATTTACTGCCATTATTGTGTAGGTAATGTTCTAATAAAGTGGCTCCTTTCCTAGAATTTTCCATGAAGTTTTTGTGCCATTACAGAATTGATGCTCCGTGATATTATTTCGCTTCCTAAATCACTTTTGCATAATAACCGAACTATATCACATAAAGTACCACTAGTATAACAAAATATAGAGTAAAATAACATAAGATTATGAATAATATACAAAATCTATAACATAACAAATTAAGATATTGCCAAAAACTGAGTTGAGTATGTAGTTAAAACGTGTAAGTACAATTAACATATTCGCATTACCAATTTGTAATACCTATTAATAGTAAGAATTAGTTGAGTAGATAATTCATTCTCTTAAAACTCTGAAAAACATAAAGAAAATGGAAATAGAAGATAAATAAATAACTCGTGACCTAGATCTACTAAATACTTCCTCCAACACCTACATAAGTTCTGAAGTGTGAGATTCCCATTAAACTCGCCTATAACAAACGAAGAGATCTCAACATTGTTATGTAATGCGATATTCATTAAAACTTGGTAAAACTGTACGCGAGACAGGGAACTTTCGAATTAGGCTTACATTGACTCTTTTGTTCGTGTTTTTGGACGAATGCCAGGACTGGAGAGGCGTTCTCAATATAACGGCGTGTGCTTCGTAATAATTTCCACATTAGTGTTGAGGGGCAGTCGATAAAATGTGCCAAGTAGCTCGATCCCGTGACTTTTCTTATAGGAACTATTTTTTAGGTACAAACTTACGGCCTCGACTATTTTTACTTTGAAGGTTTTAGGTGTTGGCCACAACCTTTATGATCTTAAATTATGATAAAATTTAAACATTCTCAACGTAGACAAATACTAGATTCTACATTTGAGGGCTATAGACGGGAATTAGTATAACCCGACCACCATGACAACATGGTTTCATTGCGTTTTTTTTTTCTCCACCAAAAGCTGAGGTTCATTCTTAAATTCAGACCGACATTAATTGAACCGTCGTTCTATCATGAATACATTATAGTTTAATATCCTTACGACTTAATATTGCTTAGGTTTTTTTTTTTCGAAATGTCTACGCTATTGACCCAGTAAGGTCTTAACAGCTTCACCGGACTACTATTGCTTAGGAGAGATATTCAATTGTATGTGTATTTATTCGACACGTTTTCTAGCTTAACGCATTAATGAATATTATAAGGTATAATAATAATAATATAATAAGATGTAAAATTATTCTTCATTATACGAAATAATACAAATTATTTTATATTTATTCATTTCCCTGACTACATAAATATACGTCTAGTTTTAAGTAGCTTGTGACCTATGCAACATATCTAATTTAACTATGAAAGAATAGTTTTGAATACTGCTTCACTATACACTTTATGGTCGACAGATTTAATACAATAAGTATATAGAAAATAAAAATAATAATGAATTAACATAGGTTTATATAATTAAAAGTAATGAGTAATATAATTAATTTGGGAAGAAAATTATAACGAGTTTTAATTGTTTTGCAGTTATTTTTTGCTTATTAATAATTAGCAGTTACCCTTAACTTCGTCCACGTATTATTTAGCAAAAAAAATTTCAATGTAACCATGTCTCTAGGGTACTGGACACTGTTTCTTTAGTTTATTATAATAGGTCGTTACCTATAAAATTACCGTTCTGCAGTACTGGCCATTTCAAATCAAAATAATTTGTGTGACTAAGAATTCTAATTCCAAATTAATTTTATTTAAAAAACATGGAATTCTTTTTCTAAACGTAGTCATTTGTTTATTGATTAGTTATACATTTTCATCGCATTTCAATCTTTTTTGTCATCATGAATGCGTTAAAAATTTGAGTAATTATGGAATATGAGTACCGTCGCGTCGTGGCAGCAACGCGGCAGAAGCGGCACACAACATCAACGACGTTTACGGAGCTAACACTACAAACCAACGCACCACCTGTTATTGGTTTGCTCGCTTCCGTTCTGGGAATTTCGACCTGAAAAATGAACCTCGCGGTCGTCCGAAGACTTTGGTCGACAATGACGAATTAAAGGCGATTGTGGAAGCTGATGATACGCAATCTACGGCTGAATTAGTAGCAGCTTTTAACCTTTGCGTCAGAACAATATTGGTCCCTTTGCGTCAAATTGCCAAAGTAAAAAATCTTGACAAATGGGTGCCCTACGAACTCAATGATCGCCAGCGCTAAGTACGCGTCGAGACGTGCTTTGCACTGCTCAACAGACACACAGATGAAGGAATTTGAACCACATTGTTACCTGCGATTAAAAATAGATTCTGTTTGATAACCGCAAGCGCTCGGCAAGTTGGTTGGATCCTAAACAATGCCCTAAACGAAAACACCACTAGAAAAGTGATGGTCACTGTTTGGTGGTCTAGCGCCGCTGTGATTCATCACAGCATCTTACCAAACGGGGTGAGCATTACTGTAGATGTGTACTGTGAAGAACTGAACACAATGATGGAGAAGCTGGCACATCTCCAACCAGCATTGGTCATTCGCTCGTCTCCGCTGCCCCTGCACGATAACGCGCGACCTCATACTGCACAGCAGGGGATTTCCAAGTTGCAAGAACTGGGGTTGGAAGTTCTCCGTAATCCGCCCTACTCACTAGACCTTGCGCCTACAAACTACTACTTTTTCCAGAATTTGGATAACTCCTTGGCGGGAAAAAAATTCAATACCCGAGAGGTAGTACTAAACACCTTTGAAGAATTTATTGCCTCCCGTCCAGCTGATTTCTTTAAGAAGGGTATCAATAAACTGCCACTGCGTTGGCAAAGATGCATTGATTTCATGGTTGATTACTTCGATTAATACAAATAAAAAATACATAAAGAAAATTCGTTTAACTTTTTTCATACAAAACGGCAATTTCATAGGTAAAGACCTAATATTTATGCATAATTCTACATTTTCGTTAAGATAAAAAGTTACAAAACAACAGCTATCTGCCTATGCAAGCCTCGTGAAAATCGGGCCAACCGTTTTTCACTAGCTGAAGCAAACAGGTAGACAAAAAATTTATTAAAATTGTTTTTTTTTTTGTTATCTACCGTATATACTTTCATATTCATTTAGTAAACAGCTGTTATTTTCATATTACAAATATATACTTCAGTTTTATTTATTTATAAAGATTCGCTTTAAGTGTTTCCAACACTATTAATAGATTTTGCACGAGTAAAAATTTGAAAATAAAATGTATCGATAACTGAACAGCACTAGTACGGTAGCTCGTCATATTTAGTGCTCTTAGCTCTTACTATTATAGTACAAGGTATGTATTGAACTAGAATGTTCATTAAAACTGATGTAATTGTATACGTTAACATATACTTTTATTATTATCGTTTTATATTTGATGAGCTACGTCATATTTTTGCTAAGCCACCGACTACAAGTCCGTACATTGTTATGACCCTTCATTGAAAATTAACGCTACAGTATCACTCAGCTTTACTGCAGCATGTAGCTGAATGGAGATACTGTTGTTAGACATTTTTAATTAAATATATGTATGTTTCCTTTGTTTATCTTGTAAGCGTGATGTGTATACTTTATTTTAATAAACACTTTTTCTTTCTTTCTTTTTTCTCCTTTATACTTATAGAAATATCTAGGAGATTTGTAATATTTATTATTACATATTCTGAAAATGTAAACTATAGAGATCGATAGAGTCCATAAAATCGTCAAAAATTAGTACCATCTTTTACGTATACAGCGTTTATTATTTTAAGATAAAAATGTATACAGACAAGATATCTTCCATGTAAACAAATTTCAAATCTAACTTCGTTTATATGGTGTAAATATTCAGTGAGAATATTTTTATAAAATGATTGCAGTAGAGGGTTTTTAATAATAGACGGAGTTTAAAATGATCTTGCCTTTGAAGGCAACAAACAGCCCAAGCCGAAATTCGGCCGCTTTGACAACCTTAAGCTTGTTGCCAAACGTCGAAGTGCCTTAAGTGCTCGCCTTGGTTCGATAAATGACTGGCATATCCTACCTTCGCGATAAATATTGTATATCCATAGGTGGTCAGGTTTTTAGCCAGAAAAAAAGACAGTGTCAATAATTAATTGTTTGGATACAGAGACGCGCATGCTGTGAATTAAAAAAAATTCATTGATCATTTGAATCAATCAATCGGTTATAATAGGCTTATATCGAAAGATTTAATATATTAGCTATAGAAATGTCGCTAACATTTTAATTAAGTGCCAAATAAGAAAGCCATTAATCTTCATTCTTCTTTGGAAAACTTCGATATCATAAGAACGTCCTTAATTACTGGACAAACTTTGTTCAGTATAATGTGTAAGAAACGCGTGACAGAGCCATAGCATAATTAATATTGAAACATTTTTATCTCAACCGTAGCAAGTCCGACGAATAACAAAAGAATGCTATTATACTGTGGCTTCCGTAGTTCGTCATCACCTTTAGTCACCTACAGATAAAGTCTTATCTGTGATTGGTTGATATTTTCAGTTAAACAGCTCTGATTTGATAATTGTACAGATAAAAGATCTATGTGTAAGTGAACAATGATATAAGATTGAATATAGTGTTGTGTGTTGAGATAATAAGGATATATTTTAAAGTAAGTTTTTTAAGCTGGTATGCGTGGTGAGAGTGTTACAAAACGTGTGATCTGGTGAGGCGAACAGAGGTTGAGAGAAAGATACAAATTAGTGAAGATAGCCCATAGTTAGCAAAACCCATAATAAATTTAAATATTCGTAGACAATAAATATATATTTATACGCTATATTCATAATCATATGTTATTTCTAGGTTAGGTTATGTATGTATTTTGTAATATGGATGGTGTAAACACAATAACCAACGTTATAACGTTCGTTTGTTGTGCATAAGTGACGTTAATGGAAAATAATATCACCGAACATGAATTCAAAGATGCCACAAAAACTCCGTTGACAGTTCTAAAAAGGGGGCCACCATCTTGTGAGAAAATTGAAGTTTTCACAAGACATTTATAATACCTATTCGACATTGGCAATAATAATCTAGAAATTGGTAAAAATAATAAAAAAAAAATGGTGTGATTAAACAGTGTGTCAGGTAGAGTGTTCAAAACATCGGTTCTCGTTCAATCACTGAAGTTAAGCAACAATAGGTGCGGTCAATACTTACGTTAGTGACCGTGTGGACCACCGTGTGACGTTAGCTGAGGCATTTCACGTGAAGCGGACAACGAAAAAAGGTGAGGTTCTGAAATTCGTTCATATTCAGCCTAAATGGATTTCTAGTAGATGTGAATCTGAATGCATATATTTGTTTTTCTATCACATGTATTTGTCAAGTAATGGACTTCTAAAGAACAGTCACATCTGAAATTCAGATTTTTTGCACGTAGTTTTTCGATTTGAACAAACTTACAATAAAATAGTAAGCGCAGCGATTCAAATAGAAGAATATTTTTTTTTTGAAAATAAAATAAGACTTAAAAAAACTTTTTTTTAAATGTCCAAAACCAAGAGTAAATTTTTCAAAACATAATTTTAGTAACTTGGCATATATTTTTTTTCGTCAAAACTTAACTTAAATACATATAAAATATACTATAACTTTTAAAGTTGGCACAGAATTGGTTAAGGAGATATACCGATTAAGGTACATATATGTCGAACTGTACTATTATCGGGCACTAGCATATTGAGTGATTTTACGTGAAAATAGACACACTCAGTAAAACTGCTGAGAAAAAAATTAATCTACCTCCTTAACCAATTCTGTGCCAATTTAAAAGTTATAGTATATTTTATACGTATATTGAGCTACGTTTTGATGTAAAAAAAAAAATAAAAAAAAATACCAAGTTACTTAAATTTTGTTTCGAAAAATTTACTTCCGGTTTTGAATATTAAAAAAAAGTTTTTTTCAAGTTTTATTTTATTTTCAAAAAGAGCAATTGTTCTTCTATATAAATCGCTGCGTTTAATAATTTATTGTGAATTTGTTCAATTCGAAAAACTACTTCCAAAGAATCTGAACTTCAGATGTGACTGATCTTTAGAAGCCCATAACTTGACAAATAAACATGATAAAAAAAATTATTATGCATTCACATTCATACTTACTAGAAGTCCAATTAATCTGAATAGGAACGAATTTCAGAAACTCACCTTTTTTTTGTTGTCCGCTTCACGTGAAATGCCCCAGCTTTTAAATTTATTTTTTAGTGTACTACAAGAGTTTCATTTTTATCGTATGTTTTTACAACACATCCTACTTTTTCTACGTAGGCATACTGAAGACATCTTTACCTAGTTTTGATCATGACTTCGTTTTCTTCGATTTGGTTTATCCTTAGGGAACAATATATTTGTCTGAATGAAAAATACGCTGTCCTTTTTGATACTACTGATACATTAATAAAAAAATATATGATCAGCGGTGGAGTAATTAAGGGGAAAAAACGTATCAAACAAGCAAACATTTGAATATGCATTTGCATTTGATGTATGTCCGCAAAAACTTAGATATTCTGTATTTAGTAAAAATTCGAAATAATGTAAATACTAGAAACAATAACAAACTGATCACTCCATTCTCCAGGCTCCCTAAGACCAGTAACAGTTTTTTAGCTAATAGTGTTAGATTTTATAACAATGTCCCAAAGCACATTACCGATTTGCCAAATAGTAAGTTCAAATGTCAAGCGGGTCTTAATACATACAGGGTATATATGGCTATTATAGGGTGGATTAATACGTAAACGATGGAGACGTTTGGCAGTGATGTACATTACTCTCAGTACATTCACCAAAAACGAATGTAACTGTATATTATGTTGTTATAATTAAAAAGTATGTTATGTATAATGAACATATAAACCAGATTGAGTTTCTTGCCGGTTCTTCTCGATGACTGGATTGTGTTCTGAACCAGTGGTAGTTTAGACATTCGTAAGTGCCCTCTGAGAGCCTTAATTGTATAAAGAGTATTTTGATTCGATTTGACATAATATAAATAAGAATTAGTTTGTGGAAATGTGTATAAAATTCAATTAAATATTCCTAAATTAAATTAAAGATTATTTACGTTTCTGCTTTAATTTATTCAGTGACCAATATTTATTGTATAACTATAATTTAGTTTCATTTTTTGAATGTATTATAAATTGTCAATTTCCCACGGTATCACATGCGTTTTCTATGGACTGATTATTGAGGATTCTTTATTTTTTATATTATGAGGATAACTAACCGACTGATCGACGGGAAAATGAAGGATTTTCATACCCTTTTCTCCACTTTTATATGATTTTTTTAATATGTTCTTACTATTTACACAGCTATAAAAATATTATATGTATAATTTATTAGCTGTATAAATACTATAGTACAAACATTAAATGACCGTGTTTAAAATGATGTATTCATATTAACTACATATATATTTTCTAGTTTAATAGTTAAATACGTCACATACCGTAACATTTATCAATAAAGACATATAACGAAAAACAATTTCACAACACTTTGTTATTATCAGTGACGTTTTGACATAAGTATAATGAATAATATCATGTTTCCGACCACAAATATAACGTCAGCATGATTTAAACCCGACCACAATCAAATAGTTAAAGAAAATAATATAAAGGACTTCCGAACCGCAACCTTGAAATTGTCGAGTATTTCCAACTTACGCTGCTTTCTCTAGTATGTTTATTTTTTCCACAACATTATACAGGCTGCGGAATAGACGATGATGTATACTAGGACACAAATAATGTCTGAGTCGATCACAATAACCATACATATAGTGTGTGCAGTATTTTAACTTACCATGAAAACCAAACAATTTTGGATCGTGGGCATTTAACTGAAAATTTCCCAGAAATTATTCGATGTAGTATTCAATTCACGTTTTTTTTTTTTAAATTTAAAAATTGGAAAATGGTAATGGGTAATCAATAGGAAATCTGCCTCTAACTATAAATTTGAAGTTCATTTTGCATGTTAGAATAGGAAGATATAATAAATACAGTCATTCAGATGATCGACGCATGTTAAAAACTGAACACAATATCTATGTAAATAATCCAATGACCATTATAAATTAAGCTATGGGTGCCTCCATATTTGCTTTGGCTTCTCTACTGAACGACTTTCACACCTGTATTCCGTGACATGCGACAGATGAACAAAGTATTGAGGTGGAGGAAAAAAGATTCACTTTAAAAGAAATTACCAATCGAAATTTGGTTCCGTGAGGTTAACGTATTTTGAGATCCAAAAGTAAATATCTCCACAATATTTATTCGCTAAATTCCCTATGCCTATCGTAAAACATCCACATACAAGATAAGAAAATGAGTAATATGTCTCTACATAATAACAGCATTGCGTTGTTGTTCATTTAAGCGGTCGGTCACCTTACGCTTACTCTTACATCATTGGCGATAGTCGCACGAGATTCTGTTTCGTCAACCTACTTGGATCCTTGAACAGTTATTGTTCAAAATGAAGTTAGTTTTGTATACGATCGTGTGTTTCATTGGCTCTGCTTTTGGCTGGGGTCGTGGTGATTTGGAGAAGTTTGGACCATTTCAACTGGCATTACGATCGGGCTTGATAAATTGTGAGTAAATTGCAACATTAATAATAAATTAAACAATAAAATACGTGCCGAAAACAAATACCAATTGGATGTGATAAGAATATTACTAAATAAATAAAACAAGCTATAATATAAAACGTATTCCGATAAACTCATTTCCAGACATAAGGTATTTCTCAATGTTTTCTATATTCATTATCCTAACTTATATTATAAATGTGGAGGTGAGTTTGTTTGTTTATAGGTTACGATTTCACGCAATTATTGAACTATTCCTAATGAAATTGTATATACGCGTTGTCAGGACCACAAGAAAGGACATCACATTTTTTTCATTCAATGTAAACAGTACTTTCCTGAGAAAGAAGTTAAATCTACATTAACACGATCGAAGCCGCGTGCGAAAGCTAATAATAATAATAGGCGAAACAAAGTTAATAATAGTATGAATGTGTCAATCTTTATATACGAATTCTAAAAAAAAACTTTCTAGAAAGTTTTATTAAAATACCAAAATTAAATATATCGCTCTTTGAACGCGTTTATGAATGTCAAATCTATCATCGGTTCGGAAAATAACCCAGTCATCGATCCAATATTTTTTTTATATTTTTAGGTAATCACGATAGAACCTTGAACCTTGACGTCAGTGGCATAGATGTCTACTTCTACGACTTCTCTAGATATGACGTGGAAACCTTTACAATTGACGAAGCTGCAAAAGGCATCCTCTCCATCAACAAATTGGACAAGACACATAAATTCATAGTCTACGTTGGCGGCTTCAAATCCCACATCAAAAAAAGAAATGAGGAACAGATGAGGGATACTTTTAGAAATATCTCAAATACCTATCTGATCATCTTTGATCATTCGGTATATACAAACAATAGGCAAGGAAACAGAAAGAGCTATGCAAGGTCAGTCAAGTACGTTCACTATATTGGAAAAGCCGTGGGTCGGTTACTGGCGGAATTAGAGAAAGGTGGTGTCCCTGCGAAGAATATTCATTGCATCGGTCACAGTCTTGGTGCACAAATGTTGGGTCAAGCAGGCGAGGAATTTCTTAACTTGACTGGACAGAAAATTGGTAGAATCAGTGCTCTAGATCCTGCCGGACCTTGTTTCTCTAACAGCTTCATCGAGAACCAAATCAGATCTAGTCTTGCAGAATATGTGGATGTTTACCATTGCAATGCCGGAGCGTTGGGGTCCTCCAGCGTATTGGGTGATGTTGATTTCTTCGTCAACAAAAAAGGTCAAACCCAACCAAACTGCGGCACTCCGTTAATACCAGGTGTATTTGACTCTTCGAAGGCAGCTTCTTGCAATCACCGAATGTGTGTCGATGTATGGACAGCGTCAGTTAGACATCCAGAATGGTTTACCGCTTACAAGTGTGACAAATACAATTATTTTAAAAATGGGCAATGCTCTGACAACGATATAACTATTGCTGGATATTGGAATCCTGGGAACGCGTCAGGTGTATATTATCTGTCTACTGAAGGTTACGATTTAAGTTTATAGCGTTTAAAATAAGTAGCCGGTTCTATAACGTGAACTATTTTAACTAAATCTACTCTTTCAGTTATAGATTCGATTGCCAAACATTAGTATCAAGTCACAGCTTATTAATAAATTGCATCTTTTTACTTGTATCTTTGTCAATTTATTGTAAATTATTTTTCTATGTTATGTACTAACTTTTAAGTAATTTTGAATTCGTTGTAACCTCATCATCTTCATGTTATTAGAAGTTGCTTTAACGAACAAAATGACAATATTGTTGTGTCAACTAATTTTATTTTAAAATTATTTTATAGATTTTATACTGTAGGTTTTTGATGAGTATTTAAATTAAAAGTAATATAGCAATTTGTCAACGCAATTAGATATTTATATACGTTGTATACTATAGTTATATAGTTTCATATATTTCTCTATATATAATTATATTTCCGTAATAATTTCTATTAATCTTCTGCTTCCATTATTTATATTTAAATTGTATTTTTTTATAAATAGTATTTTGTGAAATAAATACTATATACATACAATGAATTATGTGTTTTAATATCATATGGATACTAAACAGATTATACATAGTTAAGAAAATCTTTCATCTGGTGATAGAACAATGTATCTTATCAGATCTAATCGCAACCCGCATACACGTGTAACACATGTCACAGTAGTATGCGTGGTGTGTTGCGCTGTAGCTAGTGTAAATTCAGTATCAAGCAGGGTTCTAAAGTACTAATTTATAAAAAGATAATTTAAAAATGTACATCAAGAGAATGTACATATGTATGTATAAGAATAAGTCACAAACATCATGATCTTAGTTATAAATCAGCCATAGTGACTTGATTTAGAACAGTTTATTGACAGGGCGACTAAGCCAATGGTACATTTTTCGATGGCCACTTTGTTGAATTTACATTATGCCTACCATCATTTACATAACGGTGAAGTGATGACGTCGTGACAGTCTGGTGGTTTTACCGATGGAATATCAACCCATTGAGCGTAGGTTCAAACACTGTACCAGCATTTTTTTTTTTCGGAAATTACGTAAGCTGCAACCGGAGGACTCAAAAAAACCGAATTATAATAAGAAATTCATTATTTAAAAGATTTACATAAAATGCCTTAAAAAATTATAATGTTAAATTTAAATGTAGTGACCCGATCGATGTGTATATCGGAATGCCGGTGCGCGGTCACGTAACCACGTTCCTGGAGTCGCGTGGTTGGAGTCAGCACTTTTCCCCACCTGGCTGTTTCTATGTGACGATGCGCACGACTCGTCCATGCGCTCTGCGTCAGCATTTTACTCATTAGCGCTCGGTATAACACGGAATTCGCATACATTTACTAATTTAAATTGGTAACACTATCAGCTAACGGTGAAGAACAACGAGAGGAAACCTGAACCTGAGAAATGTTCTTGTAGTACTACTACTGTATATGGAAAGACAAAATTGTTGATTCTCAAAGTTTGAAATAGCTAATACAACGTGGGTTGGCGTGGTGACTATGCACATACCTTCCTTCGGGAAGAGACCTATTGCCTTGTAGTGAGTCTCTTGCACACTTATGTTAATAATGGCACAGTTGATAATGTATTCGGACAGATTACCGATCGAGATATGTTCGAAATCTTGCCACTTAACCCAAGCTTCCGATGATGGAGAATATCGTGGTTTAACTGTAGCATGATGGTAGCTATTTTCATAAGTCCGCTGCCAGCCTTCTATGGCTTTGAAAATCTGTCACCAAGGACCTATTGACGTGTTACGGTAGCTGCATTTGTGAGCCAGTCCTCTCTAGGTTTAGTGTATTTACTATTTTAAGCCACACCGTTGTTTAACAGACAAGACTATTCAAACGCCTATCTATACTAATAGTATAAAGCTGAAAGTTTGTTTGCTTGAATGCACTAATCTCAAGAACTACTGGTCCAATTTAAAAAATCCTTTCAGCGTTAGATAACTCATTTATTGAGGAAGGTTATAGTCTATATATCACTACGTTAAAACTACTAGAAACGGAACACCAATGAAAAATGTTTCAAAATCGGGGTTGTATTTTTCCTTTTGAGAGCTTCTGCTTCGTGTTAGTCTTAGCCTAAAGCAAGTATTCCAAGCGGATGAAGTCGCGGGCTGATGCTAGTAAAATTACGAAACGAAAAGTAACTATTAGAGGAGTATTTTGATAATTACAATAAAATAAACGTCAGATTAACTACAACTGACACTGTCAATAAAAAGGTGCATAGCTTTAACATCCATTATAATCCGAAATATTTCGAAGTAAACGGCTCACGAGATACATTAAACGCGTTATCAATAAGACAACGAGAGGTTTTTTACTGTTTACTCCTATTCATATTATATACAAGAAAGTGTTTCAGTATTAGAAAGATAAGTGTGTTACACTAACTGATAGTAAGAGCTCACTTCGGCATTTAGACTGACCCGCTTAGCTAAATTAGCTATTTTTAATAGTGTAGAAGTGTTTATTTACAATGACTATTCCGAATTGTTAGAAAATTAAAAAAAATGATGTGTAATATGTGGATGGTAGGTGGTAGAGCCACGCTGAAGCCATTACTGGTTTCAGCATGCATGGGTCGACTCGTCCGGGGTAGCACCATCCCTCTCACAGAAAACCGACGTGAAGTAACAGTACTTGTATTGTTGTGTTTCGTTCGGTCAGTGAGAGTACCGGAGGCCCACGTCTCTTCCTCTTTCCTTTTCCTCCCCCTTCTCCCATATACAGGCTGGCAACGCACTTGCGACTTCCTTGATGTCGCTAGTGTCTATAGACGGTGATGATCACTTAACATCACGTGACTCACCAGTTCGTTTGCCTCCATTGATATATAAAAAAAGAAAGAATATTTTGATCAGAGATCTAAAGACAAGGGTATTTGGTACAAGACTTTACAAAGTCTGCCTCCTCGAATACCATGGTTTTGTGATATAATAATGAAGAGGTTATCCGTTACAAAAGTTTGAATTTGATGAAGAAAAAGCTCTTCACCATTGTGTATAACATGCGGAATTATAGATGACGTTCACCATTTTCTGACGGAATGTGGCAAGAACAATAATATAAGAATAAATTTAATTAAAAAATACAATTTAAATAAACTGGATGTCGGCATGTTCCATAGTATATTAGCCAAACCTTCGAGTGAGGTTGCTAAAATGCTATGTGAAATGAGTGAAAGATGATTTTATAAAAGAGGATGTACGAAAGGCTTTAACGTTGGTATAGTTAGGTTATGATGGGGCTGATATCACTAGAGTCAAAAGCTCCTAGATGAAATAAATAATTTAAAAAAAGGTAAGGGGATACTTGGACTTATTGGAACCTCGCCTTTCTCGGTTTACTTTTTGTCCTTAATCTCACAATTTATGAGTACTTTTTCTATAATTTAAGCATTAGCATAAAGGTGCGAATGTTAATTTTAAATGCGGGGCAGTTTTGTTTGACACATTGCATCGCACGTACCGCCTAAACCATTCGGTCGAGCATTTTGTCTTACGCAGGCATTTAAAATGGACGAAAGAATTAAGTTTGTTCAATAAGAATGAATATATTCAGTTAAAAATACTTAATTATTGAAAAATTGAAATTTATCGAAACTTTACGGTAACATAGGTCATATATCAGGTATTTAAATACTTGATATACAAATACAAACAGATATTTCCACTTCAAATAAAGACTGCCGACAGAAGGGAAAACAAAAAACAATGAAATTTAAACTTTTGAATTTTTCAATTAATTATATATAGTGTGATTGTTTAAATGTCATAACTTGTAAATTAAAATGTACAATCTCAACACAAAATATTAATATTAGATGTAGACAGGCTCTTATATTACGTGTTACTAGTCTGATTCCAGTTGCGTAAGCGCAATACAGTTGATCATGCTTACTAGCATGTCATAACGCAAAATTATAAATTTATCTTCTGCAAAAAATATACCGCTCAACAAGCCTAACCAAATTTTCATTTCAATAACTTTTATAAAGACAGAAATGCAGACGAAGTCGCGAACAGTCTATTATATTTTAGAAAAATCATCTGCATTCATTGGATATAATTTATCATGTTATTAAATACAAATGGATTTTACAACATACGTCAAAAGGTGACACCTTTCTACGACGTCACAAGTAAGGAGTGACGACTGAAAATAAAAGACAAATATGTTTGTAATATTACGAAATCACATCGTTTCGTATTTTCCTCATACATCACAGTTCGAAACCACGGAGCCTCAGTCATAATATCCTCATCAATATTGACAAAATTGTTGATTCAACTTTTGTATAAAACTCTGGTGCCCTCCTCGATCACCACAGTTACATTGTGTTCTCAAAACAGTGTGTTCTATTTAATACCAAGGGAACAATTCATGATATTTTCATTGGTTAAAAAATTCAAAAAATTGTCTTTGAAAATGAAGTTGTTCTTTTGCTTGTTGGTCTATTTCATTGTATATTCTTACGGCTGGGAAAGAAGCGATCTCAACAAGTATGGCCCCGTTCATATGACGTTATATTCTGGATTAATTAAATGTGAGTATTCATTGCAGGACCCAGTTATATGCCCTTGGCTTTACTAGATCCCTTAACATACCCATTATTTTACAGCAAAATAGCTAATATATTTATTCTGTGACAGGTGAACAAAACAGANGCTTAAACCTTGACGTCAGTGGTATTGATGTCTACTTCTACGACCTACAGAATAATGACGTTCTCACGTTTCCTATCAAAAAAGCAGCAAGAGGAATCCTCTCCAACCAAAGCCTGGATAAGAAAAAGAACTTTGTCATCTATGTAGGTGGTTTCTTGTCCAGTATAAAAAATAAAAATGAAATTGATATCGGAAATGTTTTCAAAAACGTACCGAACACGTACTTGATTATTCTCGACCATTCAAAATACACAAGTCTTCGAGGAAGCAGTATCAAAAGCTACTCGCGTTCGGTTACATACGTTCATTATATTGGAAAAGCGTTGGGTCAAATGTTAGCTAAACTTCGAAAAGCTGGAGTCCCCGCTAAGAACATTCATTGCAGTGGCCACAGTCTCGGTGGTCAGATTGTGGGTCAAGCCGGTGAAGAATTCCTTAAAGTGACCGGCGAAAAAATTAAGAGAATTAGTGCCCTGGATCCTGCTGGTCCCTGCTTCACGGACAGTTCCATTGAAAATCAAGTGAGATCTGGCCTTGCGGAGTATGTAGAAGTTTACCATTGTAACTCGGGAGCCTTTGGAAGTGCGAGCGTTTTGGGTGACGTGGATTTTTTCTTAAATAAAAATGGTGAATTGCAACCGAACTGCTACACTCCATGGTTACCGGGACTTGTGGGTAGTACAAGGGCGGCGGTGTGTAGTCATAGTTCATGTGTCGATGTGTGGATTGCATCAATTAAGAATCCTAAACAGCTTACAGCATGGAAATGTGATTCGTACGAGAAGTTTAGACAGGGAATGGGTTGGATACGCGATAAAACTGTTGCCGGATTCTGGAACCCTGGTAAAGCAACCGGTGTCTATTACGTTTCCACTGAAGGATCCGAATTAAAATTTTAAGAATCGCATATTCCTTGTCATAAGACTGATAGTAGACCTAGATACATTAGACTACGTAATACTCATTAAGTACAATTATTTAAGATTACATTTAGAATTATCTAACGGTTCCGCCTATATTTATTTTATAAAGAAGAAAATGCTTACAATTGTGAATAGATATTGTTTAATAATATAGAATATTTAAATAGGTTAGGTTAGTATTTTTTTTTTGACTTTATATTGTGTATGTAGTTTTATATTTGGTTGTAATATTTAAATTGTTTCTTTTTTATTATTTTAACAAAGGACCAAAGTACTTCTGTATTTGAATTGTTCAAATTATTGTATAAACAGTTTTTATAAAAAAAAAAAATATTTTTTGTGTACAATATTGAGGAATATTTTGAGATCGTGTTCATATGTTTTTACGCGCATATTTAATGTTAATAAAACCAAATTTGATTCAATTTTTTTTAAATTAAATATACTATTTGAACATATAAGGTTCATGGACTTAAATACCTAAATATTATTTTTTAACTCCTATATAACAAAATCATTTAAATTAAAATACAAATACAGTATTCAAAGTGTAGTTCTTATCATATGACTGAACATAGCTTCTTTAATTATTATTTAGATGTATTTTAAATTAAAATTTAATTTCAGTCATTGTTTTCTTTTCAAATTGTTTCAAAATAAAGTATAATGATCATCGAAATAAATGAAAAATCTATCATAGTTTCTAGTGACAGAAATCCAGAAAATGCTTTACTAGAATACTAGTAGGTCTGGCGGAAGATATCTCGGCCTAGTAATAAAAGACATTGATAAATTATACACCTGAACTTTTCTCAGACTATCATATCTACTGGTAGAAACCGCATGAAAATCCGTTTAGTATTTTTTTAGTTTGTCGCGAACAGTCAGACAAACAGATGTGAGAGAGGATTTTATTTTATACTATGTAATGGTGACAGTAGCGCATAAAACAGCAGAAGTTATTATTTGAACAGTCATTTTGCATGAATATATCTATAAAACACCCAAGTCTAACTATAAATAATTTAATTTTTTATATTGTGTGTAAGTATTATATACATTATAGTAATCTTAATAGGTTATTTAGTTTCTGTTATTAAGACAAAAAAAAA
>JACEII010000053.1:4180692-4209453 GCA_014332785.1 Antheraea mylitta | reverse complement strand
TTCCGTATGGGATCCACCAACGCACACAGCGGTGGTACTGTTCACCGTTGTGCCAGTTACGTACTTCACCCTAGTTATAACTCAAGAACTATGGATAATGACATCGTTGTAATGCGTTCCGCCACCACTATTACCTACATTAACAACGCCATCCGTCCAGGCAACATCGCTGGAGCTAATTACAATCTCGGTGATAACCAGGTTGTTTGGGCAGCCGGGTGGGGTACCACTTCCGTAAGTTGTTTTATTTTTTCTTTTAAATAGTACTTACGTATATAACAGTTGATAGCACAATCGTAAATTTGAATTGATTGTAAATGAAATACTCTTTACAGGCCGGCGGTTCCTCCTCTGAGCAGCTCCGTCATGTCCAAATCTGGACCGTGAACCAAAATGTGTGCGCACAGCGTTACGCCTCTGTTGGTGGCACCATAACCGCCAACATGCTGTGCTCTGGTTGGCTCGATGTTGGCGGTCGCGACCAGTGTCAAGGTGACTCCGGTGGTCCCCTCTACCACAACAGAGTTGTTGTCGGTGTTTGCTCTTGGGGCCGCGGTTGTGCTCAAGCCTTCTTCCCCGGTGTCAATGCTCGCGTTTCTCGCTTCACTGCTTGGATTCAGTCTAACGCTTAAGGATTCTGTTTTAATGAGTTTGATTCAAAGAAAATAAAAAATAAAACATACTTGACGTTTGTATTATTCAATAAACAGAATTTATAATTAATTTCTATTCATATATCTATACGAATGTATAAAGCTGAAGAGTTTGTTTGTATGGTTGAACGCGCTAATCTCTAGAACTAACAGTCTGATTTGGAAAATCCTTGCGGTGTTAGATAACTCATTTATCGAAGAAGGCTACATATTATCACGTTAAAACCAATAGGAGCGGAGCATAAATAAAGAATGTTTCAAAATCGGGCAATATTTTCCTTATAAAAGCTTTCGCTGCGTGTTAACGATAGTACGAGTATTATGTACGTTGCCATGGTAACGTGATAACTTTCTGTCTCAAATATTTTCAGAGTTTATTTTGTATTCCTATTAAAAAAAAAAAATTCTACGTTAGTTTTGTTCCCAATTTTTGATTTGTGATCTGTTACGTTTTATAAAAATAGAGTGTGTTTATGTAATATTAAAATAAACACTTTTTGTTGAATAGACATGGCTACAAATAACATTTTTTTTTTATTCTGTCGATGTCTGTTTCTTTATTTTTCCGGGTAATCTCTGAAACGGCTGGACCTATTTGAATGGGAGTGTTACGGGCAAATAACTAACTAATTAAATGTTTTATTTTAAGGTAGCGATTTCAGCAGACGTTGCCCGCCCTGATAATAAAACAAACTATACCTAAACTTTGGCCAAGAATCATTTTATATATTGACTAGCTGACCCGTGCAACTTCGTCTGCACCAAATTGGTTATCACTGGTTTCAATTGTATTTGTAAAAGCGATAAAATTGAACAAAACTGATTCCCGATTACAGCCACAACTACCGTTTCCAATTGTGAATCCAAACTATCCTCGGTCTCACTCAAGCATATACCCAGATTATATGTGATTTTTGATGTAAAACATCTATAGTTCACCCGATTAGGCCTCCTACGGCAGCGGCTCAAGCCTAGGTTCGATCCCTCCGTAGGGAGCCCTTGAGTACGTTGCTTGCGCGATACGGTGACACACAAATATACATCACTGCTACAACACTACACGATCACCCCCACACACGTGCACGTCTACACGCTTACACATGAAAGTGGAAGGGTTTACTTTTTTCCCTTATCGAACTGAAAAACTCTCAATTTTCGGATAATAAATATATGGAGGAGTTGTTGAGGCGTGTATGCTTGGTACACATATACGTTTCAACAACTCATACACATATGAATAGTTAGCTAGGTTAGCTAAGATAGGTCGCGATTTTGCATGCAACAGGCAACAGCCAAGCCGAGGTGTGCCGTGCACCCTTGAGCTGGTTGCCATAATAAAATCGGCTGAGTGCGTTAAGCGCTCGCCTTAGTAGTCCGGTGAAGCTGTTAAGAGCTTGCTGGGTCAATAGCGTAGACTTTTGGAAAAAAAACCCTTAGTAACATAGGCTATATTCTTTTTTAGAAAAAAATTGGGATTTCTGCTAAAATTTCAATAATGTAATCAAAGTCATGACAAAAATTTGGCATAAAATGTATTTCATCGCATGCGCCCCGATAACTATGAATGATAGAACAAAAATATGTTCTACAATATTAAAGAACATATTATTATCTATAAAAAACCTCGTAAACATAGTTTAACCTGATTAAAATTTTCAAAAAATATTTAATGTACAGATTTCGACTTGTTACAGTTTTAATAGTATAAATTAGTTATTAATAATTTTGTCGACGTTTTCGAAGCAGTTGAAATTTTCGAACCCCAAGATTATGTAAGTGTGGCCCTGAGGTAAATTTGACGACTCTATACTAATCGTACGACCGAGAGGGCGACGGTTCCGAACCCCGTTATTTTTTTTATGGTTATTTGTTTTTTTTATGTAGCATATATAGCTTGAATTTTTAACTAATCTGTCTGCTGTAAATAGCACAAAGGAAAATTACCAAAATCCATTAAGATTTTTACTTTCGTCCGTTATTCTGGAGAACTCCTTGCGTTTTATGGGACAAAGAGTATCCTGGATTTAGTCTTCTAATATTAGTTATCACTGTGTCAAGTTTCATCAAGATTGGTTTAGTACTTTCAGAGTGATGCGTGTGCATAGGGACAGACAGACAAACAGACAGACAGACAAGAATTGTAAAAAGATTATTTTTGGCTTCTATATCGATAACATAGTCTACCCTGATTAAAATTTTCAAAAAATATTTAATGTACAGATTTCGACTTGTTACAGTTTTATTATAGTAGTATAGAAGATAGATAACGACATGCAAATGCGTTTTGTAGTTTTTGATCTTATTGCGAACAGACATATAGACAGACGTGGCAGAGGATTTTGTTTAACACTATTTAGTGATGAACTATTTTACTCATGGATTCGTCCATGTGAAATTGATCAAAAATATGATGTTCACTGTAAACATACGCGTGAGACGTGCGCTGTACTGGACTTCAAAAATAAATATAGTTGAAAATCATATGCTAATATGTAATTAAAATTATAGCAACGTATAATTATATCGAGAATATGGGCATATTATACCTATATAATAAAAGATTTAATTAATGTTGTTCGATAATGTATAGCTTAATATTTTCATTACTTTCTTATTTATTGTGAGAACTGAGGGTGGTATATAGTAGTTTAAAGTTCCCGGATGTGGTTGATGATAAATCCCATCCCATTCGACACACTGTCAGTATTCACATATAATGGACACATTATCTGTTACAGAAGATGATGTGCGGTGTCGTACTTACAAATATTTTTGAAAGAGTATTTCTCTTATTTACACATCTATGCACAATTTTACATTTATCTATACTAATATTATAAAGCTGAAGAGTTTGTTTGTTTATTTGTTTGGTTGAACGCGATAATCTCAAAAACTACCGGTCCGATTTGAAAGTTTCTTTTAGTGTTAGATAGCTCATTTATCGAGGATGGCTATAGGCTTCATATCATCACGTTAAAACCAATAGGAGCTGAGCACTAATGAAGAATGTCAAACAACGGGCTATTTTTTAAGCTTCCGCTGCGTGTTAATGTCAGTATTATATGCGTTGCCATGGTAACGCGATAACATTCTATCGGAAATATTTTCATGGTTTATTTTGTGTTATTATTCAAATAGTTTAGTAGTAATAATATTCGTCCAATAAGACTGGCGAAGGAATTGATCCATACTGCCAATTCTGAAGTTGTCAATTTAGGTAATTGTTATGTATTCTTTAGCCCGTTTTCTTTTATGTCTAAGTTAATGAAAAGGTATAAGCGCTTAATCCTCTATATAATATTTCGTAAATTTTTATCTTCTTAATTTTCAAAACCAATTCATTTCCCTTACGCACAATAAACAAACATTAAATTACATAAAATGCCGCCAATTTAACATAATATAGACTCAAGTAACACAAAATTATGAATAAAATATAAAATCCACTGCATGACAGAATGAAATTCCGCCAAAAACTCCTCAAAAGTTTATTGTACGTTAGTTTTGTTTCCAATTTTTGATTTGTGATATATTACGTATTATAAAAATAAAGTGTGCGTGTATGTAATATTAAAATAAAGACTTTTTGGTGAATACATATATCTGTGGTGCTAAAAATATCAACATTTTTTTTTATTCTGTCGATATGTCTGTTTGTTTATTTGTTCCGAGTAATCTCCAAAACAGCTGGACCTATTTGAGGGTTTTTTTTTCTTAGAAATGATTACGCTATTGACTTAGCAAGGTCTTAACAGCTTCACCGGACTACAAGTAATATTTGAACGGGAATTTTACGGGCAAATCAGTAACTAATTAGTTGTTTTATTTTAAGCTAGCGGGTTCAGCAGACGTTGCCTGCCCTGATAATAAGACAAACTATACCTAAACCTTGCCCAAGAATCATTTTATATATTAATGAAAACGACATGAAGATGCGTTTTGTAGTTTTTGATCTTATCGCGAACAGACATATAGACAGACGTGGAACAGGACTTTGTTTTACATAGTAATGATGAACTGCTATCCGTTACTGTAAATGATGTGCGTGTCATACTTACAAATATGTTTGAAAGAGTATTATTGTTATTTACACATATAATAACGATTTTTAATATTTTTTTTAATAAATTTAAAAAACGCGTGCGGAGCCGCGGGTAACAGCTAGTCTATACTAATATTATAAAGCTGAAGAGTTTGTTTGTTTGTTTGTTTGGTTGAACCCGCTAATCTCAAGAACTACCAATCCGATTTGAAAGTTTCTTTCAGTGTTAGATAGCTCATTTATCGAGGATGGCTATAGGCTAAAATTACGATTTTGTGATTATACAAAAAATAGACTCTTACCTGTCCCGCAAGAAATTGAATTATGGAACTCTTTACGTAATACGTGTATGACTTTTAAATAAGGTCTTAGCCTTATTAAGAAGACCTCTTCTATCTTCAAAGCAACTAATAATTTTAATGTCGAATTGTAAACGAAAAGCTGATAATTATAATTCTATTTAAAAATAAAGAATTAGTTAAAATCTAGCTAAATTTTATGCAAACAAAGTCGCAGATAACAGCTAATCTAAAATAGAATAACCTCAATCACCTTTTATACGGTTCGCTATCTACCAGTGAAAGTCCCGTGAAAATCAGTTTAACCATTTTGGGGAAAGCACTGTGGGTAAAGCCATAGTTAACAGCTAGTATAAACAAAGATTGCCTAAATTACTTTTTATAAGGTCAACTATCTGCTAGTGAAAATCTGGTGAAGATCGCTCGAACCGTTTTGGAGATAGAACTATGGGCGAAACCACGGATGGGTGAAACATAGGAAGTACGGTTTGTATCTGAATTTATCGTGGACTGCTTTTATTTTGTTTTATTTTATTTTTTTACCCCAACACCTTTTCCAAATTTAAATGACTTCGGTTAAATTGTTACACTATTTGTTAAACTCTATAAAAAAGCATAATTGTATTTACCTAAAATAATATCCTGCAATTGCTCTCTTCTTCTAGTAATATAGTAATCTGTTAAAATGTCGTTACAGTCAGTCAGTCAGTCAGTACTATAACTGACAGTTGCAATTTTATTTATATTAGATAATTTTAAAATGTAACTAGTTTCTAAATTTTGCATATACAAATACAAAAAAAAAATACCTACCATTAAACATTCAACATTTATAACCATAGACAGAGCAATTAATATCGATTTTGTTGCCTGAACTTGAACCGGCATTTGAGTAATTTATCAATGACGGACCCATTTGTCATGAGCAAGGTTCAGGCCTGTTTGAATCAAGGTTGAATTTAACTGTTATATACAGTTGAAGACAGTCTATTTTGCACTTCATCCATTCACTCTTGTGATAATGTATGAAGATCCACTTAGTTAAAAGACCTTAACTGTTACAAAAGCTTCCCTAATCCAGTGCGGTTTCTTCACCAGATCAGAGGCCTTCGTAGCGCTTACCCACATTGTGTCTTTGAGTGCATGGTTAGCATAGACTCGCACATTTGTTACATAATTCTAGCAATTTTAAAAGCTATGCTAATTGCTTTGTTCGCTGTTCTCCTCATTGCTGATTCCAACGTACGAAGAAACTCCACGCTTTACTCACTCCATTGAGTGATCCTGAATTATACTCTTTGATTTTTTTACAGCTTTTTAACTAAAACTGCAAATGCAATTTTAAAAAAAGTGCTACGCATATGTCACTTTCATAGCTTTGTAATATCAGTAATCTATCGTTTATACCTATCAATCAATTATTAATAACATTTGACATTGATTGATGTACATAAAGAAATAAATTAGGATATTCTTTGTACTTATCGCTTAGTTGACATGTTTATATGTGTAGATATAAATTTAGGTAAGATATACGGCATATCAGCACCGATTAAATAATGTTACGAAAATGTAATACCGAAATGCAATTGTTATATTAGGCTAAATCTGTTCGTTGTCAGAATTTATTGTATTTTTAACCTTTGTAAGTATTAGACGATGCTACATCATAATTACGTTACCTTAGTAATCATTGGGGTCACTCAAAAATTACTATTACATTAAATTGAAATATGAAAGGGAAAATGTTAATAAGAAACGGCTTATGACAAACTAGTCAATATATAGTCATTATTATATCTATTATAAAAATATTATAGACAACCTGTGCCCGTGACTCCGTTCGTATGGATCATAATGTAAAAAAAATCAGTAATTAATAAAATCATCTGAATGTGTTCAGTTTATTGACTTATCTACTTTTCTCTCGTCTCGCGTCGTCGCAAAAGAATAAACTAATTTGTATGATACCAAAACTAAATGTTACTTGAAGATATGTTTTATAAGTTTCTTCATAAGGTTTTATAGTGAACGCAGTACTTTAGCAGTGATGCGTGTTCAAACAAACAGACAGACAGCAAGCAGACATTTCTAAAACCGATCCAAATGTATTCTATTACAGACACCTGCAACATTTTTTTCACAAAAATCTAAGATTATAGATACGTTACATTTAAATTCTTATTATACCTATGCATAGATTACTTTAGTAAATTTATATATGACGAATAGAGATTTATGAGATAAATATTCTCGACTCTTCGGACCATCAAATATATGGATCCATGAATTAACATTGCATCTATTCAGTACCTAAATAGAAAAAAATTGTAGCGATAAATTGAGTATTTCAAATATAAATTAATAATTTATTATGACTAGATCTTACCTTGTGATATGGAGCTGTACCCATCAGGAGTCATCAAAGGTGTACATCCAGTGTTATTCATTATCACAATTTATTGTCTAATAAAAACCATTACTTCTAGATCCTTTTAAGTTCATGTTATATACAGAGTCACTTTCTTTTTTTCGAAATGACTACGCTATTGACTCAGCAAGGTCTTAATAGCTTCACCGGACTACGCGTCCCACTTTTCAATACTTTGTATATTAACGAACGTCCGCAACTTCTATTGTATTATTTACAATATGAAAATATAACATTTATTATATGTTTGTATTATTATACAGATTTTGGTTTACTTCTTATTGTCACAAACATATATATTTATATGTTTGTGACAATAAGAAGTAAACCAAAATCTGAGTTTTTTGATCACATTGCCTTATTTATACTAATTCTTTATAATAATAAAGAGGTAAGGTTTGTTTTTTTGTTTGTTTGTAACGTTGTAGGGGGTAATCTCAGGAACTATTGGTCCGATTTGAAAAATGTTATATAGCTCATTTATCGAGGATAGTTATAGGCTATATATCATCACGCTAAGACCAATAGGAGCGGAGCACCAATGCAGAATATTTAAAAATCGGGGTCTCTTTTCCTCTTCACAGCTTCCGCTTCGTGTTAACGTTAACCCAAATATCTCTTTCACGCGAACGAAGGGGCAGAGGCTAGTGTGCTTTGACCGGTGGAATATATCAATTCAATGTCCTCGGTTTGAGTCTCAGCATGTATCATCGAAATTTTTGGATTCGCGTACATTTGCTAATTTAAATTGGTAACACTATCAGCTGAAAATGGAGGAAAATCTCTTAAAAAAACTTGAGCCTGAGAAAAGTGTTTCTGTACTAGTGTATGTGGGAAAATATAAAAATTTGAAATTTCCGAAATTTGAAATCGCTAATGTGTTATGGACTAGCGTGATGATTATGCCCACACTTTCCTTCAGCAAGAGGCCTGTGGCTAGTGGGTCTCCTATAGGATGATGATAACATTTTTGTAAAGAAAATAAAAAACATCATAATCAAAATTTCAGGACCGATTAAAATCAACACAGAGCATTATCTATATATTAATACGTGGAGCCAAAACTTTGTACCCCTTTTTAAGCGAATTGCGCGAACGGATGATAGCGAAATTTGTCATAGTTATAGTTTATATGGAGAAGCAGTGTAGAAAATATTTTTTGTATAATATGCTCGAATTTTACAGAACATATACACACATGTAAATGTAAAGACATTGTGACATCCGTCAGCTTACTCTTACGTTGCAATAACGTTTCCAATACTTTTAATATGACGTTGCATGCCTTATATGCCCTTTGAAATCAGTTGGTCGAATTGTAGGTTGATTTTATAATAATATAATATAGTTTGTATAATCAAAATAAAAATTTTGTTCATAAAAGTAATCCATGACTTAGACCTCCGCGGTTACAATGATGCAGTACAACGTGATGTAGCAACAAAAACGAATTTATTTTCAAAATGGTAGTATTAAAATACATCTTTGTCTTGGATTCGCCATTTGATTGTATTGTGGATCCATTACTTTTCTAAACGATGATACTGGGCATATCATTATTTCTCATAATGAACAGACTACATTTAATTCAATATCACCCACAAATACCACCCGGTTATGGTGTCGTGTAAAATTAATTGAAAATTGTGTCATGGGTTGCGATAATTTTTTTTATTTTCGCAAAGTTATATTTACTTAGAATTTGAGAACTTTACCACCTTATGTAACCGCCTGTTTTTTGTTTCAAATTGAAAATTAATTTCAATTTTCATTTACACATAGACTTTTTTTATGTTTATATAATTAAAGATCATGGCAAATGGCAAATAACTGAGTAGCCACGATGAAAACCGTTGATTGTAGAAGTTTACCCTTGGACAAAAGAACCCTAATAAAGTTTAAACTAAAATCAATTAACTATGGTCGAATGTCGACCACTGGTTATAATTCAAATAAAAGAGTCAAAATTCTTCAAACTTGTAATTTGTATAATGTTTTTTCTACGTATTTTTATAGTCTCAAGTGTCCTCTTTACAACGATTTAGAGACGTTTCGAGACCTATTTGTAGCTATACGAGTTTTCGAGATGTTAAAAAAAACTTTAAAATCTGGAGAAATACAGAAATGTTGAATTTTGTGTAACTTTTAGAAAAAGAATGGAACAACGACAGTGGTTTATAGTCCACTCGGAACCCTGTAGTATCTACTTAGACACAACGTAGCGACATCTATCGGTTCTAACTATCAATCATTCGAATAGATTAACATTAATAATTATAATACCGATATATATCTCCTATATCTTTATTTTTAATTTGATAAAATGAATAGTCATAAATTTTGATAAACGCAAATGTCCTGATATAATTCTTGTCTGAAAGATTTATAGCACACCTACTGTATTTAAAGTAGTAATATTACTATTCAACAAAACAAGGTTGTTTTTTTGTTTTTTAGGTCTGATTTAATTTCCAACTGAATAATGCCCGCGATTTCTTCTCCGTTTTTCTGCACATTCTGTGACGCGAAGGAATTTATAATCACACAATCTGTGTTTCGCACAAATACTTGTCCTGTATGAAATTTATACCTACAATTCGAAACGGTGGTGGTGGCGAGCGCCCGTTTAAATATCTGTACTATCAACCACTATATATTATAATGTTCTCTGATACGTCTGTTTGTCTGTTCACGATAAACTCAAAAACTACTGAACGGATTTTCATGCGGTTTCACCAGTAGACAAAGTGAGGAAGGTTTAGGTATGTGGTTTGTCAAGTTTTTTTTATTATCTAGGTGGGAAAATGTCTACCAGGCCCACTGGTTATTAATATTTTTTTAAAGAAATCACACACTAGTAGACCCTTACAGAACACAAGACTCCTTCTAAATGCATGTATATAACGATTTAAATAGATATACATAGGAATAGAAATAAGATAAGGCCTGACGTAAATATGAAGCTGGGAACGTTAAGTTTATCCAGACTAATCATCGGCCCTACTACTCAGAATTTCATAACTGTGATGCAGGTACCGCGCATAACAAACGGATGTTGAGCCTTAATAAATCATCTCAAGACATACCAACAAGCTTCCAATGTCGGTTTGTTTACCAGATATAATTTATCAAAACCGTGAAATACGTCAACTTGTCATCGCGGTAATTATTATTATTTTCTCACTGATTCGCATGTAAGTTTGCCATTAATATGTAATCTGTACCTATATATTTTTTACTGATTACAAAATTTCTTTGGTAATTTTTATCAATGCTGCATAGTTCCTTATATGACACCCTAACGATATGTAGCATAGATAAAAAAACCCCTGGAGTTCTTTTATCTGCTAATAAAAGTCAAAGCCGATTCCGAGATTAAAGTGGACAAACGATAAACAATTCTAATTTTATTTATATGTACTTAATGATAGCACCAAACAGTCTAATTGAAGTATTATTTTTTATTACAAAATAACTTTTTTTTTTCCTATAGGCTCTACTAAATTTGTTTACTTTAACCAAGGCACAGTGCCTCAAAGTATTTTTACAGATAACAGCGACCAAAGTATGCGATGCGTCTATAGTCATTAAAAATATATCGCCCCAAAACGATACTAATTACTTGGTAATTCCGTAAAATTATTGAAATTTTCCATACTTAGAAATAAAGCTCACGGCTGCATATTTAAAAGGCCTAAGTTTGAGTTCTACAATAAGTAAAACAGAACTGAAGCTTTATTAAGGGACCAACCTATACTAATATTATAAAGAGTTAAAGTTTGTGAGTTTGTGACGTTGTGATGTTGTAACGTTGTAGGGGGTAATCTCAGGAACTACTTGTCCGATTTGAATATTTTTTCAATTTATTCTTTTAATGTTATATAGCTCATTCGTCGAGAATGGTTATAGGCTATATATCATCACGCTAAGATCAATAGGAGCGGAGCACAGATGAAAAATGTTTCAAACTCGGAATGTTTTTTCCTTTTGAGAACTGCTGTGTGTTAGTGTATCTATTCCACGCGAACGAAGTCGCGGGCAGAGGCCAGTTGGTTATAAATTAATAGTACATACCATTAGTTTAATAATATCGAGATCTATCAATTGGTGTAATTTAGACATTTTAAAAAATATCTCGTACATTACAGAACATTTATCTAGAACAACAATTAGATACATTTTATAATATAGACGTAATTAGCAATAGAAATTGTTCCATTAAAAATACTTGAAACTCTAATACTCAAATGTAGGATCTGCAACACAATAATTTCAGTATATTCTAAACTCTATATTAAATTAAATATTTCCTTTTTTGGTTCCATTTATTCGTCATTTTCGTTACTTTATTTTATTTATGTAATATGACCTTATTTCGGAGTATGAAATTATTGGTATGGTTTGAAAGTGTATTTAAATTTAAAATGTGTTTTAAAAATTACTCAAGTAAATATTTATTTATTTTCATGATAGACGTACCGTCGTGACCTAAGTTTTTAAGACGGAAGTACCACTAATTTTAACAGATTTAATTCCAAAAAGTACAAGTTTCATAAAAATAATTGCTGTGAGAGTCATTCAAATAAAATTAAAAAGAAATCCAATCACAAAAATATATGTTTCTCTGTCCTGACATTATTATAGACAAACGGTTGTCTTTTATATTCAGTTAAATTTTCGATATTGATACAATTAATTTAGAGCGTAAGTAAATATTCTCATGTGTCCATAGCATGGACCTTAGGATTTTAGCGTTCATTTTATTTGAATAAATAATATATCTGAAATTCACTCTGAAACAATAAATAACTAATCCAAGACTTATATGATACGTGATAAATGAATATATAATACTAGGTATGCTATTGATGAATCCACCCTAATGATTTATCAATCTCTAGATAACATATAATTACCAATCAAACGGACGAAGTTGTCAAACTTATTTATCGATCTAATGACTGGTTGTATATAATCCATTTGTCATTTTTGGGAAACGTGCATTAAAATCTATTATTTTCTGATTACTTAATTAATTTAATCGGTTCCTATAAGAGCGTTTTTCGGAAATACTGATAACGTGGAGATAGTAGTATGCTTATATCCTGGATTTTGTCCTCCATACATACAGTGTTAACCATAAACACTGACTCCATTAGGATAAAGTAATGTATATGTCAAATTGTATAGTTTCGTAATTTAGTACTTTCTACCTTCAAATAGATAAAAATCCAGTGTCATGTCTTTGTTCACGATAAACTTCGAAACCACTCAACCGATCTACATGATAGTTGACATTTATGTATAATTTGGTCTAACTTGAGAAATAGGGTTATTTTTATTTCGATTAATGTCCTCAATAGTTTTTTACTACAAATTAAATGATTATCAATGTTGATTATTGTTATTAATGGCAAGTTTCTTCAACCTCAAATAGATGGCGCTTTAAATTAGTTTGTTGATAGAAAACTGTAGGACCGACTATTATAGATATCTCATAAGATAAAATATAAATTACTAGCTTATCAGCCATGTGCTGCTATGATTAAGTTATTAGACATTGAATTAAAATTATGGTAAAGTAAAAATAAGCTGGAGTTTAAAAGAAATTCAAAATTAAACGTGTAATTGTATTTTATTTATTTCTATTTTATCTTCATTAGTATATTTAGCAATATAATTACTTGCATCAATAATTGATGCCAATATATTTTTGTTTTCAAAATTAGTGCATATTTAATTATGTATTCAAGTATTCATGTCACGCGACCTTTTTAAGCTCCCTCCTTCACCGTATAGCTTGTGCATTCAGGCGTGTATTTGTGCATATTTGAATGAATTACATAATAGTACCCCCGTGGCAGGTTTATTAGGCGGCATCTAACTCTGAGTCTAATAAGTCCTAATCTTTGGAGAGTCGCCGCTGTCCTCCGTCTGTACTGTACTGAAAATCATCCTTTTAATATTGCAAATGAGAAAATTTTATTTATGTTATGCCTGTTACTCTTTTACGCGAAAACGATTACTCGGATTGTTTATAAGCTTTGCAGTAATATAACTTATATATCAGAATAACATTTTTAAAGTTATTGTTTAAATATTAACAATAAATTTCAGTTACTTTGAAAAAATGCTATTTCTGCGTGCAATGCCTAAATAATTAGAGTTACCAATTGTAAAGGTTCAATACTATTATCTATATAGCTACAAACATGGGCGAAGTTGCGGGCGGCTTTTAATTTAGCATAAACCTATGATTTATCAAAATAAATCGTTTACATTTTGAGACGTTTTTCATATATATTTTCAGTTTAGTTAACATTTACTAATTTCTTATTGTTATACAACGTACACACACGCGCTTTATTTGTGATTATTTTAAATTCTTAAAATGCACCAAATATATTTTGAAATGTTTATATTTATTTTTCATTTTCATTTGTAGTGTTCATTTGTTTTTCATATGTCACAGTAAACCGGTTTGTTCACGAAAGCTCGGTGGTGCGAGACGTCGGACCGAGCCTCTTGGCAGTTCGCCACTACCACGCCACCACCCCGTAGTTCATGGTGGTGCCGCCCTATAATCGCGTAAACGTAAAAAGCAAGTTTTATATACCTAAGTACAGTTTCTGTGCTAACGCGAACTATTTCATTTACTGTTATTTTATATGCTACTAGTAATTTGTAAAAAATATTTACACTCTTTTATAGTAGGTAACTACGTCTTTACGTGTACGAATTTTAGTTATTTTAATTTTATAATTCCTATATAAAAATTTATAGCAAAAGTGTAATGACCATAATAATCTTAAAGATTCTCTACCTACCTGCTAAAGTCCCATCGAAATCAAAACAAAAAAATCGGAATCGAAAAAAAAACAAATCCCGCAACTCAGTTCTTCTAGTGGTACTTCTTCATACAATTACCAAGTCGGTTACTTTATTAAGTCCGTATGTAAGGGACCTTCCTGTCTTAAGTTATTACGTAGTTACCTAACGTGACAAAATCCTATAGTGACCATAAATTAAAAATCTTTTATGTTTTAAATTAAATATATTGACTTGGCAATCGCACTAAACAGTCTTGTTTAATATAGTATGTATTGTTTGTGAGATACATTGTGTTTTCATGTGACAGCCAAATCAATCTATTTTATTTAAAACATAAAAGATTTTTAATGTTTATGGTCACTATAAGATTTTGATAGGTTATCTAACTAAAATTCACGCATCTTGTTTTGTCCACAACGGAGTTATAGGGTGTCGAATGTGGCCTGGATTGCTTCTAGAAAAGGATAGTACTGCCGTGGCGCGTTTTTCCTCTACTTGGCGGAGACACTGCCTTGCTCCTTATTATATAACTTAACTGTATGCGATCTTACGCGTATTTATAATGCAAAATTCGATCAGTCCGCTTTTGAGTTGTATCCAGACATACTAACAGACAGAAAACGTTTACCTACACGTCAAATCTTCATATTATGTGTAATGTTTAATATAATATATTTAAAAAATGCGAGAAAAAAAGGAACAGACAGAAGTAAAGACACGTTAATATAGGTAAATAAATTTAGTTAGCAAGGGAAGGTTAGTATGAATGTCGAGGATCGCCCTGGTAATGTTTAAGTGTGTTTCGTGACCGGCTATTTGCGGAGTGACCTTGACCCGGTACGAGGCTGCGCCCTTCGCGTACTAGTAACTAGCTATCGATTGCTGCAAGTGCCACTTCGAAGGATAATCTTCTTGTGTACATCAGAATGAATGATTTTATTTATATATCATATATAGATTATTTATATATAGATTAGGAGGCAAATGAACATGTCGCTCACTTGATCTTAAGTGATCACTACCGTCCATAGACACTTGCAACACCAGAGGAATCGCAAGTGCGTTGCCAGCCTGTGTTTTGGGGGAAATGGGATGGGGACAGGAGATGGAAGGAGGGAGAGAAAAGAGGAGGGGAGGGGAGATGGGCCTCCGGCGCTCTCACTGACTGAACGAAACGCAACAATGCAAACACTGTTACTTCACATCGGTTTTCTTCACATCGTGCTGAAACGAATAATAGTTTCAACGTGGCTCTACCACCTAGAGAAATTGACTGTTAACACGTGTCACTACAGCGAAAAACATTGCGTTGCCAGTTACACAAGTGCGTTGCAAGCGGTGTTGGGGGAAAGGGGAGAGGGAAGGGAAGAAGAGAGGGGAAAGGAGAGGAGAGGTGGGCCTCCTTCACTCTCACTGACCGAACGGAACGCAACAATTCAAGCACTGTTACTTCATTTCAGTTTTCTGTGAGAGGATGGTACTATCCCGGACGAGCCGACCCGTTCATGCTGAAGCCAGTAATAGCTGCAGCGTGGCTCTAACACCTACAACAATGTATAATTTGTGAAAATTAACTGAACATGGGAATTATAAGCAATACCTCAATTGTTTTAACATTTCGACGATAACACCTGCCCTTGTAAAAAAAACTATGAAAATTTGCTTCAAAATGCCCCGTTTAGTGCGAAGAAACTTTCTGACTGGCATACAAATTATGATTGACTTTTTTTCCTCGAACTGACTATGCCATTGTTTTACTTATTGCTATTGTTCATGCAACGCGTCAAGGGAAAGAGAAGTGACTCGTATCAAATTGTAATCACCTCACTCTCCCCCTTTATATTGCTAATTCCAAATATCTTTGTGTGAAACAAGCAAATTTGAAAAGAGAGATCTTTGTGAAGTGATGTCTCAATATAGACCAGTATTAATATTATAAAAAAAACCTTTGTTTTTTTCATTTGAACTGGTTAATTGATAGTCAAATTAAAAAATATATTTCACTACCTATATCCTAATTAGAGCGGAAGGGTTGTATGACTCGGTGCTGATTTATGAGACTATGAAGTCTCATGACGGTAAAAATAAACCCTAGTGAAAACGGGAGAACAGCAAATCATATAGAATCATTTAAATGCAGTCTGTACCTGTGTGCCAACGTCGGTTTAATTGTCAGTTAACGAGGCTTGAATTATTTTTTGTTCTTTTAATTACTGGTTTTAGATCTACCGTGTTCAAATACACGTTCTTGTTGTAGCGAGACGTGGCAGCTGCCAATTAATTCCAATTAATAATTCAAAGTAACATGTAGTAATCGCTTTAATATTTAATTATGGATTTTTGCAAAGTAACGCCTATATTAATCAAATACTTTTATTTTAAAAAAGTAAATTTTCAAAAAAAAGTATTAACCGACTTCAATATTAATCAGAGGCATAAAAATAGGGCACTAAAAACCGGAAAATAAATAGTTTATCAAATTAACCAAATGTAATGAAACATAATTTTTTTTTTGAAAATTTACTTTATTTTTCCATTTTTAGTGTACATATTTTTTTTTTCTAAAACATGCGGGTCACTTGATGGTAAGTGATCACCGTCGCCCATGGATACCTGCAACACGAGAGGAATCACAGATGCGTTGCCGGCCCTTAAGAAAGGAGTAGGCTTGTTTCTTGAAAGTTGTGTTACTTTGTCACGGATCCCATAATCAGAACCTAACTAAACTCTCATCAAACTACCCTTGAAGAACATCCTTTACAATAAAAAAGGAATCATCGAAATCGGTCGGCATGATATTGAGTTATTCGTCTATTTGTCGTATACACACCAAATGCAAATTTAACACTTATACGGTTTTGCACTGGATGCCGTTGACAGAACTGGACCAAAAAAATGGGACCATACGGGAAGCACTACCTTTCAAATAAAAAAAGAATCATCAAAATCGGTTCAGCCAGACAAAAGTTATGAGGTAACAAACATAAAAAAAAAACATACAGTCGAATTGATAACATCCTCCTTTTTTTGAAGTCGGTTAAAAACAGCTTTCTGCTTAAATATAATTATTTACGAAGACACAATTATAGACAAAGTCGCAGGCGTCTGCTAGTGATATATAAAAATTTCATTTATAATCAGTTTTATGATTCAGTTTCTAGAAAGCCTAAAGGCTACCTATATCACGTACAAACAATAACTGTAATCTAATGTAATAAATTTTCATTTTGATGAATTAATATATGACATAAATATTATAGTTATCTGACACGTAAATACACGATAGTGACGTTAGTTATCGAAGGATATACGCTTGTAAATTTATGTTTACAAGAAATATTTTGGAAAAACCTATCATAAATCATATAAAATATGTTTTTTTAAACATTAAGAAATGGCAATAGACAATGAAAATAAAAAAAGAAATTCATGATATATTTGATAATCTTGGAATGCATCACGTAAATTCCCCTATAAATTAACATTACGTATTCAAGGTTTAGTTGTTACATGTTCATCATGTTCAGGTCGCGCATATAAAATTAAACGTTAATTGTTGCAGTGATATGTGGTAGCGGTTGATCAATTTCACCTGGAAATGGAAATTAATGTCTATTCTAACATTTACACAGCAACTTTATTGGAGACCCGTTCCGACTTCGATCAGGCTCATTGTGTCTTCTTATTAGTTCGAAATCATAGGGGTCCAAATGATTTTAAGGCACTTTACTGTTTTTGTAGATTTCTTATATCATAGGAGGTAAACAAACAGGTAGGTCACTTGATGTTAAGTGATCACCACCATCTATAGACCAGCGACCACAGAGTAGTCAAAGTGCGTTGCCAGCCTGTGTTGTTGGGGCCTGTAGAAGAACTATAAACACATACATACATCCAACGCAATAACTTTTTTTTTTATTGAAGCACGACAAAGTGACTGTACTATGCCTGATGTTAAGCATAGTACAATCCAAAAACATCGGCAATCACCGATAGAGAGATTATCCATCGCCGGTCGCCGCTGTCATGCCGGCCATAATGACGAAAGTCACCCCCGGTACTGGATATGCACAGGCTGATCCCGAAACGCGACGCGCAGAAGCGAGTCACTATGACGGGATTTTTCGCCATATACATGGTGGTTGCGACCCAGTCGGGCTGTAAAACCCTACCACCCCGCTATCGCCATTGCCTCGTTCGTTGATCAGCAGGGTGCACCACGTGCAGGTGAGGTTGTTTTTTTTTTTTTTTTCTCGAACTGACTACGCTATTGACCTAGCAAGGTCTTAACAGCTTCACCGGACTACTAAGGCGAGCGCTTAAGGCACTCAGCCGATTTTATAATGGTAACTAGCTCAAGGGTGCACGGCTCACCTCGGCTTGGCTGTTACCCGTTGCATGCAAAAATCGCGACCTAACTTAGCTAACCTAGCTAACTATTCATATATGTTTGAGTTGTTGAAACGTATATGAGTACCAGCATATCCGCCTCAACAACTCCTCCATATATTTTTATCGGAAAATTAGGAGAGTTTTTTCAGTTCGATAAGGGAAAAAATCTTTCACAAAATAACCCTTCCACAAAGATGTGTAGCGTGTAGGCGTGCACGTGTGTGGAGGTGATCGTGTAGTGTTGTAGCAGTGATGTATGGGTGTGTCACCGTATCGCGCAAGCAACGCACTCAAGGGCTCCCTACCGAGGGATCGAACCTAGGCTTGAGCCGCTGCCGTGGGAGAGGTGAGGTTGGCTTGGGTGTCTCAAGTCTTAAGATGTTACTCGACACCCCTTACACCTCAAACCCCACTTTTTTAGTTTTATTAGGGCGAGCGAAACTAGCCCTCTAGTATCCTGCACTTGTACATTTTGGGATAATTTTACCAAAAAATTATCACACGTTTTAATTTCAAAATTTAACGTAATAAATTAATTTGATGTCTATTTGTTCTGTTAGTCCTAGTTTGAATAGAAATAGTTATAGATATAAAAGTACAACAATGTGCAATATTTGTCAAAAATATCATTATTATACTACTAACGCCATCTGTTAGACAGGTACAGACTTAATATTGCTGTGACTAATAAATACATATACACAATTATAATAGATAACTCGTAAGGTTTGGAGTTTTTGGCGGGATTTTAGTCTGTCATATAGTGGATTTTATATTTTATTCATAATCTTGTGTTATTGGACTCTATATTTTGTAAATTTGGTGGAGTTTTACGTAATCTAGTTAGTTTATTGTGCATAAGTGAAGTGAATAGAAAATAATACCACGGAGCATGAAATTCTGAGGTGCCACAAAAACTCCCTCGCAGGTTCTAACAAGGGATCCACCATCTTGTTAGAATATTGACTCACACGACGCAATATTGAAATGATTGCACGACACTTGTAATATAATCGACTACGTGATGATGGCAGTAATAATCTGAAAGATTAATTGCCAAAACTAAAGTAAAAAAAAACTCGTAAGGTTTGACATTAACAGAGCTGCTCTATACATTGAAGAAAAACTAAATTTCTGTTGGTATAATATATGCGTCTTCAAGAGTAAAATTATTAGAAGTAGCATTATGGAACTTTTATTCATAAAACATATATTAAAAGGTTAATCTATTAGACGTTATTACTAAGAAATTTTTTTTAATTATAGATATTATAATATTATACATTAATTAAAACATTTTAAAGGTGCCACGCTGAAGCTATTGTTGGTTTCAGCATTAGTAGTTCGGTGAAGCTGTTAAGACCTTGCTAGGTCAATAGCGTAGTCAGTTCGAAAAAAAAAAGTTTCAGCATGAATGGGTCGTCTTGCCCGGGGTAGTACCACCAGATCCACAGAAAACCGACGTAACAGTTTTTACATTGTTGCGTTTCGTTCGGTCAGTGGAAGCACTGGAGGCCAACCTCCTTTCCCTTCGCCCCTCCCTTCCCCCCTCCCCGTTACTCCTACCTCCCAAACACAGGCTGGCAACGCACTAGCGACTCCTCTCGTGTTGCAAGTATCTATGGATGGCGGTGATCAATTAACATCAGGTGACCCGTCTGTTCGTTTACCTCCTATAACATAAAAAAAAAATTTGACTCCATGCTTTGTACTCTTCCGTAAGAATATTTTTTTAATTATTGATATTAATTACTTAAGTACTTCATTATTAGTATGCCTAATAGGATATTTCATTTGTAATATCCTAGGAATCAACGTATCTTAATCCTCATAGTTACTTTTTTTTTTTCGAAATGTCTACGCTATTGACCCAGTAAGGTCTTAACAGCTTCACCGGACTACTAGCCATAGTTACTTTTAAAATTTGATAAATCCTTACATTTTGTTTGCATACATTAAACATAGAACTTTTATCTGAAATTTCGTGAATCCAAATCCACTGATTTAATATTTATGTTGTCTGTCAGTTAGTCTTACGAATTTTATAAAGTATACTATATGAAACTGTATTTTTTTATCTTGAAAAATATATAATCTTGCAAACGGACGTGACGAGCATAGTGTACATACAGTAATTAAGTATTGAAGCGACTCAGCTATGCATAAAATATTGTGAACTTAAATGAACTTATGCATGTCAGATTCTAGAAGCGTAGAAGGGTTTTTTAGTTTGCTACTGTTCTATTGCTGAATTCTTTTCATTTCTTATTCATTAAGGCACCTTCTATCTATGCAAATTAAAATCGTGGCTAATATATTTGAATATTATAATGAAAAAATATCAGATTAATAATATAATGATTATGAATTATACAATTCTAGCCTCTGCCCACGACTTCGTTCGCTACTTTGGGCTAACGCAGCGGAAACTCTCAAGAGGAATAAAAACCACGTTCTTCATTGGTGCTCCGTTTCCATAGGTCTTAGCGTGATGATATATAGCCTATAAACTTCCTCGATAAATAAGTTATATATCACTGATTTTTTTAAATCGGAACAGTGGTCTCTGAAATTACTCCCTACAACCTCACAAACTTACTAACTTTATCTCTGTATAATATTAATATAGGTAAGAGATCGTTTTTGTTTTTATGTGTAAATCTTTAGGGCTATCAATTAGAAATGTCTTTCTTTTTTTTTTGCACATTATACATTATTTATCGTGAAAGATTCTAAGCTATCTAACACCAGGTTACAATACTTAGGATCGGAGTACTTATCTTATAAAGTGTTGGTCGAAAAGTAGGCCAAGTGAGAACAAAATAACAATCCAGGTGGAGAGAACAAATCGAAACACGGATAAAATCGTTAGGAACAACTTATCTAGCTACTACGATTAAATTGAAGATCTGTCGGCAAGACCCTAGTGTTATAATGGCAGTTTAGTAGTTGCGTTTGAGAGCCAGTCTCCTCTAGGATAAAGTATATAAAAAAAAATATCCACAAAACTTGCTTTCTACGCATCAGTACAAGATCTAGAATTTGAAAGTAATTTTATTTAAAATAAATTTTTTTCAGCATCGTTGAGCGGTTTAAAAAAATTGGTAGGGGACAAGCTTAGCGTCACCAATGACCTCAACGTGCTAGTGACCCATCACCGATGAGTTCGACATGTTCGTGAGGTACTGTGTTTACCTCATACTGGCGACCCGTAGTATAGCGATCTGTGTAATGTAATATTCTTTTGTATTGAGCTTGTACAGCCCATCATATTTTGATTAATTAATAAACTATATTAAAATGTACATAATTATTGCACAGTGTTAATTGATGAGAAAAGTAGACTAATATTAATAACTTTATTTTTTTTAATTCTATTCTGCAGACTCTTGGTCCGCACCTTTTTTTTGCTTACATGTAGTATTTTGTATACGTAAAAATTGTATCCGTGAGCGTATTTTTTTATTAGTAATTCATTAAATATTAATTGTTCAATTATTATTAACTATTTTTGGTTTAATGACGTTATTGTTTTTATAGCGCTTGCATTTCCCTTATTTATGGCCATTTTTAGGTTGTAATCCACAATATCCCGTGTCGGAGCGTCCACGGCCCGACGAATGAACCTAACCTGAATAACGAACGAGGCAATGGCGAAAGCGGGGTGGTAAGGTTTTACAGCTTGACTGGGTAGCAACCACCATGTATATGGCGAAAACTCCGAAAACATAATAGTGATTCGCTTCTGCGGGTCGCGTTTCGGGATCAGCCTGTGCATATCCAGCTTTGCAGGCCGACATGATAGTGGCGACCGGCGATGGATAGTGTGTCAATCGGTGGTCGTTATTATTTTTGGATTTCACTGTGCTTACCATCAGGCATAATGCAGTTATTTTGCCGTGCTACAATAAAAAAAAAATACAGGAAAATGCTTGCTACAGGTGATGTTAAAATACTGAAGAGCGTATAATATGTAATATTTAAATAAAATATTATAGTAGGTATGAGTGTGAAAGAAGAGACACTATTACAGTACCATTAATAGTGGAGAAAACCTATTTTATATTGAATTTTCAACCAGAGTCATTGGGATAAACCTCGGAATTGATAGACCTATAGTGGCCAGGAGTGGAGGCTATTACTTGTGAAATAGATGGCTGATGGTACTAAAGAGTTCTCTAACGACGCTTACGCAAAAGAAGATGGTACATTAGCACACCCATCATATTACCTGTACTAATATTATAAAGCTGAAGTTTGTTTGCTTGAAATACTGTTATGGTGTTTGGTATTAAGAACTATTGGTCCCATTTGAAGGGTTATTTTAAAATATTTTCACGCTCGCAAAGGAAGTCGCGAGTTAGAGTTAGCTTTAACCCAAAAGACCTATTCTACGTGAACGAATTCACAGGCAGAAGCTAGTAGCTAGAAGAAGCTAGAAGCTAGTAGCTAGCTAGCTTTAGGTAGTGGTAGAGCCAAGCTGAAGATATTATTGTTTTCAGCACGAATGGGTCGGCTCGTCCGGAGAAGCACTACCCTCTCACAGAAAACCGACGTGAAGTAACAGTGCTTGCATTGTTGCGTTTCGTTCGGTCAGTGAGAGAGACGGAGACCCACCTACCCTCCCCTTCTCCTTCCTCCTTCCCTTCCTGCCCCTCCCCCACCCTCCTCCCAAATACAGGTTGGCAACGCACTTGCGACTCCCCTGTGTTGCAAGTATCTATGGACGGTGGTGATCACTTAACATCAGGTGACCCATCTGTTCGTTTGCCTCCTATGATATAAAAAAAAGTAAGATATAACGGAAACCTTTTCACAGATGTGGTTGTCTTTAGCAGAAATATATAACCAGTAATAGATCCAACAGTTTTTTAGGTAATAGTGTCAGGTTTTATAACAAAATTCCAGAACACTTTACCGATTTGACGGATAATGAGTTCAAGAACAATGTCAAGCGGGTTTTAATATCTAAGGGCTATTATAGGGTGGCCCAATATGTTAACGATTGTGATGTCTGGAACTGACGCCCCTCTCTGTGCATTCACTAAAAACGATGCAACTATTTATGTTTTGCAAAAATATGTAACATAGAGAGATTAGACCAGATCGAGTTTTTTGCCGATGCATCTCTATGTCTGTGTTGTTTTCTGTACCGGTGGTAGCATTGACTCTCATAAGAGCCTTCTCTGGGCTCAAATTGAATAAAAAATACTTTGTGTTTTGTTTTTAATAGACAAGAAAGAAAGTTAATAAAAGCGTGATTAAAACTGGACTAAACGCCTGATTTATGTTTCTTAGCCAAAGTTTTTCTTATCACTTCCGTTTTATTGCTACGTTTGATTTTAATTAAAACTTTTATGTTCTCTTCGTATTTAATTAACAGGAATGAGTTTTTTTAAATACCTTATAGGTTTCAGCGTTTCACTATAATCTTCTTTAATGTTTATTCTGGACGTGGTCTATGATGTTAAAGTAGCTTAAATGGAACTGCCCAAAGATACATATTTTTAAGATACATTTGGCAATAGATTTTAAACTCGTGGGTTGATGCTAGCTATGTGTATTTAGAAGAAAACCCTACCACCGGAAAATTTATGTTCGTGAATGATATCTCAAGGTAATTTAGGCGCCTGGCTAGGTTATAACTGGTTGTTCCAACACAATTCTTTATGCGATGGATTTTGCCAATACATTTAAAAAAGGCGCTTAACATAATAGCCTTTAATAAAAAGTGCATGCCACTTCAATACTTTACTCTGTGCGCATCTCTGTATAAATATTTTAAAGCACAAGGTTTTTTATTATAATTTAGCCCTGGTATATAAGAATATACAATTTTACTTCGCGAATGTGTGGCAATCAATTTTTCGGTTCCAATTCCATCGGTCTTTTTTGATAGCCGATCGCCTTTATCGACTTACGTGTGTTGATTTATTATAATGTAGTATAGTTATCTAAAGTGGCCCACGGAAATAATGATTTAAAAAAAGTCATAGTTTCATGAAGTATATTCTTTTTTATCTCACTAACTATATTATTATGAAATAACTGATCTCCGTGACTTTGTTTCCATGAAAAGAGTCTTCTTGTTTCGTAGGGAACATATGTTTTATATGAATTATTTATGGGTTGTCTTTTATTTCTACGGTTAAAAATATTCTTTAAATCTTATATTGGGGCTATTATTACCCTTCAAAAATGTTATCGAGTTTTTGGTACCTCTGTTAAAATTAATCATAGCTCCGTATCTCATATGTAAAAGCATAACGATATGTAGATTGTATAATAAATACTCTGGAGTCTTCTATCGGTTAACAAGTCTTTAAAAATATTCAAGACACGTAAATTAATTACAACAAACATTTTAATGTTATTATATTTATGTGTATAAACTATGTAAATGAAAGTAATTTGTAGGCCCATTAATTGTCCTTTTAAATCGACTTTGACTATGACTCCTGAAAAAAAAAAACATTAATTAAAGTTAATAAATTTTAGTTTAATAGAATTAGAATTAAGTAAATAAAATTGTTTGATTTTCTGAAATGAATATCTAAATTCGTATAAAAACTATTAGTAGATATCTCGAAAGAGAGTTCGCTAAACTAAGGCACATAAGCCGACGAGAGGCGAAACAGTCGTAATTTAACAGGCACCCCGGAAAATTTATAGCTTAACCTCCACAGTTGGAGATTACCTTCTGTCTCACCTTGAGTTATGGCTGCCTTATCTCTGACTTTTATACGATCGTAATCAAAATGAACATATTTTATACATATGTAGTTATAAATGTCACAGTTTCTACTATCTATTATGAGAAATCTTTTTATTGTGTGAATTTAGCGATACTAATAAAAACAGTAAATAATGAATAAACGAATGAATTATTCAATAATTTATTGCAGTACTTTCAATTTATACACTTGTCAGCTTAATGCTATAAAACTGCAATAAAAATTAATATATATATATGTATATATATGTATATAAAAAACTAATACGAATCTAAATTTGATTTCTCTATTTTATTTTCATAGGAATTATATTATATTTTATTTTTTAACTATTTCATTTTTGCACAGTCGTTTAGGTATTGTTATCTTACGAAGAAAATATACCTAAGTAACTTATTTCGGTATTTAAGTCACGGAATAATGAAAGCGCAGTTGTCACCAACCTTTTGGATTGCAATAAGTGTAGTCGCACAGAACACAAATTTAGGCATAAGTGTTATAACATCGACATAAGGATAAACAAATGCCAATTTTTAATTTCAATAATAATATTCTTGTATTAAAATCTTAACTAAGTATATTACGCTAGTTCAAATTTACCGCTATATTAAGAGCGGCCAAAAAGATTGACGAGGGCCGTTAATTTAATACATTTATTTGTATGTATAACTAAACAACTATGATACTTTTTATATGTAAGTTTATGTCATCCAGACATATAACTGATAATTACGCTTATCACAGAAAAGTGGAGTCTATTGCGGAAATTCTAACATCTTTTAATATCTTCTGTAATGCAAATGTAAATAGTTTTCATCTGATACAAATATTTATTTGAGCAGGTCATAAACTTGAAAAGTAAAAAAAAAAGTATTTCTTTTTTTATATCATAGGAGGCAATCGAACAGGTGTGACACCTGATGTTAAGTGATCGCCAGCGTCCATAGACACTTACAACACCAGGGGAGTCGCAAGTACTTTGCCAGCCTGTATTGGGGTGGGGGGGGGGGGGGGAGAGGACAGGCGGATTTCCGGCGCTCACTGACTGAACGAAACACAGCAATGCAAGCACTGTTATTTCACGTCGGTTTTCTATGAGAGGCAAGGTACAACCCCGGGAGAACCGAACCATTCATGCTGGAGCCAGTAGTAGCTTCAGCGTGTCTTTACCACATGGAGTACTAAAAAGGAAAAACTTTTACAACCTAATAGGCGCTCGCTGCTTTTTGAGAGAATACAAAAAGAGTTATAGTCACTTCACGAGATGACACAGGAGCCGTACGAGCTCGTACGGCTGATCCGAATGCGTGTCCAGGGTTTCGGAGCATGCTCGTACGTTCCCGTGACCCTGGTCAGATACGAGCCCAGCGGCTAGTGGATATTTTAGCCCCTAAAAGTCTGGCATAACAATCTCGCTCTTTCCCGGTAGAACGTATACCATGCAGCAATTACTACACATAAACATATAGATTAGCCCTATCTCTCAGGAACAATACTTTATTTGTGGGTATGAGGTACCTAATATCATTTTCATTTGCACTAATTCTACTGCCTCATACAAGGCAATCACTAAGTCGTGCTTTGATAAAACTACACTCACTGTGTCAAAAATACTTTTAAAAATATTGAACAAATATTCACAATCATTGGAATGTTTGATTATTCTCACACTAGCTTTTGCCCGCAACTTCTAATAGTAATGGTTACTGTTCTATCATTCGGGAATAGCATTTTTTTCTTACTGAAAGGTATACTTTGTGTGTGTTTTTTTGCCTTTGCCTGTATTTCTGAGTAGTAAAGGCCTGAAACCATAATTAAATAGTACAAAACAAAGTCCTTTGCCACGTCTGTCTGTCTGTCTGTTCGTGATAAACTCAAAAACTACAGAACAAATTTTCATGCGGTTTTCACCAATAGATAGAGTGATTCTGGAGGAAGGTTTAGGTTTATAATTTGTCTATATTTTTTAATTATCAGAGCAGGACAGCGTCCGCCATGCCCAAATAAAAAAACTCGCATTGCATTTACAATATTAGTTAGTATTTACAAAGTATAAATGCAAATAAAGTAAAACCCGATGGTAAATACATTTGTCTAGTTATACAAAGAATGAATGGTTCAGTTGAGTATTGGTACGTATTTTTTTTTTAAAGTGGTTCGACAAAATGACTGCACCGTACCTGATGGAAAGTACAGTACAGTCCACAAATATCGACGACTGTCGGTCTTCAAAATTAACGGCAGTTGTCGCTATCATGTCGACCTACGAAAGTGACTCTTCACGCCTCTCTTAAAGGACCCCATATCATATGTGGAAGGGAACACACTGGCTGGGAGGCGATTCCACATGTTCACAGTACGACAAAGAAATACGAATTTCTTTGTTCTAGCTGGAATGGTGGTCATTATGAATCTGTGGAGACGCGTACCCGCCCGCGTAGTTCTGTAGTGGAAAGGAGAAGATGGAACGAATATATCTTCTCTGTTTTTTGTATCGCCAACATCATGCTTAAATATTAACGTATTGTCAGTCAGATAGTATATCTCTTATGTTAAATTCCATATAGCCATTTAGGCAACAAAGTGCACGAAAGAAATCTATACTAATATTATATAGAGGTATAGTTTCTAAGTTTGTGACGTTGTAGGTAATCTCAGGAAAAACAGGTCCGATTTGAAAAATTCTCTGTGTTATATAGGCTGTATATAATCACGCTAAGACCAATAGGAGCGGAGCACCAATGAAGAATATTTCTAAATAGTTTTTTTTCCCCTTGAGAACTTCCGCTGCGTGGTACTGTTAGTCCTAAGTAACTATTCCACGCGGACGAAGTCGCGGACAGAGGCTAGTAGTTTATACAATGACAAAACGTTGTCACCCTATCTCATCGCAATCTAGTAAGTAATACTGAATGGAATCTCAATTTTAATCACGGACCATACTTGATATACGTTTAAAAATATACAGCGACAGTTTTATCTTTCAGACTCATGTTATTTGAATTATAAATATAATATTCATTGAATATTTGACTATTTGCATATTAAGTTTAGTTACATATATTCTGAATTAAGAGTGTCAGAGAATTTGACAACATAGACACTAGAAAGAGACGTGAGATTATGTGCTCTTAAAAATTACCGTACAGTTTATTGACAAGAATGTTCACTTGAAATGATGTCAGAAATAGGACGTAGAAAAAGCCCAGAACATCGAGTTTCTGACATTATTTTTCACACAATTCGTACACTAGAATGACAACTTAGTTAAGACGTCAGAAACACAGAAGCATTGCAGTGCCATTTAGCGATGCTATCTATAATTGAGCTAAGCTTTAGATAGCTTGAAGTAAATTGAAGCCGTACACTAATAAATTCA
>JACEII010000053.1:4150192-4175692 GCA_014332785.1 Antheraea mylitta | reverse complement strand
TATTATTTTATCTTTAATTATTTTATGATACTGTGTAAAATCCATTAAATTTTAATAATATATTAGTTAAGTTGTCTCTTATATTTAAGTTTTATAAATTGTAATATCGTGTCAGTGTCATATCTCGTCTACCATGGCTATCGAGAACGCTTACGCGCAAATTCCTGGCGCCGCGATACAAGCCGCACCCGTGCCTAGACCTGCCCCGTCACCAGTTCAAACGCGTAGTTCAGTATTACCACCAAAAGATGTTTTAAATTTAATTCCCGAATTTAACGGAGATACGAAATTACTTAGTTTATTTATAAGAAAGTGCGAATTTGTCATTCAAAGATGTCAAGGAGCCACAGATAGAAATGAATTTCTCATGCAGTTCATTACCAGTAAATTAACGGGCAAGGCAGCTGAATTAATCAGTGAAAGAGGTGATATAGATGAGACATGGACACAATTAAAAGACTTACTTATCCAACATTTTGGTGATCCGCGTAGTGAAGAGTGCGTTGCTATAGAATTGGAAACTTTAAAAATTAAACATAACGAAACATATTTAGATTTCTGTAGTCGTATACAAGACGTTCGAGCCATCTTATTATCCAAGGTTAACCAAAGAAGTTCTAAGGAAATAATAGAAGCTAAAAAGATAATTTATAATAATACCTCGTTAAACATATTTCTCTATAATTTACCGGAACATATTGTAAGAATAATTAGACTCAAAAATCCCCAAACGTTAGAAGACGCTTTGTCGCATGTTTTAGAAGAAGTAAATTTCCAAGAACAGTATAATTTAAGATCTAAAATGCTTCAACATCGCCCACAACCCCCACCACAACAATTATTATCTAGATCTACTCCACCACAACCCTTCCGAAACCCAGTGACTGATCACAACAGACAGGTGAGTAATAATTTAGCTCAACCTCCATTAGTAAATAAGCCACAACAGCACTTCGGATTTCGCCCTCAAGCAGGCCAATTCGGCTACCGACCACCACAGCCGCAGCAATTCGGCTACCGACCACCACAGCCGCAGCAATTCGGCTACCGACCACCACAACCGCAACAATTAGGTTTTCGACCTCAGGCGGGACAATTTGGGTACAAACCACCTCAGGTACCTGCTAATAACAAACAATTTGGTTTTCGTCCGCAAGCGGGTCAATTTGGCTATAAACCACCACAACCCCAACGATCAACCCCGCAATATTCAAACGATGTCAGCATGCGTACCGCACCGGTTAAGCTACCCGTCAACGAGATATATACACACGATGAAGGTGAGTATGATCCTCAATATAATGATGCATATAACAATGAGTACAATTACGAAGAATATCAATATCCAGATGATCCATGCGAACATTATTACGAAGAACCTTCACAGGACATGGCGCCTCGCGCCATTACTGATGGTAATGAAGAAGATGAACTTCAAAATTTTCACATGAGTACAACGCAAAAGATACCGAGATAATACAGGTAAACTACGATAGCTCTCTTAAACTTCCTTACATATATATACCCGAGATAGATGGTAAATTTATGTTAGACTCAGGCAGCACACGTTCTTTTATAAGTACACATAAGGCAGACCAATTTTATCCCCAATATAAATCATATGAACCTTTTATAGTGACTAGTACACATGCGTCGAGCAACCACGACCAAGTCATAACTATTCCACTATTTCTGATTTTTAATCAATCCGGTTTTCATAAATTCTATGTCTACGATGTAGATAAAAAATATGACGGTGTAATAGGTTGGGATCTAATGTCCCTGTTGAATGCAAATATATGTCTAAAGGATAAGGTTTTAAGAGCTAACGGAACGGAAATACCAATTATGTACGAGAACGAATATGTGTATAAACTCGAGGCGCGCTCGGAGCATCGCGTTAAACTACCGGTAGACAAAAAAAACGGAGAAGCCATCCTTGATTTTAGAAAATTTCACGACGGTGTTCGCATGCCTGCAGCATTAGTGAGATGTCATAATTACTTTGCGACGACAGTCGTACAGAATGCTAATGACCACGATTTTGTGTTATACGTAACAACACCATTGAAAACCGTTGAAATTACCTCAGACGTATGTGAGGTTAACCACACTACTGATTTGACGAATATGGAAATTGACTCGTTGTTGACCGATAATTTGACGAAACTACGACTTGAGCACCTCAACGAAGAGGAACGTGACTCTATACGTAGACTATGTACAGACTATAAAGATATATTTCATTGTGAGGAAATACCCCTTAGCTTTACAAATCAAGTCAAACATAATATACGAACAACCAATAATGACCCTATTTACATTAAACCATACAGACAGGCACCAGCACAGGCTGAGGAAATCAAACAACAAGTACAAAAATTACTTAAAGATAACGTAATTCAAGAATCACATTCACCTTGGAGCGCCCCAGTCCATTTAGTTCCTAAAAAGGCAGACGCTTCGGGTCAGGCTAAGTTTAGAATGGTAGTCGATTATAGACGCCTCAATGAAATTACAATAGATGATAGATACCCTATTCCAAACATATGTGATTTATTTGACAAGTTAGGGAAAAGTAATTATTTCACTACATTAGATCTCGCTTCCGGTTACCATCAAATTGAAATTTCAGAGTCCGATAGAGAAAAAACTGCGTTTTCTACGCAGAATGGACACTATGAATTCCTTCGAATGCCGTTTGGCTTAAAAACAGCCCCGGCAACATTCCAGCGTACCATGGATAATGTATTGAGGGGTTTACAAGGCTTGCATTGCCTTGTTTACTTAGATGACATTTTAATATATTCAAATGGGCTTCAGGAGCACCTCCAGAAGCTACGTGCAGTTTTTGATAGACTTAGACAGACGAATCTAAAGGTCCAATTAGATAAGTCGGAATTTTTGAGAAAGGAAGTGCAATATCTAGGACATACACTAACACAAGATGGACTACGACCAAATAACGACAAGATAGACGCAGTACTAAAATACCCCATACCGCAGACACAAACCGACATTAAACGATTCCTAGGATTTATAGGATATTACAGACGTTTCATAAAAGACTTTTCTAAAATTACACAACCACTATCAAACTGTTTAAAGAAAGGTAGAAAGGTAGAGATTAATCAGAAATATATAGAGGCCTTCGAAAAATGCAAAGAACTATTAGTTAATGCCCCCATCTTGCAATATCCTGACATGACAAAACCATTTTTATTAACTACAGATGCCTCCGAAGTTGCTATAGGTGCAGTGTTATCACAGGGTCCGATAGGTAGTGACAGACCTATCGCCTACGCTAGTCGTACCTTATCCGTAACAGAAAGGAGGTATAGTACAATTGAAAGAGAGTTATTAGCTATAATTTGGGCCACAAAACATTTTAGACCCTATTTATTTGGTCATAAGTTTGACATTATTACCGATCATAAACCTCTCGTCTGGCTGTATCAACTGAAAGAACCAAATAGTAAATTAACACGCTGGCGTCTACGCTTACAAGAATATGACTTTGGTATCATCCACAGAAGTGGCAAACAAAACGCGAACGCTGACGCCTTGTCACGAATTAAAATTAATGCATTAGGTACTGGCGAAACAGACGATAACGTGTCTCTTATAGTTAACGTTGACGACAAAGATAGACGGATACAGGAACACTTACAAGAAATTGAAAACAGAGTCAAAACGCTATCCCGTAGACGAACTACCGACGACTCAAAAACAATAACCATATCAGACTCAGAACGAACTATGACCGCTAGCCCTATATCACTACCAGACACTATTAAACTCGACGAACAACCTGACTATCCACTAAGAACAGAGACGGACTCTACAAGTACAATACATTCTGCTAAAGACATGGAATTCACAGGTATACCCATATTACACGAGGCTGTCGATACCAAGCCTAATCAAATATTAGTATTTAATTGGTTCCGTAATGAGTATAATGTTAAAAATTTATCCAGGGACAATCAAAAGGTGTTAGAAGTCTTTTTACCTATCGGCAAACCAAATCTGATTAAAGATTTCCTGAAGAAATACATTAAACCAAAAATTAAATATTTCATTTATTTCGAAAACCCAGAACACAGGCGCGAATTCAGTAACGTTATATTAGAATTGTTTAAGAAAGGCTACGTAAACTTCTACGAATGCACCGAACGCGTGATTTATGTCGATGAGGAAGGCGAACAAAAAGCTATAATTGAAAAATTACATGAAGGCAAAACGTGCCATCGTGGAATTACAGAAACCATTAAACGAATTCGGCGAAATTACTATTGGGCAAATATGAGAGAAATAGTCTCTGCCGTTATTAACTCGTGTGAGGAATGTAAAACTTCTAAATACGACCGTAAACCTATAAAACCGACACTACAGCTAACACAAACTCAAAACGCGCCATTCCAAGAAATATTTATTGACATTTTTTCCATAGAATCAAAATATTACTTAACATTAATTGACGCTTTTAGTAAAATAGGACAAGCAATCGAAGTACCATCGCGAACAACACCGGAAGTAGTTAGAGCTCTAATTAAGTATTTTTCGTTTTACGGCGTCCCTCAAAAGATAAGTTGCGATCCCGGAACTGAATTTAATAATGAACTATTAAAAGAATTAACAGATTTGCATAGAATAAGCTTACATGTAGGTACACCGAATAATCCTAATTCTATGGGGTTAATAGAACGTTTTCACTCCACCATTATAGAAATTTACCGCCTAGCTAAATATCAAAGAAAATGCACGGACGCAGCAACGCTAATGACGTATGCGGTAATGGCGTATAATAACACAATTCATAATACAACTGACCTCTCTCCATTCGAAGTTGCTTTTGGACATACAGAACTAAATTCAACTTTTGACGTCGAATTTGACAAAATGTATAAACAACAGCTAATTAAAGACCATAGGAAAAGGACACACGTGTTATACAAATATCTATCGGAAAAGATGGAAAACATCAAGGGAAAAATTAAGGAAAAGAGAGGAGGTGAGAGTGAGCCTAATTTAGAGATAGGAAAAACAGTATTTGTAAAGGCAGTAAATAAAAGACAATCTAAGGATAAATCAAAATATCACAAGGCGACGATTACTGGACCCGTCTTACACAATGTTGTTCCCATTAGAATAAAAGGTAGGGATACTAAGGTACCGATTAAAAATATTAAACGCCCTTCACAGGTGGTGCATACTCCTGTTGATATGGACGTCGACCATCCAAGCTCATCTAAACCAGGTTCCCCTAAACCAGGGCCTTCAAGTTCGGCAAATAAGCAATAACCCAGGGATATTACCAATCAAAAAAGGTCTATCATTTTTACAACATGACAAATGGGCTATAGTAAAAATCATTAATCTAAAAGATATCGAATCAGATTTAGCATTCAATATACAAAAATATTCTGAATTCTGTAATATTATACATTTGAACGAGACATTTGAAAAGGAAGTAGGTGAACTAAAAAGCCAAATAGAATACTTACGTGATGAAACTATAGAAAAACCACAACAATTAATTCCATTTCAATTACAAAGGTATAAACGAGGTATCATTAACCCTATAGGATCTTTAATTAAAGTAATAACAGGTAACCTTGATCACGAAGATGCAGTTCGTTATGACGAATTAATTACCGGCCTCCAAACCAAGGAACAGGCTACCTCTAACAAAATTACTATAATATCTGAAATGTTGGATCATGTTGTAAATGCAACCGATATTATGAATAATAATATGGAAATAATGAACGAACGTCTTAAACGATTTGAAGCCATTATTCAAAGTTTTTCAACAAATTACATCTTTTATACATACTTGATTGGCGAATTTAACATTTTCATGAATAATTTCAGAACAATTCACAGTAAACTTAGCGAAATAGAAACAGCTCTTGCACTCAGTAAGGTATCTGTACTACATAAATCTGTAATTAATTCACAAGAACTGCTGATTACGCTAATGGAAATTAGCAAATACGATAATTTAATGTATACTATTAATGAAAAGAACTTAATTACAATAGAGGAGACGTTCATAGTTAAGGCTTATATTAAAGATAGTGAAGTAAGATTTATTATAGAAATACCATTAGTTGATAAGCTCATGTATACTTATTTTAAATTGTATTCCTTACCCATATTCCATAATGCAGTTAACCAAACATTCATTATTGTTCCCGATTTCCCTTACCTACTCGTAGAAGGTGAAAAGTATTATCCGATTGCGTCACCATGTAAAGAGGTTACGAATGAGGAGTATTTGTGCTCAGAAAATGACATCATACCATATACTGAGGAAACTTGTATTGAACAGCTCTTAAGGTACCGCCAAAACCTCTCACTTTGTCACCCACGACGAGTATATCCAGGAAATATAAAACTCCAAAAGATTACCGAAAACAGTTGGATCATCTTTTCAGAACACACAAGTATATTATCCTGTATTTGTGGTAATGACGTCACACGCGAACAGTTACGCGGTACATATATAATAACTATTCAGGAAAATTGTAATGCATCCATAGGCGGAGTGCAAATCCATGCACAACGCTACCACTCATTAAGTACAATATATAAGCACATACCTCTAATCAATTTACCAAATTTTAAAGAACAAAACCGACGCCTCACTGTTGCAGGAGATGAATCTATAAATCTAAAAGGGGTTCCACTGGACGACATACATCATTTAAACCATATTTTGAAGAAAAGTGTTCAAAGTGAAAGTAATACAGTGCAAAATAGTGTCAGTGCCTCTACCATAGTGCTCTACATCATTGTAATTATGATAATTATGCTTATCATTACTTATAAGTTAACACCAATTGTAAAAAAATACCGTAAGAAACGGATTCCTCTTCCAACCACAGAACAGCAACCCGTTTCCACAGAACAATGTAATCCGCGTCCACTATTAATGTAAAATCGAAGTTCTCAGAAGTTTTCCGATAACTTCGATCTAAGGCGGGAGGAGTTATATTCCCACAGACTCTATACACGTGCCTAAACTCCGTTGCGCTTACCTAGTGTTCTCCGAACAGGACGGGAGCTAGACGCTAGGTCAGCATACGCCAATAACCGATGTGAGAAATAAGTTAAGGTTTCTCGGGAGATTCTAGCATCGTCTCTCGTTAGGTTAAGACATAGTTTTAGAGGTCTCAAAATCGACCAAGTTAGTTTTAAGAATATATTCTTTGTCTAAAATCGACATTATAGTAATAAAGGTCTAAAATCGACTATTAGTTTTTAAAAAGTCAATCCCAGCGCTCCCGAACTTAACTACCTACAAAACATTTACTTTGAACAATGATATTTTACAATAGAATGGCTAACTAAACAAGTTTTAACGTGTCGCTCTAGAGTACTCATGTTTCAAAATTGTATTTTTTTCTTATAATATGATTGCACTTTCTATAATCTTAATAAGCTCTTACGGTTATCAATACGCAAATGTACCTAAGAGTTATTTATGTAAGTTACATATAAAAATACCCAAGAATTTTTACACGATTTTTTATCAGTACGAATTCTGATGAACTTAGTAAATGACTGCATAATCCTGTTCCGTATAATTTTAAGCTTTTGTAATGTGATACTTATTTTTCTAGGCTTAAAGTCTAAATCTGACATTGATATAAATGATAACAAATAAATCCTACAAGTTCCCTACCTCATCATGACATGCTTGATTCTTACGGGCTGAAATTATTATCTTTGTGATGTTTCTTTTTCATTTTCACGTTTCATTAGAGGCTATTTCATTGAAGACGGTGTTATTTTACGGAAATCTATAATCAAATATAGGTTTACACTTCCATCTGAAATTGTTGGCCCTACAACACATCTTTCTGCAACCAACAAATCTTTGACTTTGAACCGCCAACGTTCGGGCTCAACCATCAATTAATTATTCTTATTATTTCGGCTACTAATATATCGCTTTTTCTATTAGCAGTTTCAGATTTAACCTGTTCAAATCTCGTCTCGAAAAAAAAATCAAATGTTTTTTGTTTTTTTTTTTTATATACTACGTCGGTGACAAACAAGCATGCGGGCCGCCTGGTGTAAAGCGGTCACCGCAGCCTATGGACGCTTGTAACATCAGAAGTGTCACGTGCGCGTTGCTGACACCTAAATAACCTATTAATTTTCCCCTTGAAGTACTCCATACTGTAGTCCCCAGGAAACACTTCAGCAAGAAGCTCATTCCACAGTCGGGTCGTTCGTGGAAGGAAACCTCTCTGGAACCGGACCGTCGAGACCATTTCGGTTCCAATGTGTGAGGATGAATTCCCTGCCGATTACGAGCGGTGCGATGGTTGAAAGTAGGAAATGTTTTTTGTTGTAGTGACACGTGTTACCAGTCAACCTCTCTAGGTGATAAAGCCGCGCTGAAACTATTATTGGTTTTAGCACGAACGGGTCGGCTCGCTCGGAGTAGTACCACCCTCTCACAGAAAACCAATGTGAAGTAACAGTGCTTGCATTGTTGCGTTTCGTTCGGTCAGTGAGAGCACTGGAGGCCCATCTCCCTTCCACACCCCTCTTCTATCCCTCCTTCAACTCCGCTCCCCATCCCATTTCCCCAAAACACAGACTGGCAACGCACTTGCGATTCCTCTGGTGTTGCTTGTGTCTATGGACGGCGGTGATCGCTTAACATCTGGTGACTCGCCTGTTCTTTTGCCTCCTATATGACATAAAAAAAATCACTTCCACGTGGAAGTTATATCTTTTTTAATGTAATGGCACTTGAATGAATGACCTTAATGTAACCGACTTTAATGAGTATTTGACTATCAGATAAAGGATTTTAGAGTATTATCTGATTTTTTTAAAGAATCTAAGCTGAATTATAATGTAATCTAATATTATAATATTGACAGAAGTAACATAAATTCGTAAAATTAATATTGGGATTAAATAAAAACAGCCCACAATACAATACAATAAGCTAAAAAAAGAAGTGGTTGTCATAAGAAGTAAGTCGCAGACACTAGTACCTATATTATAATGTAAAATTATTCTACAGTTAGACTACCAAAAAAGCAGTCTCTGCAGAAACTTCGTTCTTATTGTCTTTCATATGTAATACCTACATTCTATATTGAAATTAGCAAACATGACAATCATAAGAACACTGTATTATTGAATGTCAAAACTGACAAATTTTTTCACAGAGTACTCGTAGAACGTTCTTCAAGGTGACTGAAAAGACGAGACGGCTTAAATGAACCTTCTGTGTGTGTTTGATTTGTGACAGTGTACGGTGTGACGTCTGTGTTTATTAGATGACTAGAGAAAAAAAAAATCTTATCACGCAGACGCTTTCTTACTAATATGTGTACAGTGATTGACACGTATTTTCGTTGTCTCGAAATCACGTAATCACTTTTATATTACGAAACATACAGAGTATTTTTATTTTCAATATTTTATATTATTATATTCACAGCTTGTCTTATGATAACTTATACTATTGCAAAGTATGAGTTTACCCAATTATATATGAATAACGTGATTTCATTTGATAATATCAGCTTACTATATAAACACGTGTACTTACTTTAAACCTAGCTTCATAGTTATGAGAAAATTCCTACACATTTCCTGTGCAATATAATGTTGTAATAATTCAGTACCACCCGACCCACGGAAACACGACTTGAAGTAGCAGTCGGAGGCTCACTTCTTTTCTTTCCCTTACCTCCATCCTATTCTATATTTCCGCGATTGAAGCCGCAAGCAAAATATAGTTAATATGATAAACGTACGAAGTTTGTCAGTACGGAATGATGTTTGTAACTCTTTCATGCAAAATTAGTTCAACAGATTTTGATGAAGCTTTGCAGTAATATTGCGTAAACATCAGAATAACATATCTTAATTACGTATTATAAAAAAGTCCTTTGGCACGTCTTTCTGTTTGTTTGCGATAAACTCACAAACTACTAAACGGTTTTTTTTTTCGAAATGTCTACGCTATTGACCCAGCAAGGTCTTAACAGCTTCACCGGACTACTAAGGCTAGCGCTTAAGGCACTCAGCCGATTTTATTATGGCAACTAGCTCAAGGGTGCACGGCATACCTCGGCTTGGCTGTTGTCTGTTGCATGCAAAATCGCGACCTATCTTGGCTAACCTAGCTAACTATTCATATGTGTATGAGTTGTTGAAACGTATATGTGTACCAAGCAAACACGCCTCAACAACTCCTCCATATATTTATTATCGGAAAATTGAGAGTTTTTCAGTTCGATAAGGTTCGGTTTTTCAGGTTTTTCAGTTCGTCAAAAAATTAAGCCCTTCCACTTTCATGTGTAAGCGTGTAGGCGTGCACATGTGTGGGGGTGATCGTGTAGTGTTGTAGCAGTGATGTATATTTGTGTGTCACCATATCGCGCAAGCAACGCACTCAAGGGCTCCCTACCGAGGGATCGAACCTAGGCTTTAGCCGCTGCCGTGGGAAGCCTAATCGGGTAAGCTACTAAACGGTTCCATTTGGTTTTCACCATTATATAAAGGGATTCATAAGAAAGGCTTAAGTATATAACTTAAAAAGGTTATTATTATCAGGGCTAGTAATATGTAAAAATCCAGTATTATGAGAGTTAGTATTTATGTATAATTTGGTCCAATTACGGAGATAGGATAATTTATATTTCGATTAATTACTTCAATATTTTTTAATTACAAATGAAATGATTCGCAATGTTGATTATTGTTATTAACTGTAAGTGTGATCATTCTCGAACAGATGGCGCTTTAAATTAGTTTGTTGGCAGAAAACTGTAGGACCGACTGTTATAGATACCTCATAGATGGCGCGACGTTTTAATTTTGAAGCATAATTTTAATTCCAACTTGTAATAACTGAGTTACAGCGATCCATAGCCGGGTCAGCTATAAAGGCTCAGTAGGCTATAAATTATGAAGAGAATATTTAAATTGATCCAAAGTATTACGATGAATATAGAATAAGTCAAAAAAATATAAAATTGTTTGTTTTTATTTGTTATGCTTTTATGCCTCAATTACTCAATCGATCATCACAATATTTTGAAAACAAATCAACAAAGTTACAGAGAAGTACATACACTCACTTTGAAAAAGTTTCCGAGGGATAGGTTAAATATACATGAATACGAGCGAAGCCGTCGGCAAAAGCTTAGTATATAATATAACCAAATATTGGTAATGTAACAAATATATTTTAAACATTCCAAAATATCGTCACGATTGCAACAAATGTGAAATAATTCATGAGATCGCTCTATCTTTATAAGGTTTAAAACATAGTTAAAATATAATGTTGACAGATGATAACGTGATGTAATCATTATCCTTCCTATAATAAAAGACATTCACTCTGCGTAAGCCATTTGAAGTAGTCTCAGTTTTTCTAAATTTATTTCTCACGCATATATTGTAACGAAATGAGTGTTGAAGAGAAAATGTTTGTTAAACATAAAAAGTACGAACTGGTGCCACCTGACGGGGGCTACGGTTATTTTATATTTGTCACAGCTATTATTAATTTTGTAAGTACTTTTAATAATTAAGAAAAGAAACTCAAGTAGTTATGTATTATTATATATTTTTAAAGTAACACAGCTAAATGACGATATTGTGTCTGAAAGTAATTGTACAAATCAAGTAAAAAGTCAATAATACAAGTCAAAAGCAACGACGTACTGAAAGATCGGCAATCAATCGTCAATTTCCGTTCCAAGCCCGCTTGAAGTCAATGGTGGCTGGATATATTCTAATTAATTTCGAAACACGATAAACTATTAAAGAGTCTCTGTGTCCAGTAGTTGTATCCGAGTTAGTTTCTTGTTAGTTAATTGCCTACCTACCATAATACTTTTTTCGACCTAAGTATCCGCCGTTGGCCTAACAGACCTTTACAGATTTACCGGGCGCCGTTTATAGCACTTAGCCGAATGACAACTAGTAGGGTCTAATGGACACCTCAACTTAGGCTGTTGCTTTGTTTTCAGTAAATGCTCATCGAACTAATCTATGCATACCATCTGCCCATTATTATCCCACCTAAATAGGGTCGGCACAACATGTTTTCTTTTTCCACTCTCTTCTATCTAATGTCATCTCAGTATTCCCACCTTTTACGCACATATCATTTTTCACACAATCCATCCACACCTTTTTCGTCCTTTTCTTTTCTTCCTCTACTCGTATATCCATCCACCATCATACTCAACACTTTTCTAGTTATATGGTTTTCATCTCTCCTCATGACATGCCCATACCATACACCTATTACTCCTCAGCTTACCATCCTACCATCATACTCATACCATCTGCCCATTTACTAAATATACACCGCATTATGCCGAAACGTGTCCAGGCGTTTATCTGTATTGATCAGGCGTTGTGGTCGCGATCTAATTGAACTAAACTGTTGTGTTTTTCATTTTGGCATACATTTAATAAGTATACCACAAGAGGAATCGTTGATAAATTAGAATAACAACATAATTATATTGAAAATGCACTATCTATATCTAATTGTCTATTAATATTAATAAAACGAAGAAAACAATCTGCCTGTGTTCTTTTAATGTCTTCTAAACTAAGCAACGAATTTCACTATCGTTTAGAGTATTACTTCTTTTTTCATTGATGTAAATAATATCTGTATAAAGTTGCGAAAAGTCGACGTATTCTAGCGTTGTCGAAAGATGGAGTTATCTGGCGGTTACACCTATAATGCTGGCTATATAGTTTACAATATAATGTAAAATATTGAACTTTATAATTGTGCAAATTAAAAATGCCTACGGAAATCTCTGTATAGCATATGTCTATCTCCAAAGGAATAGATCTCCTCTCTCCACATTAAGAGTATTTCAGGCCAGTAGTTACTCAAAAAATGTGAAAGTTTATAAAGACGGGTGGATGTATGTTAGTTACTCTTTCACGTAAAAAATATAAAACGCTAAAGTAATATACCGTATATACCAAAAAAACACATACATTAGTAATCTATACTAATATTATAAAGAGGTAAAGTTTGTGTGTTTGTGACGTTGTGAGTTTGTAACGTTGTGATGTTGTAAGGGGTAAACTCAGTTAAGTACTGGTCCAATTTGAAAAACTTTCAATGTTATGTAGCTCATTTATCGAGGATAGTTTTAACATTACGGTAAACCCAATAGAAGCGGAGCGCCAATGAAGAATGTTTAAATATCGTGTTAGCGTTAGCTCAAAGTATTTATTCCACGCGAACGTAATAGCGGGCAGAGGCTAGTTCATGATAATTTTGTTGACACTGACCAAAATATATCGGTAAATGTAAGTTAGAAAAACTGATTTTGTCGATAAACAGTTATGTATAGTTATATGAATATAATGCCTGGTGTTAATATTTAGAAACACACAAACGTAGACGAAGTTAGAGGTGGTCGTTAGTAATATATAAAAATGTATATTATAATTATAATTAAAATTAGAATTGTCACCAGTGTTCTTAATTAAAATCACTACTACGTAAAACAAACACATTCTTACACGCGAACTCCAAGATCTAAACGTTAAATAATGTTAACATTTAAACAGAGGAAAATTATATTGCTCTGTACTTTATAACAAGTAAATAGACTCAACTGTGTCAATTATGAATCTTCATCTGTCTATTGTTCTTAATGCATATTTTTGTATATTATGTATATTACACAAGCACGTAGTTTGAGTAGTAATCGGAATTAATATTGTATTGCGAATTTAAGTTTGTTACAATAGCATAAAATAAACCAACCTACCGAAGTTACACAGCAAGACCCATTAAATTAAGTAATAAATGAATCCCGCGTTTTCTAGCTTCCTTATTGAATATTAGGGATTTTGCAGAGGTTTAATAACCTGTTTACACAAAAAAAAAAAATACTAAAAAGAACTATGAGTATATAACAGTAATTATAATGTCCATATTACTCGTTGATAATGGAAATTGGTGAAAGAATAATATATGTAAATAAGAACAATGTGGGTAGGTAAAAGGATTATAAAATCAGTTTTGTATTTTATTTCAAGTTTTATATAAATATAAATATTTATTATATTTTTTATTATTAATATTTATTATACAAATTAAAAAAATTCTAATTATGTATATTTGAGGGTGACGTTATCAGTCCACGACGCGACGGGTGCAAACATCTGCCAACGTCGTGTTCAACCCTCGATCAACGACGGGTTTTAATTATTTTTATTGTGTTACTAACCTTCTGTTTTGAAGTGAGAAGTAGCAGCGTCCATTCAACTCTAAGCGGAAGTGCAAAGTAATATCCACGTTAATATACCATAATGGATTTCCGTAGAGAAACACCTTTATCAATGAAATACGTACGGTGTTATTACAAAAAAGTGTTGAATACTTGCTTTAAAAAAGATAAGTTTTAAATGTACGGCACTCACTGAACGTTCCCGCCATTCCCTTCTCCACATCCCCTTCCACCACTATTACAGGCTAGAAACGCACTTGCGAATCCTCTGGTATTGCTACTATCTATGGACGGGGGTGATCGCTTAACATCACGTAGCCCACCTGTTCGTTTTCTTCCTATGATAGAAGAAAAATAACAAACTATTTCGTTTATATTATTAAAAGTAAGCTTATAGTTTTTCTTTGTTTCTTTTTTTAGAGTACAACGACATCGTTCGCAGGATGTTTCGGATTGTTGTTCAATGACTTCATGGAAGAAATCGGAATGGGTTCTACTGCTGTGACACTGCTGACTGGAATATCCGGCTTGTGCCTTGCTTTAGCAGGTTTGTATCTTTATTACCACGTTTATAATAATACACTTTTTTAATATGTATTTGGATATTTATAAAATTGCTCTTTAAATTATTTACAAATAAGCTGCAGATTTAAAATTTTGTATTGCATGAAGTAACAGAAAATGAATAGGAGAAATATACCGCGTTTTTAAAACAAACGACCCATGTTTTCTTTTTGTTTTAAATCTTACAGTACTTTTAGGTACTAAAACCACGTTTATATTTTTTAGAATAATTTGAAAGAAAGTGGGAATTTTTATAGGGTTTTAAATTTTTTATAAGGTTAACATTTTTTTTTGTTTTGTTTTTGGCAACCAATCTTCTAATAGATTATCTACTACTGCCGTTGTCGAATAGGTTTTTTAAAAATTCGCCTTGCAAGCGCCTGCAGCCATGCCCTCGCCGATTCAGCCGATGGAACCCCGAACGCCTACGCCTACATCGCATCAGACGACCTATGCCGCCATGGCGGCTGCACCGAAGCTCACCACCAGGAGAGGACCGACGCCCGGGGGAAGCACCGCGCCGCCGAACGCGCCCCTCAAACAACTCTGCCCGCCGATCGTAGTGGAGAGCCTGCCCAATTGGCCAGAGCACTTCAAACGGCTGGCGGGCATGCTGGGGCGTACACCGACCGCGTGCGCCTTCGGCGATGGAGTACGCTTCCTCCCGGTGAACCTAGATGAGTACCACGTCATCCAGGAGTACCTAAAACTGTTCGCGGGGGTGAGTTGGCACACCTACGCACCCCAGACCCAGAGCAACTTGAAGGTCGCGATCCGTGGTCTCCCACCGAATACCAACCCAAACGAGATCACCGAGGCCCTGCGAGAGAAGGGACTCGACGCAGAATTCACCCGACTCATCCAAGCGAGAGACGGAAGACCAGGCTGCATTTTTCTCTCCTCGCTGAGAAGAATATCTGGCCAGCTCTCAGCCGTATATAAAGTGAATGAACTTCTTGGAATGAAGATGACCATCGAAGCGTGGCGGGGGAGGAGCAGACTGGCACAATGTCATCGGTGCCAACAGTTCCGTCACTCCTCCCACCACTGCCATCGCCCGATAGCCTGCATGAGATGTGGGGGCCGCACTTCGCAGCTAACTGTGATCGCTCCAAAGAAGAACCAGCCACCTGCGCAAACTGCGGGGGGCAACCGTTGCGCCGGGACCGCCGTCCGAACCAGTGACGCCGGACGCGGCAGGAGGAACGCGGAAACAAGAGATCTCGAGACAAGAAATCCCGCAGCCGGAGGAGGAGCAACAGGAGCGCCGGAGACCACCCAGCAGTCCGACTTGACGGCGCGCCACTCCCCGAACATCATAAGAGACGCCTTTCTGAAGACGCTGGCTAGCGCAGACAACGACGAGACGATAGAAAAATGTCTATAGGCCCTGTATGCGCTCCACAAGATTGATGGGCAGGAGCCTTCAGCCGAGAGCTAATACACCACAGAGAACCAAGTTACCGCACCAACCGCCGTTAGGCGCGAAGAAAACCCCGAACCGTATGCGGCGTGGATAGAAAAATAATTGACACTCCCGCGCGAAGCGGGAGGCGAGAGAGGCCACCGATAGAGGGTTACACCCTGATACGGTTCCCCCGCGGGCGCGAGAAGATTGCGACGATGCAGCGGAAACTCTCAGAAGATAAATAAAGTAAATTTTCAAGAAAAAAAGAATTACCCGACTTCAATATCAATCAAAACTCATAGAAAATAAATAGTTCATCACATTAACCAGATTAAATAAAACATATGAATATGTATACTACCTAGATATGTATTGGAAGTCAGTGCCAGTCAGCAAAATAGGCTGGCAGCTCTTTTGAGATTCCCCTAGTGTTACAAGTCTCTATGGACAGCGGTGATCACTTAACATTATGTAACCCGCCTGTTCGTTTACCTCTAATGACATAAAAAAAGATTCATAAACAAAAAGGCACTAGAGAATATAAAAATAAGTATGGATACTGTAAAAAAGACATACCTACTTTACACATAACTAAATGAGTAATAGTTTACAACTAATTTTATTAAAAAATATTGTAATGGTTAATTATTTCAGGCTTTTTTACAAGCACACTACTAAAACTAATGAGTACTCGTAAATTAGCATTGATTGCGGCTGTGATCTTTGACTTGGGAGTACTTGGCACTGTGTTCGTAAAGTCAATACTACTGTTTTTCGTTTGTCAAGGTATAATGCAGGTGAATTTTATAAAAATCAGTTTTATTATATTTTATTTACAATACTTGTTTTTTACCATATTAAAAAATACACACGTATTTATTTTATAATCTTCATACATTATATTATACATATTTATACATAAATTTATACATAATATATAAATGAGATGGTTCGATTTTACCGTTGTGGGTACATTACGTAAAAACTACCATAGTCTAAGCAAAACCGCTGCACCGCGCCTTAGGTATACGAGGGGAGGTGGGGAGTGCGAAGGGAAGAGCACACACGACTCATCTTCAGACACACCCCGCCCCTGCCCTCCGTTTCGCCGCTTGCATACCTATGGCGCGGTACAGCGGTTGAAGTCGGAATATTTCTTTCAAATTTTTAATCTTACCGCACATCGCCTTTACCTAAAAAAAATATTATCATATAATCTTAATTTCACATAAAGTTTTAAGATATGATCTTTATACGCACTACATGTTCTACGAAATGTTTTGTTGTAGAAATATCTATTATTCCTCTATACATAACATATATTATTATGATAACAATTGAGGCTAATGAGGTCTCAGTTATTAGCTATATATACGTATAAAAAGTATGAAATAACTGAACTGATTTTTTCCTGACTTTTACTACCTGATAGAAAACTATTTTTATATCTTTCAATGGAAGCTAAGTAGAAGTGATAAAAATAATGGAGGTGATTTAAAATCTGAAAAAATCTTATAAGTATTAATCGATATACATTTTTTTATATACCACATAAGGGGCAAACAAACAGGTGGGTCATCTGATGTTAAGTGATCACCGCCACCCATAGACACTAGCAACACTAGGGGAGTCGCAAGTGCGTTGCCAGCCTGTGTTTTGCGAAATGGGAGGACGGGGATGTGGAAAAGAGAAGGAGGTGAAAAGAGGGATGAGGAGGAGAGAGAGGGAGGTCTCTGGCGTTTTCAATGACCGAACGAAACTTAACAATGCAAGTACTGTTACTTCACGTCGGTTTTCTGTGAAAGGGTGGTACTACCCCGAGCGAGCCGACCCATTCACGCTGAAACCAATAATAGCTTCAGCATGTTTCTATGACCTAAAAGAAGAAATGGCGGCAAAACTACAATTATAATGAAAAAAAAAAAAACAAAAAACAACTTCAAATTAATTGAAACAAACGTATAATTCTGAAGAAGCAATGGAACTATTTTCACGATAATATAGTCGGGGCTGCCATTTAATTTGTAATAGAGTGAATATTTAATGTTTTTCACTAATGTGTGGTATTGTATATTATAGCTATCCAATTTTTCAGGGAGTCGGAATTGGAATTTTATATAATCTATCATGTACAATAATAAACGATTATTTTTTGACTAAACGACTATTCGCAGTGAGTTTCATTCAAACAATAACTGGTAAGTGATTCCATACATTATTTAATATAAGAAAAATATATCTAAATCAATATCAATAATCTTCTTCTTATTCTTTTTTATTTGTCTCCACATTATGTCGTATGTCGTAGCATGGTCGGAGCATGTACTCTGACATGCCACAAAAACTCACTAGAAAGTTCTAAAAAGACGGCCATCATTACGTTAGTTCATTGAAACAATTTCAATAAAATTATAATATCATCTAATTGACAATGGCAGTAATAATCCACGAAAAGATTCGATGCCAAAAATCTGTATTGTTTATAAAACAATATCGCCTTTGTTTGCTGTGTGTTCTTTTTATATGTTCCAAACTACACAACGGATTTTCATACGAGTTTCATTATCGTTAAAGAAAAACTTTTTTACTTTGCATGTATAATATATGCGTATTAAGAAGATAAAAAAAAGTGTTTGAAAATATTTTATGGACGCTTACATTGATACCGCTTGCTAGACTTTGTGAGACACATCAAACTAATGTATTATGGACTTACATCTTTTTAAAATGCCGAAATATCCTGAATGGTCTATGACTATCTCTTCATGATAATCCTGAGTAAATTTTCAAATTCTACGTATTACTAAAAACTGTTATTCATGACAGTATTTTGATCATTATTCTGTTCATACTTATCCGATTTAATACTTTTCTTAAGTTGAATATGCGATGTATGTTCCAACATAATACAAATTCATTGCATATCCTATAAGATATATGTACATAGAGGTAGGTTATAGGTTTACATCAGGGATCACTTTTAAGTCCTTCTTGATTTCTTCTTGTTATATCAATGCACTAACATCAGACATACAGAAGATTCGCTGGTGATATTGTTTTTCCTGGAGAAAAATACTGCCTAGCACAAGCCATGGCCGGTCCCATGTCGCTCCAGTCTAATATTCTTTTTGACCAGCTGGTGCTGGAGCGAGATCGAATCGGAACTAGAGCGATACGATAGTAAATATTTGCTGATTCTTTATTGCTTAAGAATATTTCACTGGACCGAGACTTGAGCGAGATTGAACCGCAAATGGCATCATAGTGTGAATCGGGCCTTATTTCCCTAGAATTGGATTGTTAGTAATGTAATATAATTTAATTTGTTCTGTAACATTTCAGCTGCCACTGCAATGGTGGCACCAATATTCGTCAAATGGAGTTTAGATGAGTACGGATTTCGTGGAACGCTTCTTCTGATAACAGGAATATCTTTCCAAAACTTGTTTTCTGTTGCCTTAATGCAACCTGTGAAGTGGCACATGAAAAAAATTGAAGTTGTAACAAAAATTGGTAATAAACTTAATTGACTTAATGGCATAACATCTATAAGAAGCTTCATTTACGTGACTTCGCTTTGTGTATCAAATTTCTTATTACCACGTGTCTAAAATTTCCGACATTTTGAATATATACATATATAATAATATATACAGTATCGATTCTATATTCTTTACAAAGAAATATATTGACATACAGCCTTCAAATAATTCTGAAAGAAGCAGAGAAACAACAAGTAACTCGATATTTATTAAAATGGTGTGGAATAAAACTTTAAAATTAAACGCACAAGAATCTTCTTTTATATTTTTTATAAATGGAGAAATGAATTATGATTCAGATAGATTATACGAGTATAGTTTTTTTTTAACTTTATTTTTGGCAATCAATCTTTCAGATTATTACTGCCATTGTCGAGTAATCAATAATATTACGAGCGTCGTACGATCATTACAATATCAAGCGTCGTGTCAATCAATATTCTAACAAGATGGTGGATCTCTTGTTAGAACCCTTCAGGGAGTTTTTGTGGCACCTCAGAATTTCATGCTCCATGGTATTATTTTCCATTCACTTCACTTATGCACAATAAACTAACCATATTACGTAAAACACCACCAACTTTACACAATATAGAGTCAAGTAACACAAGATTATGAATAAAATATAAAATCCACTACATGACATACTGAAATCCCGCCAAAAACTCGAGTATAGTTTAAATACAATTTTTTGGGTTAGTATCATAGTATAGATCTCCATTTATTTATTTTACATAATGAATACCACTTATTCGTCAAACTTATTTTGTCAAGTAACAACACATGGGCTAGATGATAAAGTATCGCAATTGTATCGGACTGGATTGCGATTAATAGTACAAAAGTACGATGCTTAGATCACGAATAGTAAATGGAGGTAGTAAATAATTTGCATATGGTGATAAACCTCGATCCAAATATTGTGATGCTTGCTGATCAATATGATAGTAGTGACTGCCGCTAGATTGTTTTCTCAGTGGTTGAAGGTTCATTTGATGAACATCTATTGGTGCACTGTGGCAGTAAAATCAACCCGTATACTGTCACGGCAAACGGCCTGACAACCTCGTATACCGTCTTTCCGACTATGCCACCGCTCTATCCCGTCCGATACGCTCAGGTGTGCCGTAAGGCTCAATTCTCGCGCCCACCCTCTTCAACCTGTTCATCAGCAACCTACCTAAGCTCCCGGGAGTCGAGGTAGGTTGTTATGCTGATGATACAGTCATCTACGCCTCTGGCTGGCGGCCGAGTGATCTTAGAGACAGCATCGAAGAAGCCGTTAGCACACTCGGTGATTGGTTTCTTCGATGACGAATAGGTATCAACCCCGATAAGAGTGCCGCGATGCTCTTCGATCCTAGACATCGCGAGAACAAGTTAAAGCCCATAAGGCTATACGATTCCGAGATACCTTGGACCACCGAGGTCAAGTATCTCGGCGTCACTTTAGATAATCACTTAACATTTGAGCCACACATTAAAAGAGTGCGAAACAAAGCCGCTATGGTCTTGGGTCGCCTCCATTATTTACTTTGTCAGAAGAGCAAACTGTCCCTCAGACATAAGCTCACAATATATAAAGTTTGTATTCGTCCCGTTATGACGTATAGTTGTCCGGTTTTCGCCCACGCGAAGGATCTCGATAGACTTCAGGTTTTGCAGACCCGGGCTCTGCGTAAAATCACCGGTGCCCCTTGGTTCGTCCGGAGGGCGGATCTCCACAGGGACCTGGAGATGCCGTCCATCTGGACGTATATAAAATCACTCACTACCAGCTATTTCGAGCGAGCCGCGAATCATCCCAGTCCGTTAGTGGTATCCGTCGCGAATTACGAACCCGTGCCCAACGCTGGGCGTTATAAAAGACGTCCGCGACATATTTTCACCGACCCTCCCGACGATATCACGTCAGCGAACGATCAGTACCAGCCTGTCCCTCGTAACAGAGCGTGCTCACGCCCACGCCCGCGTAACCACAGATCGCGCCGCCGCAGTCTGGGGGTTAACTTCGCTCCCGCACACCCGATTAGGCCTCCCACGGCAGCGGCTCAAGCCTAGGTTCGATCCCTCGGTAGGGAGCCCTTGAGTGCGTTGCTTGCGCGATACGGTGACACACCCATACATCACTGCTACAACACTATACTATCACCTCCACACACGTGCACGCCTACACGCTACACATCTTTGTGGAAGGGTTATTTTGTGAAAGATTTTTCCCTTATCGAACTGAAAAACTCTCCAAATTTTTCCGATAAAAATATATGGAGGGGTTGTCGGGGCGGATATGCTGGTACTCATATGCGTCTCGACAGCTCAAACATATATGAATAGTTAGCTAGGTTAGCTAAGATAGGTCGCGATTTTGCATGCAACGGGCAACAGCCAAGCCGAGGTGTGCCGTGCACCCTTGAGCTGGTTGCCATTATAAAATCGGCTGAGTGCCTTAAGCGATCGCCTTAGTAGTCCGGTGAAGCTGTTAAGACCTTGCTAGGTCAATAGCGTAGTAAGTTCGAGAAAAAAAAAGCCACCACTCTCGACTCTCTTTTGTATAATCGCACGTATACTATACATTTTGTTGCTTCTCTGTGTGGATTCCATAATATTTCTATGAGACTGTAGTATATTTGACATGTTTTTAATTATAAATTCTAATATTAGCTTCAAAGTTTCATATATGACGGTGGCCTTATGACGGCAAATTTTCCTTAGATTGAATTATATAGTTTAAAATAAGTAAAACTTTATTCGAATAAATTCCAAGAGAAATATGGTTTGACTACGGCCTTGAATTACAATTTTGAAGATTTTGACACAATTATAAAAATTATTAATACGTGGATATAATTCAAGTTATATCTACGTATGACATTTGAACACTATATATATTTTTGTGTTTATTGTTTTACATAATTTCCACAAATGTCAAGAATTTTAATAAACTAAAATATTTAGCGAAAAACGTTGGTAAATTTTAGTGATATATGATTACTACGTTTCAAATATAAACATTTCAATAAAAAATATCCTGATATATATATATATATACTAATACACCTGGTTACTTACTTTAGAAGCATCTAGTATCTCTAAAAAGTATTTATGTTTGTAATATCAAGGCCAGATGATATATTTTTTAACATATTTTCACTCTATCCCTGAATTATATTCCTAATTTGAGCTATTAGCATTGAATGAACCAACTACAGGCTACAGTCGTTTCCTTTTATTTTTTCATAGGCGTCCATAAAACCAATTTTTATAGTCTTAGGTAACCCAGACCTACTTGAAAATGAATAAGCGGTGATTAAATTGAAATATGTGAACCAAAAACCTATTCGTAATGAAAAAGAGAGAGAAATCATTAATTTTACTTAAAATAAAAATTTCAGAAATGGAACTTCTTGTTGAAGCGCAAATTAGTAGATCTGATATACCTACAGTGAAACTCACTGACGTAGAAGAATCTCCGAAATCGTGTACTGAAAGAGTTTACGAATTTCCTCCTGATCCAAATAAAAGTACGGGTTTAAGGTATGTATAATCATTCTATTATGTGGATGTGGATATTAACTGTCTTTATCTAATGTATAGGGTAAGCTAGTAATGATTTTATAAGTTACAAGTTTCTCATGTCTTATTTTTTCCATTTCATAGTTTCAAAACATAAATGTTTTAATTATGGAAATAAAAGTCAGTTTTCGTTGCCTACATTCATCACGTCAGAATAACTGCACACACCTTCTTAGCTAATACTTTTTGCTATTTTGTTTTTGTCAGGACACAATTTGTATGAAATAAAAATGTTTCAAAAATAGTAGGTACGTCAACTTTTCAAGTTTTACAAAATTCGCGTACATTTGCTAATTTGTATTAGTAATAATATCGGCTGACGGTGAGAAATATTCTTGTAAAATAATACATAACTGTGGATTTCTGAGATTTTGAAATTGCCTATATGTCCTAGGTTGGCGTGGTGGTTATACTTTTGGCAAGAGTCCTATGACCTGTCAGTGGGTCTCTTATAGGCTGATGTAATGATAATGATGACTGTGGTCACCAGAGTGTCATATACTCAACGTGCTCAAAAAGAAACAAGCAAAGAAGCTTAAAAATGTTAATACAATGTTTATAAGATTATATGGAGTTCAGTTAAAACTGGTCGCTAATGTAATTGAGGTAGTTGATTTCATAATGAATTTTGTTTTCAGGAAAGTCATGGAAAGTATGTTTGATGTACCCGTTTGTAAAAAAATATTGTTGTCTTGCGTCAGCATCGGGCCAGCGATATGTGTTTTCGCTGATACAACTTACACGGCCATTTTACCTCAGGCCTTATACTCTATAGGTTGGAATGAGGTAAGAAACGTGTACTTTTAGGTATTTTACACGACACAATCACGCGCGATCTGTGTGTGCAAGATTGAACACATGAAAGCGTGTATGTGAATTCACGAGTGATTGTTATTGTTTGTGTTTATACACGCACTCTTTCCAACTCGAAAGCGTTATCACGCGGGAAAGAACGTGTTGTGTAAATGCAGCTAGCTAGCTAGCTAGCTATTCGGTAATTTCAACCAATGTTCGTGGAATTTTATAGGTACACGTGCTTGCATTATATTGCTTGTGTTTAAAAGTTGATTAACTATAAGAAGTTATCAATTAAATTTTAGCGAATATTAAAAATAAATATTGATAAATAAAAGTGTTACTTTGCGGTGGAAGTTAAAGTAATATCCCCTCAAATAACGATTATAATAGACTGTTATAAACGGGAAGTATTTCTCACTTCGAAGTTAGAACATTATATTATGATTTATAATTAAAATTTTAAGGAATCATAAAATTTGAAGAAATTTAATATAACAAGCCACAGACACTGTCAGCAAATAATAATAAATATATTAATTAAATAAAATCTAGTTTTAAATGTTAACAAAAATCATACTAAGCAGACAAATTATATTCTAGAAATAGATATTCACAATAAAAACAAATAAAAGCATAATTTTATCTTCTGAATTCTATTATACGTTGATGTTATACAAAATTACACTATTTCAGAATAACGTGGCGTTGGCACTCGCCGTCTTCGCGTTTGGAGATTTGGTGACAAGAACGTTATTAATATTCGGTAGCAAATGGCTGTTTAAAATTGGTAGTCAAGAAATTTATGTCATCGGTCTCGTTGTGGCTTTCTTGTCCAGGATCGGTAATTAATAACACCTGTCGTTTTCATTAATCCTTTGATCATGTAAGGAAATTAGAATGTTTTCAAATGAATAATTCGATATCTAGATGTCCAATACATTGGTCTAAAGCGATTAGATACCTAGATGTATTGGTCAGTCTAAAATAATTAGGCATCTAGATATGCTGGTTTATCTAAAACAAATTGGTTAAATGGACGTGTTGAATAAGAATGCTTTCAAATGTATAATTCGATATCTAAATGTATTTGATGGTCTAAAACAATTAGATACCTAGCTTTATTGGTCAGTCTAAATATTAAGGCATCTAGACATGCTGGTTTATCTAAAACCAACTTGTATAAATGGACGTATTGGTTAGTCTATAACAGGGATTGAAAAATAAATAAACTTGTTATTTTCATTATTCCTTGAATAAATTTAAAGTAATAAGGATGTTCTCACATGATTAGATAATTTAATATATATATATATATATATATATATATATATATATATATATATAT
>JACEII010000053.1:4051020-4147073 GCA_014332785.1 Antheraea mylitta | reverse complement strand
CCCTCACTCACCATTCATTCAGACGGTCATAAAACAGATTCATAGTATAACAGTGGTAGGCCATAAGATATACAAACTTTTTTCTTCACCTGTAACTTTTAGACGTAAAGTAATAAACATTTCGAGTGGTCAAACATATGGACAAAAAATATTATTACAAAAAATAGAGGCAAACTGCTGACTGCAGTGAAAACTGAATAAATCAAAATGAAAATCAAAAATTCTTTATTCAGTTTAGGCCCTAATAAAGCGCTTATGAACGTCAAAAACTACCATCGGTTCGGAAAAAACCCAGCCATCGAGAAGAACCGGCAAGAAACTCGATCGGGTACTTTTTTTTTACATACATTTAAATACATCATACAGCTTATAGTGGATGCACAGAGAGGAGTCAATTCCAGACATCACTATCGTTCACATACTGATCCACTCTATAATATCCTTTAGACACTAACATCCGCTTGACGTGGCGCTTAAATTTGCAGTCCGGCAAATCGGTAACATGTTTTGGGACTTTATTGTAAAACCTAACACTGTTACCTAAGAAACTATTACTGGTTATACTAAGTCTGAAACATGGGACGACCACTACAGTTTCTAGTATTTACATTATGCCGGTCTTTTAATACAATGGAATAACTGTATTTTTTTTTATCAATTCTAGTACGAATTATTTAAATTTTATTATTTGAAATTATTAACAATTAGTCTGGTTTTTACAACTGTTCGCACTCCGAGCATTAATTATATATATAATTTTTTACAAAATTTCATTTATTATATGAACATAAGATATGCTGCACAAGTTTAATACAAAATATCAAAATGATACGTACACAAGCCCCTACACTACGCATTGCTAATGTGGCGTAATCCTACATTGCGAGCATTTGATGGTCATCTGTGAGGTGAATCCATAAGTTTTCCCCTTTCAAAAATTACTCAATACTGGTAAAGAAGTCTTCACTTCAATAGATAAAATCGGTTGACAAATAGAAGAATATGGTGCTGAGACATTCCGCATATTACAGTAGAACTTCGATAAGGCAATTGTAGTCCGGTTAAGCTGTTAAAACCTTGCTAGGTCAATAGCGTAGTCAGTTCGAGAAAAAAAATCGATAAGGCAAACCTCAATAAGGTAAAAACTTATAGCTTAAGCTCTAATTGATATTACTTAGAATACGGACCCTTGATAACTTAAACTAATAATTTAATATTAGCCCTCAGTTACTTAAAGAAATGTTTTGACGAGCTCTGTAACATAAAATGAATTATTTCGAATAAATGTACAAAACAAAAAGTTTCTGAAAATTTATTGATTGCATGTGTTTTTATTTATGTGTTTGCATGTATTGTTTCTTAGAAATCCCTAAAAGCTTTATTAGTGGTGGTTAGGACAGCGGCTTACTTGGATGATTAGTTGTTGATAACTGTCCAGGAAACTGTGCTGCGTGATAAAATTTACCTAAGTATCTGGAAAGGGTATTTTATGTAAAAGGCGAAAAATTGCGAAAAAAAGCATTAGATGGTTAGAAAACTTAGAGAAACGGCATCATTTGGCCTTCAAGAAAGTATGCGACGAAAGTGCGTGTGTAACATAAACCCGTGATAAGTTAAAAACTCTGTAACTTAAAATATTTTGTTTCCTTTCGGATTTTAACATATCGAAATTCTACTGTATTTACATATAGACTTAAGGTGTAACTATTGCCACCCGATAAGGGCTTCCGTGTTTCTAAAGGACATTTTGTAGACGCACCCAAACATGGTATCCGCCACGGATACCCGTGGATAATAATGAAAAGTATGACATTTCTACTGGGAGGGAAAAAGAAACATTTGCTACTCGATTATGACGTATGAAATATATTTAATGTAAAGAGTATATTTCGACAATAATAATGGATATATGTTTCATCTACTTGAATATTTAATTATGGAAATATTATAATATAGAGTTAAATGTATGTTTACGAAATTTCGTGGCAATTAGTAGTTACTGGAATATTTACGAAAAAACAAGTTGTTCACTTCGTTGTTGTTAATAAAGGTTAGTAGGCAAAAATATTCCAATTTCAATAATTTATATCCATACCAGCGAGCCCGGCGGACGACATCCCATGCTGATAGAAAAAAAGAAGAAATGACAAATGAGATACCAAAATCTTCTTCATGAACTGCTTTATCTACTGATGGAAACCACATGAAAGTCCGTTTAATGGTTTTTGAGTTTATCGCGAACAGAAAGAAAGATGTGGCAAAAACATATTCATAATATGTATTGATATATGTTTAAACTTAGAAAAAAAAATTAAATTTTGTAATCTAAAATACCATGACTATAAAGTGGCGGGACAGATAAAATTCCAAGGACCTCGGTTTAAGCACGCAAGAGAAAAATTAACAAGTGGTTATTAGCGGCATAACTATGGGATTACTGGACATTTGTCGATACTCTGCTAAGTCTTCTTTATAGCGAGAACAATGTTTTATATTAAACTAGCGGCCCGGCAGACGTTTCGTGTCTTAATAATAAAAAAATCCTAAAATTCAACGGCAGCTCCACTTATAGTGTCCAATTATCTAAACCAGTCTTAAATCCACCTGAATATTCTCAAAAAATTTCAACAAAAGCCGTCCAGCTGTTCAGTAAGAGTTTAGTTACATACGCACATACAGAAATAAAGATTTACAGCGAAACAACAATTTTAAATTATGCATGATATATATTTATATTCATTATTCTAAGTAGGTATATTCTCAGTTTCACTCTCAATAAAGAAATTCTGTAGTTAAGTTTTCGCTATACATTCTAAATTTGAGGGTCCCTCATTTTGAAAACTGTAAATTTTATTAAATATGTGTTATCAGAGAAAGTATAAATTTAAAAAAGTACCAAAATTATTACCAATAGAAATAAAGAAAGGTATCTCTGCAACATTTTGTTTTACTGAATTGTATAAACAGTAAAGTAAAACAAGAGATAATAAAAATTGGTCAACTGTGTATCCGGAACGCGCTGTGTACACCAAACGGAATAAAAGTCAACACTATTTTTTTGGTAAATAAATAAATACATAACAAATATATTGTGCGGCACAACGGAATCCTAGATTTTTTTTTTTTAATTGTAGCAGGACAAAGTGACTGCACTATACCTGATGGTAAGCATAGTACAATCCAAAAACAGTGGCGACCACCGAGAGACAGATCATCCATCGTCGGTCGCCGCTGTCATGCCGGCCATAATGACAAAAGTCACCTGGTACTGGCTATGCACAGACTGATCCCGAAACGCGACGCGCAAAAGCGAGTCACTATGACGGGCTTTTTCGCCATATACATGGTGGTTGCGACCCAGTTGGGCTGTATAACCCTACCACCCCGCTATCGCCATTGCCTCGTTCGTTGATCAGCAGGGTGCACCACGTGCAGGTGAGGTTGGCTTGGGTGTCTCAAGTCTTAAGATGTTACTCGACACCCCTTACACACCCCAGATACGCGTGTTGGACTCGCACTTAGCTGGTATTTATTACGTTATCTTCGATACAAGATTTGCCCAACAACTATAAGTTATACAAATTTAAATATAATGAATTATACACAGATATTAAGACTGATACGACGACAAACAAACCAGTAAAGGTTTCTTAAGGTATAATTTTATTTTTTTTCGTCGTTAAAAACCGGACTGACTCCTAAATCTGTCAATATACTCTTGACAAATGATAATAAACTAATCCGAAGTTAATTAATATTCACTTAAGAAATTTATCAAAGATCGAATATACATTCTTTTGCTGTTGGTCAGAATATTGCCAAATTTAAACATCGCGTGGGTTTCTTAGATAGAAATTAATCACTAAGCGGTGTAAGCTTATATTATAGCTTTAATTTATGCACTTGAGTAGTACATTACTATTACTTTAAAAAAACCTGGGATACAAAATCTAATACGTTAAACGAGCAATTCTTGTATATTTTTATATTATCATTCAGGATCTCGGAAAGGGTGTCTTCTATTTCCTTGAAACTTAGTATGTAGGTATTTTAGAGGACGATAAATCGATCTAGTTAGATTTTATTCATAGAAAACTTTTTACTGTGATTTCAGGCAATGAAAAAATATGGCTAGAATATGAAGGTAATTTTCGCCGCGGCTATCAAAACAAAAGTAGCTCAGATGGATATTGGATGCTTCGAAAATCCGTGTAACCCCAGTTCGAATCCGAATGTACATAACTTTTTTTTTTCGTAAAAAATGATAATTTTGTAAGGCAAACCTAACAATTTATTCCAATAAATATATAATTTTATTATTATAATTATAAGAGAGATATCTTTTCAATATTTTTTTATGTGAAAAATGCTAATTTTGTGTGGCTAGGTTAGGTTTAACGGACGAAATTATTTGCGAATGTAATTAGAAGTTTATTCTTGATTTGTTGTTCATTGCAAAATTAAAATTTAATATTAAACAATTTAAAAATATAACAGGTTTTTATTTATCATGTTTGAAATAGCAGTTATGAGTAAGAATAATTTTCTTGCTATAAATTGTTATTAAGATTGCCTATGTTTTCGTGTTTCACGTAAGCTACTGAAATAACTTGTCCCGAAATATGTATATTGCTATGGCTTAGTTTATTCATTTATTATTGATACTATTGATATCAACTTCTTTCGGCATATAAAAAAGTAATTATTGAAAGATAATTTTAGCTCGAAATGGAAATTGCTCATACCTTTGTACCACGCCATGAAGATCATTGAAAGTACTGTATATTTTTGATATATTCTTGGTTACATAAACGATTTTATTTATTATTTATTTATTACTATTTATACTATATATATTTATACTATTTATTATTTATATATATATTATATATATTTATTATTTATTTAGTATTATATATTATTATTTATTACGTTCCATATTTTATGATTTTCTCGTAAAAACTTTAACTCCCATTATAAAGTTTAAACTGTGTAAAAAGGTTATGTTTAAAATTTCTCACATGAGTACTACTGTATATTTACTGTTTTAATAAATAATATAATGTGTTTACTAATTTCAATATTATTTAAAATATGTTAAAAGTCGTCCTAAACTGGTTTTATTAAGAGTACGAATCAGTATTTATTATGGTATAGCATGATTTTATTATAAATATTAATGTAGGTACTTAATTATAATAATTATATTTGGAAGACATTTAAATCGTTAAATTAATTAAAATATGAAACTATATAAGTATTGGCTTCATGTCGTTAACATGTTAAATAATTGTGATTAAATCATTTATATTAAACATAAAAAACGAATTCCAAAAACAATTTATGAATAAGATGCTTTGTTTTAAAATTTTTTTTAAATAAATACACGAATCACATTCCATATTTATTAGCTGGCTTTTAATAGGTACTAGTAATTTGAGCTTCATTTACTATTTCTTTTTAGGTTCCAATACAATTGAGGTTTTTGGAGTGAAAACTTTTTTAGACGCGTTGAGCGTTATTTTGTTTGGCAGGAGATAAACTTCTGATTACACGTGATGACAAGCTATTAAGCGCGACCGACGATTTAGCGACGCGTAGTATAGCGGCTTGTGTACGTTTAATATTTAGTACCTGGACAAGCGAGCCTAGCTCGGTTCTTTAAAAACATTTTTAAATCAAAATAAACTGTTAGATTTGCCTCAGAGAATTGACATTTTTTACAAAAAATAAAAATATAAAAAAATATATCTCTTTTGCTGTCACTCAAATTCGAACTGTGGTTACACGGATTTTCAAATCAACCGATTTCCATCTGAGCTATTTTTGTTTTGACAGCGGCGGCGAAATTTATCTTTATATACTAACTATATTTTTTTAATTACCTGAGTACTCAGTTACAAGAAATCTATGAATAAAATCTAGCTAGATCGATTTATCGTCCCCGAAATTACCTATATACTGAGTTTCACGGAAATAGATGATCCATACTATCCAAATCCATACTATTATTAATTTACAATTGAAAAAAAAATACAGTTTTTCCAATACTTAGAGTTTTCGAATTTCAGGACGATCGGTTGAGTAATGCAACCGAGTAAGTAATGCAAATGCATAAAAAACACATCCGCATTTACATTTATAATATTGGTAAGGAAATCAGGATTATTATTAAGAATATATGATTAACATATGATTAAGGATAATAAAGTATGACGATTTCTTGAATCGATATTGCTAAAACATAAAAAAATACAGAACAATACAGAAAACGGTTGACAAACTGAAGAAATAAGTAATTAACTATTTTTATAATAGACTATCCTCTGCACGCGACTCCGTCCGCTTGGAATAGTTACTATGGGCTAACCCTACATGCAGTGGAAGCTCTCAAGAGGAAAAAAAAAACGATTTTGAAACATTATCTTCATCAATGCTCCGCTTCTCTTAATCTTAACGTGATGATATATAGCCTATAAAACTGAAATAATGTTTCAAATCAGAACAGTAGTTCTTGAGATTACCCCCTACAACGTCACAAACGTGTAAATTGTACCAAATATCTTATATAACCATACATCTTGACCTTGACCTAAGACCATGATGATGACAAAAAAATTATAATATGTATGTATGTTATGTCTTTATATTTTATCCATAATCTTGTGTTAGTCGGCTCTACATTGTATAATGTTGGTGGTACTTTACATAATATAGTTTGGTTATTGTGCACGAGTAAAGTGGACGGGAAACAATACCACGGAGCATGGATTCTAACTTGTCACAAAAACTTCCAGGAAAGTTCGAACAAGACGCCCACCATTTTGTTAGTTCATTGAAATTATATCAAGAAACTTGTAATATCGTTACTCACTTGACAATGACGGTAATAGTCTACTAGGATTGCATTGCATTAGAAGCTCATAACGCTCACGCTCACGACCGCGAGTTTTCCCGTTCCACTAGCTCTAGAGCGTTACAATCGTACACACTAGTGGAACGCATTTATAGGCGTTATTGAGCGTTTAGATAAATAATAGAAATGGCTACCTAGAGAAAACAAAAGCAAAATCTTTAAGAAGTTACCTTACAATTTATATGTCTTAACAATCAATTCTAATTATTATTAAATAGATCTAAGTATATTACAAAAAAAATGTATAATTCAATTTTTTCTTTATTTTAATTATTATAAAAACATATAAATGAACTTTTTGGTCAAATTAAAAACATTGAATTACCATGAAATGATTATAAATTAATTTCTACATTTTTCAAAAGAAGTAAAATTATTCAAACTTAACATATTTCATTTCATATTTCATTTATGTACTTAAATACAATATATTATTTAACCTGGATACTAGCTTTGGGACAGATTGGTCCCAGCTCGCTTTTTAAAAAATTTTTAAATTTCCCGCCATCGGCAAAGACATTTAGTACATGTACCATATGAGTCTATAAATCTATGGTCACAATAATATATTTAATTATATTCAGATTATATATGGTTTTTATATTATCATGTATTTGATATTATTTTCATAAAAATTATATCTAATTTAAAATATATTTCGTTTTTTTTTCTTATGATCGATAAAATATTGTATATTTTCTTGAAATAAGTTTTATATGAAATAAGGAGAAAGAATAATAGTAAAGTTAATTGGCTGAAAACTATTGTTATCATATTCATTTGTCTAAATTATTCAATATTTAATTTGATATATTCATATTGTAGTAGTTTAATGTATATTTAGTTCAGTATTTAATGTAAAATATTTTTTCTAACCTAAAAGTATAAATACAATAGCTAAGTTGGATATTTCGTGGTTTAGTACAAAAAATAGTTCTTAAAAATTAAATAATAATGTAACAATACATTTTGCATAATAATTGGAATTTCACATTACATCATTTATAATTATTCAAATCTTGTAATAAATCCAGTATTTTTTTAAACCTTATACTGCCAAACTTTTTGCTAACCTTTGCATCATAAGGTCTATTTTCGTTTGTATGGCGCTTAAATCTTTATGGTTTTTCACCAATACAGGTGTTTAATATAAAAAAAAATCTGTATCAAATAATGACATTTTTACGGTCGCCATCTTTATTGAGAATCCCGTCAATTTTGTCAACGCTTACATCGACCCACCTCCAGAAATGGGGCGTCGTGAGCTTTGCGTGAGCGTATGTTATGACGTCATCAATGACTTTTTCGGCACGACCGCAACGCTTGCGGTTGTCTAGTGGAACGGCGAAAAGGGGGGTTGTGAGCGTTGTGAACGTCTAATGGAACGCGCCCTAGAAGACTGGTTGCCAAAAATAAAATACGAGAAGAATGATATGACAATGATGCGTGAATTATTTCACAATTCAAATTAACTGCTAATTTCGAAATAGCGTTATAGCGGTTGCAGAATAACTCGCTGGCAGCGCAAAATTTTCGTTTTGTTGCTATATTATTTACGAATGAATTTACCATAAATAATTAAATATTTATTATATACAAGTTAATTTGACTTTTATTGTTAGTTTAGTGACATTTTGTGTAACTGTCTAGCTGTCAAAATAAATCAAAGTTTTTATGATTTTAGAGACATTTTGTAAAGTTGCAGTTGAACTCCGAAATCATAACCACATGAAGATTTACGATGACACTTCACTTGTAAAATATCTGATATATCGTAAGGAATATAAACTGTTTCCAGATAATAATCGGATTTGATGTTAATTTTGATTATATTTTATGTTTATGATAATATTTATTTATTTTATGATTATATTCAATATAGTTGAAGTTAGTAACATGATAAGAACTAAAAGACAGGCTCCCAAATAAAGAAACGTGTACCTACATATACAGAGTCGACACTGTCGTCTTATAAGCAAATCTATTGATGTACAAAAGTATATAAGATTTATGACAACACTGATTATTTTAATGGAAAATAGATAATTCCTCAGTCTACTCAGTAATTTATGAGAATTCTTCGAGAATGGTTCATGTTTTATCGGGTATATAATTCTAAAAATAGCTAGGTAACATTGTCCACATACTTTTAGAAGAAAGTTTGTATGATAGTAAATCGTTTTAAAAATTAATAGTTTTATTTATTTGAAGACATGTACAGATTCTTAGTTCAATTTCGTGGGATTTATGTTTGTGTCAAAAAGTAAAGTAGAGAATGTCGGCTAAAAGTCTCGATACAATTTTCCGCTAACAAAATACTAAAAGATTGAGTAAAAATTTGGCATATGATATTTTTTACAAAATAAATTGCATAACATAACGCATATATGCATAACACTAGAAAAAATGCTTATATTTCAATAGAAAAGATTTTTTTTTTTATAAAAAAGTTACTTGGGGCTAAGGCTAAGACGAATAAAAAGCGCACTAAAGGCTCCAAAAAAATCAGATTTTGAAACATTCTTCACTGGTGCTCCGCTCCTGACGGTCTTAGCGTGATGATATACCTATAACCTTTTTCGATAAATTTTAAATTTAACCAGTAGTTTCTGAGATTAGCGTGTTCAACCAACCAAACAAACCCTCTAACTTTATAATCTTTATACATCCATTTCTTTTATTTTTTTAAACCGACTACGCTATTGACGTAGCATGGTCTTAACAGCTTCACCGGACTACATACAACATACACATGTCACTGAATTTTTCTTAAACGGCTAGACAAATTTTGATGAAATTTTGTATGCGTGTTCCAGTAGATCCGAGAATGGTTTAGATTCAAAATTGGACAAGATAGGTGGCGCTACGGTTGAATTTTAGATTTTAGGCAGAACAACGTGTGATTACGTGTAGATTACTACTCTTATTTCGTATTTAACTCGGGATATCATTAATATTAAATAGCTTTTGATAGAGTGGACCAATTTTAATGAAACAAAGATTAAATTACACTTGAGGATATGCTTAGGTTTTCTTGGTAAGGTTATATTGTGAACCTATTACTTTAACAGTGATGCGTGTTCATATAAACAGACAGACATTTTAAAAATTGATTGAAATATATTTTATTACTATTTCCTGCAACGATTTTTTTTTCAAGAAAATCGAAAAAGTACAGACACATTAAATTTGCATTCTTATTGTATTTACAGATATGGTCGGTGATTGAAGAGGTTATTCATTTATGTGAGGTGGAGAGTGTCAGTTTCAAGTTTTGGTAGGTGGTACAGCCACGCTGAACCTGTTACTGGTTTCAGAATGAATAGGTCGGCTCGCCCGGGGTACTACCATCCGACTTACAGAAATATCGCCGTGCTTGCATTGTTGAGTTTCGTTCGGTCAGTGAGAGCGCCGGAGGACCCTGCCTCCCTTCCCCCTCCCTCATCTCTCACCTCCTCCGATTCCTCCTTTTCCATTACTAGCTCCACTCAAATATCTCGCTTTTATGTTTGAAAAATCGTCTAAAATACGTTCCGAGTTGCACACACTTTTAAAATATTTTATATGGCGTTTCATTCTAAAACGAAAGAAATAATGAATAGAGTCGTATTGAATTTGCATATAAAGTTAATAACGAGATAGCTGGCGGTTACACTTATGGAAGATATAAATAAACGTATCTAAATCAGCAATTTAATTTAATTTAATGCGCCAATATACTCAGGACCGTGTAATATTATTTGCACCGAAATATCTTCAGAAAGATATAGCGGTAGAATTTAAATAAGAATTATGGCGAAGTAGCTTTTTTTTGTTGGTTTTGTCGATTTTTATATGTTTTTTTTTTTTTCTAAACAATCGTCTACAGAATTATGTTGGTTAATTAATTTCTTTGTAGTCCATTCACAGCGTCTGTCGGTCAGTCATGCGTCTACGCAAAGATGGAACGTTTTGTGCCTTGCGGGTTGTTAAAATTATAATAAGTCCATTGTTATGACCAATATTTACAACTTAGTAAAATAACGTAATTTATTGTCATTTTGTGTCTTCGTAAAGTATAACCTAATTTAACGCAACATATACGCGAAATCTAATTGTAGTTTGGGAAACACAAACACTTAAACAGATGCTAAGCATATTTCACATTAATGATTTTAAGCATATCTAATTATGTAAAAAAAATATTAAATAAACAACTGTTATTAATTAATATTTTATTTTATTATAAAAATCCTATGATTATAATCCCTGGGGTCATCAATAACTAACGTGAGGCGATTTTGGAGATTTTTTAACCTCCTCTCCCTCCCTGGGGAACTGTCGTAAGATTTGTCTCAAGACCCTTCTTTCAAAATTTGTACTTTCATTATAATTTTATTTTATAGTATTTTTTTTTGTTTTACGTCTTTAATGTTATTACATTTGACTGCAATAATGAAAACATTACATTCCGATATATTAATACTTAATAACAGTACACCTATTTATAGATTTCGGAGTTTTCACCGAATCACACTTTGACCACCAAGTGAGATTTAGTAAGATTGACCATCTTCCCTCACTCTCCCCATCTCACATAAATGAATACCCTCTTCAATCACCGACTATATCTGTAAATACAATAAGAATGCAAATCTAACGTGTCTGTACTTTCTCGTTGCAGAAATAAGTAATAAAATATATTTCAATCGATTTTAGAAATGTCTGTCGGTCTGTCTGTTTGTATGAACACGCACCACTGTTAAAGTACTAGGTTCACAATATAACCTTATCAAGAAAACTATGAAATATATCCTGAAGTGTAATTTAATCTTTGTTTCATTAAAATTGGTGCACTCTATCAAAAGCTATTTAATATTAATGATAGCCCGAGTTAAATACGAGAGAAGAGTAGTAATCTATACAAATACTAGAGGTCCCGGCACACGTTGTCCTGTCTAAAATCTAATATTCAACCGTAGCGCCACCTATATTTTTCTATTATTATATATTCAGGATCTTGAAAAAGGCGTCAGCGTTTTCTATCTGAATTTTCAGGCAATGAAAAAATATAGCTAGAATATAAAGGTAAATTTCGCCGTCGCTGTCAAAACAAAAATAGCTCAGATGAATAGTCAGCTGCTTCGAAAATCTGTCTAACCCCTGTTCGAATCCAAGTGACAGCAAAAGAGGTAACTTTTATTAATATTTTTTTTAGGTAAGTAATACTAATTTTGTGAGGCAAACCTAACAGTTTATTATAATTTAAAATTGATTTTTAAAGAATCGAGCTACGCTCGGTCGTCCAGGTACTTGACTTAAATGCACATAATAAAATTCAAGCGATAATATTTGTAAACATATCTATATGTCATGGTAATAAATATTCACCTGATAAGGAATAAGATGTTAATGTGTTTTTTATTTTAAAAGATATAACATCTAGTGTATTCTATAATAATTCGGCATTGGAAATGCAAACTGACAAATGTGCGCTGACTGTAAATGACACTTTATTAATTAGCCTTTCCACCGTCTATGTAGGTGCTTACATTTTAGGTATTTGTGTATTAGACACCAATCGTGTTTGCGATTTCACACCCATGGAATATAATTTTAACCAATGATATTATAACTAAAAAGCTATAGACACGTCATAAGCACTTTGACAGCGGCTTGTTAAAACTTAGCTAGCTAGCTTATTTTAGACGGCTGCCCCGTCGGTCCGCCTGTAAATTTTTCGATAAAAATATATATGGAGGAGTTGTTGAGGCGTATATGCTTGGTACACATATACGTTTCAACAACTCAAACATATATGAATAGTTAGCTAGGTTATCTAAGATAGGTCGCGATTTTGCATGCAACGGGCAACAGCCAAGCCGAGGTGTGCCGTGCACCCTTGAGCTGGTTGCCAATATAAAATCAGCTGAGTGCCTTAAGCGCTCGCCTTAGTAGTCTTATGAAGCTGGAAAGGCCAAAAAATTAAAGCCAAGCGTAGTCAGTTCGAGAAAAAAAAAAAGAGTGTATCTAAACAACATATAATTATTTCTTTTTCACCACCGATGTTGAGAATATGCCATCTTACTTTCACATTTTATCAAAGATTATTGTGCCATTTTTTGTCAAAATATCATGTAGGTAACGTATCTACAGCTTTTTACTTATTATATCATTGATTTTAACTTACAAAGATTATACATAGCGTTTGCAGTATTCTGATTGGAAGTTAGCTTTAGGAAAAACAAAAAAGGAACGAAAATGCTCACTTGCAATACACGTTGTCTGTAAATAAATAACGAAGCATCATTTTTTGACTTTTCTATAAACTGAATCAATCCAAACAGATTTCTAAAACTTTCATTTTTTTTTGTGATCCAGTTTTACCCCGGAGTATGTTACTTGTGGAAACCAAATGACAGCTCTATATAATTTAGGGATTAGCGTTTGCAAACATACAAACCGATAGACAACGGTTTTAAAAAAGTCTGTTAATCTCCCCATATCATTCGAAATTAGATTTCGGTAACCATGTTCAATATAATAATATTACAGATTTGAAAAATAAGGACATTATTACCTTATTGGATACTATATACTTAGTTAACACTTTAGTTTTTTTGCTTTATACTTATTCGCTACTTATTATCTACTAAAAAAGGTTTTGATTAGTACTAAAATTTAAAATCACTATAAAGTTATTATGTATATTATTACAATATTTAAAAGTACGATAAAAATATTATTAATACAATTATATGAAATTAATTTTATGAATACAACGTAGTAGTGTGAGTAGTGCAAATTTAAATTAATTTAATGTACTTCTAATGCATTTTATATAAAATAAATAGCTTTCTGCACTTCTCCGTCACATAAACTCTAACTATGCCAAATTTCAAGTTCACCCGTTGACGGGAAGTAGGTTAAAAAGGGATACAAAAAATTTGCTTCACGTATTAATATATAGATAATATAATTTTAGCCTTTACCCACTCATATGTATAAATAAATATAAATAAAGGTTATAATGAATAAACCATGTTAAATGTATAGATAAATGTGAATTTTATTATTCCTGCCATACAATTTGTATTTAAATTTAGACAATAGAAAAAATTTCGAGAACATACCACACGGTAATATAAAATGCGCAGTAAAATTATACTTTTCAAAGTATTAAGCCATAGTCTTAAAATTAAAAATATTATGAGTAAAATATATACAAAATATGATTTTCTTTATATATGCCGGATTTACTAAACACATAACTCTTTTGACAACCAAGATGTATAAAGTAAATGATTTATTAGTTAATTTTAAAATGTCGTCGTGGTCGAGTAATTTGTTTAGCTGAATATTAATTTGATTTCTGCAGGGTTTGAAACCAAACAACGGATTTTATTATTAGCGACAACATCAGAAAACGGCGAAGGAGGATATCATGCAGATTTGAGACTGAGAAATGATTTTCTAGTATCAGATGATGTGGGAAAGCATCGAAGTATTCATGGATCTCTTGTGGCTTGAAATCGCCAATACATCAGCAAAAGGTCTATTTTCAACACTGGAATTCTTATAGGTTGGTGTATTGATTAATATAATTTAGAATGAGGAGTTCCGGGATCTCTACAAAATTCGAATACGGTAGCAATCAATTCATACCTCCTTATGCGAACGAGTAGAAATGTTCACGTCTCATTGTTCCAGCCTAAACAGTGTTATGTGCAATAGTGGCTTGTATAAAAGGAATTCGAATAAATTCCTCGAGAGTAGCAACTTATATGTCGGGACTTATAGCATACATATCTGTTGGCTACAGTGACTAACAGTGATCCTTCAACATTGCCTGGAATGCATTCCTGTTTGTTACTTCTTCGCCATAGACCAAACATCAGATTATGTTAATTAGTTCTGCTATTTTGCTGCCTCCTGTACAGGCAGAAAACCTTTTTCGAGTTTTACGTCTTTGACGCTTGACGGATTTTAACATGTGAACTGTTGCCAGATCCTTAATTGTGTTAATGATAGAGTTAATCATATTTAAATATGACATTTGTGAATAATTCACAATTTTAATTATTAAAAAGAAAAGTTGATATAAATATTTTTTCTTGCTTTCCAATACCCAACTGAATAATGCTTTTTATTAGGTTAATAAAAAAAACTAGTAAATACTTGTTTTCTTTAATAAGATATAGGCTTATTGCTAAAAAGATATAGTTTATTATTTAACGACGAATTACAAATATATATGTAGTTAAAATATTTATTACGAAGTATTATCATTTCTTTTGTAATAGATAACTGTATGTAAGTAAGCACGAACGAATAATTACTTGTCAATCAAAAATATTTCTTTGGTTTATTGAAATAAAAACCATTATTATTGAAAACTATGATAAACATATTATTAGTACATGATATGTAAGATTACTAAGTATGAAGTCGTAGTATTTAAATGGTGCAAGAGCAGTGGAATGTGGACATTTGCAACATTTTTTTAAATAGTAAATTCGGTTTATGTCAAATATAGAATAGTATTCTTATTAAATCTTATATCGTAATTAATACTATCAAAGTTAGAGGTGGTAACTAGTTAATAAAAATTATGTAACAAAATCGTTTTTTTTTTCTCGAACTGCCTACGCTATTGACCTGGCAAGGTCTTTACAGCTTCACCGGACTACAACAGTGTCTGCTTGTGCGTTCACAATTTTTCTTAATTATGCAATGGATTTTGATAGAATTTTATGTCTTGAATATGCCATACTCTTTGGCAAACTGTGCGAAAACGTTTAAATTAGCGTAATAATAAGTCTCGTATATTGTAATGTGTAAAATGGACTGTTTAATTTTAACTCCATATATGGTATTTATAGTTTCAAGAGATCTTTCATTTGTATGAATGACATGTACGATTTATTTATTAATATTATAATTCTAAAGCTGGAGGGTTTCTTTATTTGATTGGTTTAACGCGCTAATCACCGGTACAAGGTTTTTTTTATAAATGGAGGCAAATAAATATGTTGGTCACCTGATGTTAAGTGATCAGTACCGTCCATCGATTCAAGCAACACCAGGGGAGTCGCAAGTGCGTTGCCAGCCTGTGTGTGTCGGAGATTTGAGATAGGGGTAAGGGGGGAGAGGGGAAGGGAGGTGGGCCTCCAGCGCTCTCACTGACCGATCGAAACGCAACAATGCAAGCACCGTTAACTTCACGTCGGTTTTCTGTGAGAGAGTACTACCCCGGGCGAGCCGATCCATTCATGCTGAAACTACTTATAGCTTCAGTGTGGCTCGACTACCTACTAAAAATGTGGTTCGATTTGAAGAGTTATTTTAGTGTTAGATAGCTTATTTATTGAGGAATGTTATACACTAAATATCGCTATATATAGATTACATATACGCTGAAATCAATAGGAGTGAAGCACCGATGAAGAATATATCAGAATCGGGGTTTTGTTTTTTCTTTTGAGAGTTTTCGCTGCGTGTCAACGTTACCCCTAAGTAACTATTTCACGCGGGTAAAGTCGCGGGCAGAAGCTACTATACAATAAATTTAAGCGTTTACAGGGTTTACATTATCGTGTAGAAAATCTATATATTGTAATCAACTCGTTAAAACTTATTTATGCGCTAACATTTTTAACTGTCTAAACTGTACGAGAGACCACATAATGATATATCTTATAAAAATCGTTATGATATACGGTCTTTTAAGGGTAACTGACGGTAAACAATGAAATATTTCACATATTATTAAAAAACAACAGCTTACTTTCAAAGCGAATTTGACTAATATTTAATTATTAAATATGTTTATTACCAGGGCAATTAGACTTGATTTAAGATTTTGGTATATATTTTGAATAAATCTTTTAAAATATCAAACATAAGTGCAACACATTTAAAAAGTTGTTTGTGGGACTAGTCTTAGGATGCTTCTTAGAGTTTGCTAACTTGTAAAATATCTTAGTGCTTGAACTTGAATAGAACGGATATTACATATCTAAATAGGATAATTATGACACTATAAGTGAGAAACTGCAGTGGATTGGTAGGTAACAAATTATGTAGCAAAGAGCCAGAAGCGCAGAGATCCACAAATGATAATTACTACTCTAAGTTAATTGACTTCTGTATCAAGCATAATGTTTTAATTAGATAAGATAAAGAGTGCCGTCAAACATTATCAATAATCAGGTATACGTACATTAGTTTTGTGTCAATAAGATAAATCGTTTCTACAAATTTGTATATTCAGTTGTGACACGAGTGTTAGGTTTATTGACTCTCCTTGTGGAAATATTCGTTTCTACAACTTGATTGAAATCAGCGAATCTCTTTAGAATTATATGTATTTTATGGAATACAAGTTGATATCCGCGACTTGGTCTACGTCATTTAATATCTAAACAATATATTGAAGTGCAAGTTCTTATGGTAGGTATTTGTATATTGTGATCCGCAACCATTTTGTGTAACGAAGTGTCTTAGGGGTGAACACTTTCGCGTAGAGGAGGAGCTGTGTCTTGCTTTCTTTCGAGTATTGCAGAACAGTGAGAAATACACTCTTCTCACTTTCTTTTTGAAATTTTTCTCTTTTACCGTGTGTAAACTACACACAATTATTTTTAGCTTTTGCGCTGTTTCGCTCTCATTACTGTAAATTTAACCTAGCTTTCGGGAAAAGTATTTTTTTAATGAAAGGTTATACGTTGCCGATAAAGTTTATGTAAAATTTTGTGATGATTAGTTCCGTAGTTAATACGTGAAAGAGTAAAAACTCACTTTCACGTTTATAATGTTAGTAAGGATGTACAAAGGAAGAAATATAAGTACCGCATCTCGATAGCAAGAAAACACACGTTACGAAATAAGTAGTTCTTATAAAAAGAATATAATTATTAAAACTTTAATACCTCTATATTAACTGAAGATATCCTGATATGTTTTTTGACATCCAGACCAATTATTTAAAATGTGAAACCAAAAAAGTTTGATTGAAATCTATCAAATAGTTTTTGCATGATGCTAGCTCAACGGCAGACCTGTATTATTTTATTATTATTCATATGTATTTTATTCAATTTCAATCAACTCAAGTTCAATAACTACTCTAACATATGTGTATTGTTATAGGTTTTAGAGTTTGACCTTAAGTAACGAGTACAATGTAATCGAAAATGGTAAACATCCTAAACCTAAAGAAAGCTGGACCTTAAGTATAGCTAGCAGAACACACCTACAGCTGTTTGGTGACACTATTTCAACTCGTAGATGATGATTAGTAATGGTGAAGGGTGGGACTCTGAAAAAGGGTAGCCGGAACCCAAAAAAGTGCTTACCTAACAGAAGATCAGCTTTTAATCACCGTGACCGATGCTCCTATGGCGATTAAAGACAACAATTAAAAGATTAACAGTCTATATGATTTCTAACGTTGACTTACCAAACTGAAACTAAATTACAATTAACTTTGACTTACACTTATGTAAGTGGTAGAGCTACGCTGAAGCTATTACTTACTGGTTTTAACCTAAATAGGTCGGCTCGCCCGAAGTAGTATCATCTTTTCACAGAAAACCGACGTGAAGTAACAGTGCTTGAATTGTTGCATTTCGTTCGGTTCGTTAGAGCGCTGGAGACCCACTTCCCCTCCCCTCCAATCTTCTCTCCCACTCCCCCCCCAAACAAACGCTGGCAACGCACTTACTCCCTTGGTGTTGCTAATGTCTATGACGGCGGTGATCACTTAACTTCAGGTCACTCACCTGTTCGTTTACTTCCTATGATATGAAAAAAAGTTATTAATCATTAACCCCGATTTGTTATATTACAATAAAATAATCACAAAACTATGAAATCGAGCACGCAAACAAATGTATCAAATCACCCATGAGAATACAATCCCAAACGATAGAAACAAAACATTAGAATGTTAAAACAATACTCAGCCTGGTAAAGATCAAATCGTGTATAGTTTCATCACGATATTTTTCTTAAAAGCCTATGTCATTTAATGAGTTTTCTAAACAAGCTATCATTGAATTATTATTGTATTAAGTGAAATTAATAAGTCCAGAGGTTATCCGAATCTCTTCTCTTGCTGTCCGAATATATACAGTTACACAAATCCTATAGGATTTAATCGGTATTATTACAAAAAATGTAAAAACGTATTAAATCCTTGCTTTAAAAAGGTTTCTTACTAAATGCACAGCGCTCGCATGTGGCAAGTTCGCGTTATCCTTTTTTCGCAAGTCTAACCTAACCTAACCAAGCGAGACAAAAGAGCAACATGGCGAAATACAGCGAGCTCGGTGCATTTAAAACGTAACCTTTTTAAAGCAAGTATTCAGTACGTGTTTAACTTTTTGTGAAAACACCGAATATGTTTACCTTGTTTACCTTAGTAAATCAGTCATCTAGATTTTATTCATAGAAACTTTTTTTAACTGAGATTTTAGGCAATGAAAAAATATTGCTAGGATATGAAGGTAAATTTCGTCACCGCTGTCAAAACAAAAGTAGCTCAGATGGAGATTGGCTGCTTCGAAAATTCGTATGACCCCAGTTCGAATCCGAGCGACAGCAAAAGAGATATATTTTATTGGAACGAAGTTCCTTATAGCGCGCTGTGAAAGGGGGCTAGACGGAAAAAATCTTACGAAAAGTTGTTACGACACTTTTTGCTATACTAAGCTATTGTAAGCTGTGCGGCGTCGCATGTTTCTCTGCCTGTATCTCTCTCTCTTATAGAAAGCAAGCCAGATATTTTCATTTCTATTTCGCATTGAGCAGTTTGGTGTCGCGACGATTATTTTTGTTGAGTGTATACAGGTTTTTTGTAATAAAAAATAATAATAATAATGATCTCAAACATATGTTTCCTACTTCAGTTACCACAAGCTAATTATTACGAAAATTGAGCCTACTGATTAAGTTTATATAACATTATATTTGTTAATAATAAAAAAAATATTATTATAACTTAAAAAAAATAAAATTTTATTACAATTCCTTCACTAATTAATCGAAAGGAACTTCGTTCCATCCGGGTGTCCCTTGACACCTCTCAAGTTTTTTTTTTGATAAAAAATGCTAATTTTGTGAGGCAAACCCAACAGTTTATTTTAATTTAAAAATGTTTTTAAAGAACCGAGCTAGGCTCGGTCGTCCAGGTACTTTTTTATGACTTTAGTGAACTATGATACAATTTATTTATTGGAACAAAAAATAACTTTATGTACAATATAAAAAATGACTGATATCATCTGTTTTAGATAGTGGACCTGTAACTCAAGTCTAAATACCGACAAGACGGCATTATTAAGCATAAATAGTACTTTTATGTTGTCAGATTAATAAGAACTGTAACTGTGTACGGTAGGTACTCACCAAATATTTTGACCGCTCTGAGGCTAATTGCACACACTACAAATTTAGATATAAATATGTATGATACGTATCGAGACAACTTTGAAATATAGAAATGTGGGCGATGTACATGGGCATGTTAGTCGCTATGGCAATTCTAACACAGGCCCACGTGGTTAAGGTGTATTAGTGTTCAGTGCGCCTCTTATCAGTTCGTCAGGGAGGGCCAAAGTCCCTCTTCAGACCACGAGTCGGGGTCCTGATGAGGGGTCAACACCTGCCGGGTTGGGTAGAAGCACTGCAGAGGCCGTTCCTGCCCACCCGGCTAAACAGTGCAAGAAGAACACGAAGGGGTTTAATCAGTAGAAATTTAGCATTCTCATCTGTGCTGCCCGGCTAGGTGCAGAAATCCAAGAGATCCAATCCAATTTTTGTTTAAATTTTTGTACCCCTTTTTAACCGATTTCCCGTGAACGGGTGAACTTGAAATTTGGCATAGTTATAGTTTATATGGCGGTGAAGTGCAGAAAGCTGTTTATCTTATATAAAATGCATTAGTATATTAAATTAATTAAAATATGAACTGCTCACACTACTGCTTGAATTTTACATAACATATACACACATGTAAATAAAAAAAGATATTTTGAAAGCCGTCAATAATGACTTCAAAAAAGGTTGCGAAGGAGGTTGCTATGCTCGACTATATGTATTTTTTAACTCTTACGTTCCAATTACCACTTTCCATCCTAAATTCAACAATGATATTATAACCTATAACTATTATTCTAATCTTTATTATTTTTGTATAATCAAAATAAGAATTTTGATCATAAAAGTAATCCACGACTTAGAACTCCGCGGTTACAAGTCTGCAATTCAACCTCATGTAGCAATAAAAAAGGATTGATTTTCAAAAGCTAAAGGTAGTATTAAAAACATATTTGTCTTGGATTCACCATTTGATTATATTGTGGATCCATTACTTTTCCAATTGATGATACTGAGCATATCACTATCTCTCATAATTAAGAGACTATATTTAATTCAATATCACCCAGAAATACCACCCACCCATGGTGTCGTGTAAAATTAATTGAAAACTGTGTCATGGGTTGCGATAAACTTCTTTATTTTTGTAAAGTTATGTTTGCTTAAAATTTGAGAGCACACCACATGGTTATGTTTAAATAATTAATTTCAATTTTCATTTAAACACAGATTTCTTTCTAGCCATAATAAAAACCTTTGATTATAGAAGTATCCCTTTGACAAAAGAACCCTAATAAAGTTCAAACTTTAAAAAATCAATTAACTATGGTCGAATGTCGACCACTGGACGCCGACTAGTTTAAGTAATTATAGTTTTACTATAAGCTTATGTTTTTGCAAATTTAACCTTGCGCGAACTAATTAAAGTTGTTTTAGCAAAGTAATGTACAAATAGATCAAAGACGGCAGTGACAAAATACTATTTCAAATGAGTGCACAATTCTTAATTGTATGCTCATTTTATGCGGACGGTTTACAGACGTTGACTGTGCATCTTGGGTTTTTATGTATCAGTGCTAGGTAATTAGATTCCCATAGTTAAATTCTAACTTTGCTTTGTATCAAATCCTTACTATAGTACGTGCAAATTCATATATAATGCAACAAAGAAATCGACGAAGACATACAGTCTTGTTGCTTTATTATCTAGCTTTTACGGTATCATTCGCAAGAGAATAGCATCCACTGGGTAGACTTTGCGATAGTCTCAATAATGAGAACAATGATAGATATGTACAATAATAGTCTTTTCATCTTATTTCATATTTATACACTTTTGTATTAAAACACATATTAATATAGCTATTTAATTGTAATTTTATTTTTAGACTTATCACCTTGTATAAAGAGGTAAAGTTTGTGAGGTTGTAGGGGGTATTCTCAGGTAATTCCAAACCGATCTTCAAAATTCTTTACCAATAGAAAGCCACAATATCTGTGAGTATCATAGGCTATATGTTAACCAGAAAAATTAAAAGACTTTTTTGTGGTAGTCTGCTTTACAAAATAAGTTGGCGAAAAATCGGTCGAACTAAAACTTTTTTTTTCGAAATGACTACGCTATTGACCCAGCAGGGTCTTAACAGCTTCACCGGATTACTAAGGGCCGAACGAAAACGTTTCTTATGAATGCTGCCTTAACGATAAGAGATATATGACTAAGTTCTAGAGAAAAGTTGTAGAGCTTGATAATACCTACCAAAAAGTAATATGTTTAACTTTTATATTTAAGTCACAAGAAGTACTTTTTTTTACAAATGTTAACCGCTCAACGAAGTGGGCATGGCTCAGCTAGTTAGTTAATAATACGATTTGCTTTTTGTGGACCTTGTTGTCTGATGAATAAATAAATAATAATAATATACCGCGCACACTGCTGTATAAAGATACTGTAATTCCGTAGTCATTTTAAATATAATTCACTTTGAAGAGTTCCGCCATAATTAATGTACTGCATAAAAACACTTAACATTTTAAATCCAGATTAAATTTGACATTTAAAAAAGTAAAATTCAACAATTATCGAGGAATAATTATCTTATATTATACCTTGAGACACATCAAGTATGCTTTTAAGTTTTTTGTGTTTGATTTGCTAAATTAATATTAATGATGATCATTAAAATTGTAAAAGTATATATCGTAAAAATACTACCCTTTCAATCTATACTAATATTATAAAGAGGTAAAGTTTGTGAGTTTGTGACGTTGTAGGGGGTAATCTCAGGAACTACTGGTCCGATTTGAATAATCGTCAAAATCGTTCACATATTAATCCACCCACATTATTAATAATATATTTATAAATAATATTAATAAAAGCCTTTAGACATTAAAACCAGCTAGACATGGATCTTAAACTCGCTATCCGGTAAATCGCTGACGTGTTTTGGGACTTTGTTATAAAACCTAAAAAAATATTTTTGGCTTAGTAAGGCCTAAAGCATGGAAGTTTTTGCTATTTCTAGTATTTAAATTATGTTGGTTTTTTTACTAAATCCAGCTTATGCAAGTTTTTATACTGGAAGCGCAGAGTAAATATACCGAATTCTTGAAACTTAGTTTTGAATGATTCGCGTGACCCTATATTAAAAATTGCTCGAACTGCCCTAGAAACCCTAGTGCCATAACTTTTATGATTCTTCCCCCAAACTTTTTCATAGTGCATGTTCTAGTTTTACAGCATACATTGACTTGGAACATTAAAATATATTATTATTATTGTTATTACAGCGTGACTAGTATGTAGGTCTAAATTAGTAATTTTCAAACCTAGTACTTTTGCTACTGCGAAATACTTAATTATACGGCAGTGCCTCCCTGGTATTATGTTTCGAAACTTGTACAACATGAGTTTAAATTCGAAAGTACGTACGTTAAATATTTTATTAGTGTGCAAATTTCAAACAACATACAAAAACTGCAAGTTAGTTTATTAGCAACCGACATGCTTATACAACATAAAAACATTTGTAACACGTTGTTATGCTTAAATTAAAATTAATTGGCTAGTAGCAAGTTTACGTTGTTTGTTGGATGGTTAAATTTATTTTTAAGTATGTTATTCTCGTATCTAACCATTTTATTCAAAAGCATAAAAATCGTTTTGATTTTATTAATTGAAGTCATTTGCATTTCGACTTATTTAATGTTTGTTCCGTCATGATCTCTAATGACATGTATAGACCGAGTGAAGTCAAAGGAATAAATGAACGTAAATCGAAATCAGTGGGGATGCGTCCTCGATTTAAATATAGTGGTAAAAATACTGCAATATATTTAATTTGGTGATAAGATGGTGGTAGATAAGAAAATAATTCTATGCAATAAAGCATTTGTAATACTTTAATCTAAAATTTAAAATATATCAAATGTATTTGGTTTTATTTATATTTTTTGTAATTTAAATATATTACTGTTATATTTAAAAAAATTAAGGTATATGTGAAAAGAATAAGTTTTATTAATTCTTAATGCATGAAAGAAATACGAAGAAAATATTTTAACTTTAAATTCAGGCATCCTAAATAAGCTTTTTTTTACAACAAAAAAGAGGCAAACGACCATACGGATCACCTCCGTCCATAGACACTAGCAACACCAGGGGAGTCGAAAGTGCGTTGCCAGCCTGTGTTTTAGGGAAATTGGAGAAAGGGGATGTGGAAAAAAGAGGAAAGGGGTAGAGAAGAGCGGAGGTGGGCCTCCGGCACTCTCACTGACCGAACGAAACGCAACAATACAAGCACTGTTACTTCGGTTTTCTGTGAGAGGGTGGTACAACCCCGGGCGAGCCGACCCATTCATGCTGAAACCAGGTATAGTTTTAGCGTGGCTCTACCACCTCCAAAAATTAAATTCAGTTGACTCTAAGATAATGTGAATAGTCGAGCGGCAATAGCTTTTGAATATAAATACTCTGTGGACACTACAGCGAAAGCGAGTTAGGAAGCCGAGCATTTGGTCGACTTAGCTTTACAGACGTAAGCGGCGTCAATAATGCATACTTGTATTACTATCGATATTTATTGTATCACTTTATTATATGCAACTTTTTATTTGTTTCAAAAATCCAATCAAATGGATATGATTAAGTCATAAAACATGTATATAAAATTATAGATGAAAATAACAATGTATCATTCTATAGAATCGATAAACAACATCAAATACCAAATTAAATTCAGTGGAACTATAAAAAGGTGAAAAGACCATTTAACTTGCTCACAAAACAAGTTTGTTTCGTTTTTCTCTTTTCTTTACATATTGCCTAAAATGTTATGATGCCAATAAATAACAAATTATGTCTAAAATATTTGTAACATATCACACAGACTTCTTTCAAATATAGAGGAGAAAAGTGATTCCTTATTTATAATAAAAATAACTACTAATTTTTTTTCAATTATTTAAATAAAACTTGTTTAACATGTATAATTTCAACGTAATAAATTAAATGCCATAAAATAAATATGCCACACGAGATGTGAATTTAATATGTCTTTCTTGCTTTTTTTTTTACAAAACTGGATGATCTGCAATATGCATTTTAATGTGCCATCCTATTAATATTTTTATGTTAAAAACGACACACACAGTAGTTTTTCTTCTACTGTAAGAACGAATAATCTGTATTGCTATTATTAAGAGATAAAGTTTATGAATATCTTTATTGAAGATTACCAAACGTCCACAGCATCGAACATATTTCTATGCAACAAACTTATTATCAACTTCTATTTTACTTCATCTTGTTAAATTATAGGGATCTACACGTTATGATTTGTAAAACTACTATCGATTTTTATATGCTTTTTATAATATACAGCGAAACGCTTTACCTCTGACACACCGATGGAAAGTGAGGACGAGAGTTATAATCTAAAGCTCGTTCGCTCAGTAAAAACTTATACACTCTTCTTTTGGTTATATTATATACATACTTTAAGGAAAGTAAACGCAGACAGCGGGTTATAATCTTCATTAGATAATAAATGACGATGCGAAGGGCTTCCTACTTATAAATGGTACGTCGACTGTGAATGGATGAATCTGGTGTCAGACATCTGGTATTCTTCAGATGAAACGGAGATAGTGGAATTAGCTGGTGCAGATTTTGTCCAAATTCCCAAAGTAAAGAATAATATAGGATACTATAAGACATGCGACTCTTCAACAGAACAGACTCTTTACTCATATATTTTTAAATAAAAAGTACTCTCTGTCCTTTTCCGTACCCCTGGCAATGCATATGCAAAATTTTATTACGATCGGTTAAGTAGTTACAGTTTTATAGCGTAATAAATAAATAAACAAACTCCCTTTCCAACTTTTAACTTTAATTAGGATTTTCGACAAAAGTTATTTTGTATCTACAACCTATTCATAGTATGACGTCTGTCTATTTTGACATCTATGATTGTATATGACTTTGACATTAAGGTTGACATTTCAATGTTATACTTCTTTTTTCAATTAAAATTAGATTTGTAAATATTTTATTGGTCATTGGTTGTAACTTTTATTCTTAAAATACTTTGCCATGTCGTTATTGTACAAAATTGTTGATTTTGTTTTCAATTATTACTAAACAAGATATACTTTGATCACATTGTATGTAACACTGCATATAATTTATAAGGTAGCGTAAGTATTTAATATTTTATAGCATAAAATAAATGCGATCAATATCGTCAGTCTGGTTATTTTAGAAACGTTTACTTATAATGAACACAGCCAGGTTATAGAGATGCCCTCTTACATACTACGATGGAACATGACAGAAACAATCGATATTTAGATGACTATAAACAATAATAAATTTAATTACCTTAAGGTAGATATGAGTATATATCATAGAAGTTTAGTAAAGCCTGATGGTATTATTAAATTAGTGACGTGAGTTAAAAAACGTTTGTATGTAACAGGATATAACAATTATTCTAACATTAGTATCATTAATAGGACTGTGCGAATATTGCTCGTGTCGAGTTGAAAACTCGACACTTGACTTGAATTATACTGACAAATTAACTAAATGAATAGTTTAAATTATCATTTAATGAATTTACATAAATACAAATCTGAACAATATCGGAACTTTTCAAAATACTTTGAACTAACTGATTTTTTAAAACTTTTATTATAACTCGAAAAGTTCGAATATTCGTATCAACATTAAATCGATGTCTTCAATTCGATTCATCAAGGACTGATCAATTAATACGTATATTACTTGCAAATGATTATTATAGATTTCGTTTAATATGAAAAACGATGGCAAAAACTAATTCATTTTTAATTTTTATAAAGCCTTTGATATTTTAATTGCAACAAAAATTCAGCACAGTAGAAATATCATTTATATAAATAATTTATCTGTGGAATCAGTAATCTCACACTATTAAGATAACCTGTTAAAAATAATATATATATTTTAAAATTATTATGGTGCAGTAAAATAAATTAATGTTTAATAGTCGTATATAAATGAGTTATTTACAAACAATAACAGTTTGAAATAATTACTATTAATATAATTATTCATAACACTCTATAAAATTAACATATATAATATTAGGTCTTTAGCTATGAAATTGCCGTTTTGTATGAAAAAATTGTGTAAATGTATTTTTAATTTGTATTAATGGAAGTAATCACCCATGCAATCAATGCATCTCTGCCAACGCAGTGGCAGTTTATTCATGCCGTTCTTAAAGAAATCAGCTGGACGGGAGGCAACAAATTCTTCAAAGGCATATTGTACCTCCTCTCGGGTATTGAATTTTTTTCCCCCCAAGGAATTATCCAAATTCTGGAAAAATTAGTAGTCTGTAGGCGCAAGGTCTGATGAGTAGCGCGGATGATGGAGAACTTCAAACCCCAGTTCTTGCAACTTGGAGACCGTCTGCTGTGCAGTATGAGGTTACGCGTTGTCGTGCAGAAGCAGCGGAGACGAGCGATTGACCAATGCTGGTTGGAGATGTGCCAACAAATGGCAAGATGGCAAATGGCAAATAACTGAGTAGCCATGATGAAAATCTTTGATTATAGAAGTATACCCTTAAAGAACTCTTATAAAGTTCAAACTTTACAAAATCAATTAACTATGGTCGAATGTCGAACACTGGACGCCCACTAGTAAGTATTAATATCTAACTTAGCTTACGCTAGCTCATATAGGTCGCGAATCGTATAAACTGGGCAACAGCCCAAGCCGAGGTGTGCCGTGCGCCCTTGAGCTTATTGTCAAAATAAAAATGGTTGAGTGCCTTAAGCGCTCGCCTTAGTAGTTCGGTGAAGATGTTAAGGCCATGTTAGGCCAATAGCGTGGTCAGTTCGAAAAAAAAAAGGAGGGACGGTTTTGAACGTTACTTTTATTCTTTTATTCGAGGATATATGCATCTTAGGTTTTTATATATCAATGGGTCAAACGCTAAATTTATAAATAATGTTAAAGAAATGAGTTTAATTAAACTAATTTTAAGTTACATAGGTTGAAAATACTAAATTAAGATAAGAAAGAAAACTATTTTTTTCTTCTTTGACCTTCGTGGTAGTAAATAAAAATGTAACTTATTAGTATGAGCGACAATATAAATCTATTTCTATATGCATGCCTTTATATGGATATCCATCAATGTCTTGAAGAAATAAATAAATTTTGTATACTTTTTATTGTGACCAAATTTGAATACTAAACATAAGATTTTAACGTTAATTGAAATGGCATTATAAATAATAATAAATAAACATGAGAACACATCTATTTAATTGCACCATAAACATAGATTTTTGCTAACGAATGGTTAGAAACAAATATGTTACAATTTTTATTTAATTACAACTTAGGTGCATCCAAAAATATTTAGAAACTTAGGCTTTGTTAGTAAAGTTCACATTTTCTAAATACATTTATAACCCATACCATTTTTTTTACGTGGGGAAATCCCTTATGGATACACCATCCTCCCAGGGGAGGGAGTGAGTTATGTCCGACTCGCATGGACTAAAACCCCACCGTATACATCTGTACAGACTTCATCGTGCCGCCTCAGCGGGTGGCTCAGCGGGAGAAAACGCCACCAGTCCCCGTCTTATCAGGAGACAGTCGTGTACATACGAACCGTCTTCTCCATCCACCGGACTATGTCCGGCTACGGTGGCAGGAGGAGGCGGGCAAACTGGTGCCTCCTTCTGGCAGTTCTCCGTCGACGGAGAGGGCCGCTTAGATAGTCCTCCTCACGGGCCATCTCCGCTGCCTCCTTCTGCGTGATGACCTCCTCGCAAAAGGAGGCCACAGTATTCCATGCATTCACGTTGCCGAGCATGGCTTTCACCACATTCGACATAGGCGTACGCACGATGGACGTAGGTTCGAATTCTTGCAACTGAATCGGAGCCAATAGTGATGACAATACAGCATGGTGGTACGGTATTTCTAAACACGCCTGGATAACTTCCACCCTCAACTTGAAAATCTATCATCAAGCACCTGTTGGTATTTTCCGGCAGCTATACTTAGAAACCAGTCCCCACTAGGTTTAGCATATTACCATCTTAGATCACAACGTTATTAACATTAAATGAGATTGAGACCAAAGGCTAACTAACACCTGTAAAGTACTTTAAAAAAATGGCTGTTTATAAAGTCGATTTACGGACATTGCCATATAAAAACCCAAGACACAAGAGTCTTGAATAAAAGTAGCGCTCAAAACCGGCCGGAAAAACTCGCCAATATACATACGTTATGCGATAAACTTGTGATTTTACAAATTCAACCTTTCCCGAATTATTTAAAGTTGTTTTTACGAGGACGCAAGCGACACGAAACTATTGGAAATGACTGCACGGGGCACTCAGTTTTGTGTGCCGGCTTTGTGTGTGTTAAGTGTGCATCTTGGGTTTTTGTATGTCAATGTTTACTGATGACATTCTTTTTTCTTGTACCGACTACGCTATTGACCCAGCAAGTCTTAACAGCTTCACCAGACTATTTTACGGACAATAATTTTACGTGATAACGTCATAAGAAAACATTGATGAATAATTGCATACTTCTATTAATTGAATTGAATTATTATCACTAAATTAATATTGTGTGCTGCCGCTGTTTCTCTTCTACCTGGACGCATCAAGCGATGGAGTAGAAGAGATAAATGTATCACAGGCCGACAGTTTAGGCCGATCGCGCCTGTCCTTCAGTTGTTCCGCGCTCTCGTCTGCACGCTCGGCTCAGGCGAAACGTGACAATGATTCATGCTTTTATTGATGATTCATCGATTTTTTCACTAGATCGTTATCACGTCAAAAAATCAATATATAAGTGGAGGTTCTTATTAGCAATTTTACCCAGTGGCAAATTAAGAAACTGTATGGTGCATTAGATACTGCTTTCAGATAACTATTAGATCCACAATAGTCGCACCAACATGAAATAGGCTTCTATAGAATTGTCGCGTAAAAATGACCAACACGAGATTCACAATTAAATGTCGTTACATTTCAAAATCAGCTAATTCCGATATTAACCGTCCATATAACAAGTTTTTTTTTATATATTATCAGTTTTTATATATTGAGCACGAAGTTCAAATTTTGCCGTCCATAAGGTATATAGTTTTTTAAAGTTATGTTTCTTTTGGTGCGTTAGGGAAAAATGATGAGAGTAAATTTTTACGATGCGCGCGTACACCGACACGATAAACCGACACCCCTAATTTACTTAAATTCAACATTTTGTTTCGGATTTCTGAGCGCAGGCTTACGCTTTAATAATTTTCCTCACTGTTTTACCTTAAGTTTTGTACTATAATTATATAAAATTCGAATTTATATGATTATGTTGTTGCTTTGATATTAGAATAGAAAGAAAAACGTTTTTATATAGCTTTCTTAACATTTCACTCCTTTCTATTAACTACTAGCTAATTCTTGCCTATTTCGTTGAGTATAAAACTATAGAAAAGGGTCAACTTCATCCAAAAAATAAGTAGAATCCTCTATGAAACATTTTTGCATCGAATTGGGCATAGTCCAGTGCCGATATACTCAGCATTTTTGACTGTATTGAGCCTGAAACGAACTGTATTTTCATAATGTATACAATATACATAAATAGATTATTTATTAAAATATCTCTGTTATATATCTTTCGGATATGTATAACACTAGCGATTTCCCGTAACTTGGTCTGCGTGGTTTCTAATATATTTAGCAAGAAAAGTGACTTATGATTTCGATAGTCAAAGTTAAACAATAGAAAAAACAAGCAAAGTTCCCTTTCTATTTGCAGTTTTAATCTAGGTTTACAATTAAATCATTTCCAATCGTGTTACACGGGACATAACAAGTGTCACACAGTAATAATATAATTAAATGAGAGGCAATTAATAAATATCTGTGTATCTTAAACTGCATATAAATGTGTATAAAAAAACGTCATTATGTATTTAAAAGTGTGTTTATTGCTGTTTCAGAATTCTCTAAGGTGTTATCGACCGTACGCGGTACTGGACGTGTTATATCTGCCATTTGGTTAAAAAGGTTGACCAACTAGTCCCCGTAGCTAAGTGGGTCATCTGCTTCCGAAGTGTTAAGTCACTATGACGTGCCGTGTGGTATAATGTAAAAAAAATTAATCATCGATTTTTTTTTTAATTGTAATTATTATTTTTCTATGCAATTATTATATAAAGTTGACAATAAAATTAACTTGTTTATAGTGCGATAGGAAGCGTGAACAACATGTTTGTTAATTGTTTGCGGGAAATCCGAGGACTCTATTTACCGATGCAATAATATCTTACCCTCAATTAACGTGTTTATAATTTAAGCCCGTGAGCAAACAGCATCCGTATAATTTATGATAACAAGGGATTTATGGACCTCCAATAAGCGTGCTATATAAGGCCAGTGTGTACTTTCTTTGTCACAACGTTGCAGAAATTAGTGATTATGAGTGTTGAAGAGAAAACAAGAGAGTCTGATGATGATAAGTATGAGCTTGTTCCTCCTGAAGGTGGATGGGGTTATGTTGTGTGCGTCGGTCTGTCTGTTATTTTCGTGAGTATAGATGCTTTATAACTAATAATATTTTTACTGAATTAGGCTGAGAATGCATTTTATATATATTCCACAGAATTTAAAGTTTGCATAAGATTAATTTATTTTTACATACTGAGTCATTATTTTTGAAGCACCTCTAATATAAAAACACTAGTACTAAAACCTTTAAACCTTCCAAATTAAATCGTTTCATAGGTTTCACCTTTTATTTAAAATGTTTTATTAATAGTTATTGCATAAGTAAAATACGATTGTAACTATTTTGAAAATGAATGAAGTAAAATTTGAAGAACGAAAGAAAAATGTATTTTAAAATTGTTTTAAGAATAAAAATATTAAAAAAAAACTCAACACATTTTTTATCGTCATAGTAATCGTGACCAAGCTTTGACATGCTTCCCAAATTTCAAATTGTTGTGTAACATTAATTAACGAAGCAGAATTATATTATTGGCACAAAAACTCCCATGTATATTATATCCTTAAAATAATGAATATTCCTAAATCAACAGTAATATTACTAAAATTTAGGATTTTTACATATTACTTTAAATTCATCCGTGTCCCAAAATCAATATAAAACGTATATAACGAGAGATATTTAATAGAAATTTTTAGTTTTACCGGGACTACATTAGTGTGTAATGATTATTATAATTTAATTTAAAAATATATAGTATATCAGTCCTATTAATTCAAACTTTAAAACATTTCGCTTAAATATTATGTCTAAAGACTGAATTAAATTTGCAGACACATGCTATTAAAAATAAATTTTAATAATTAGGACATTTTCGGCAAGTTACTTATGATTTAATTGGCGTTATTAGTATAACTTTGAAAACAAGTAATGCTAGATAATGAAATGCTAATAAAGGAACATCTTCTAGAAGGAAATATTTTCATCAGCAAACACTTGTTTATGAACTTATACAAGAAAACTATATCGGTGTTATTATAAATAAGTTAAATACGTTAGTTAAATACTTGCTTTTTAAAAAGGTTTAGTACTAAATGCACCGCGCTTGCTCGAGGCAAGTTCGCGTTATCCTGTTTTCGCAAGTCTAACATACCCTAACGAAAGCGAGACAAAAGAGCAAGATGGCGAACATTCAGCGAGCGCGGTGCATTTAAAACTTAACCTTTTTAAAGCAAGTATTCAATACGTTTTTAACTTTTTTGTAATAACACCGTACAAGTTTATCTTACACTAACTAAACAAAAAACGTAGTTACAAATCGTACTTTTTAAATTACTCGTATTTCTTTTTATTTATATACACTTATTGAAGAATAATGATGAGCAATTTTCAGTAATTTTTCGTTGAAGCTGTTAAGATAATTTTGTTTTTATCATAATCGAAAGATAAATTATAGTTTGTAAATACGATGAGTTTACGAAATATCCATGTACATAAACTACGTATAATATAAAAATTTTAGTTCCCTAAACTATAAATGTATTGTAATTTTTGTTCGGATTTCAACGATTCTATCAGTGTCTATCGAATGCACATATCTATCAGAATATATTGAAATTAATTTATATACCTGTTTCAGTCATTTTTGTTTCTATTAAATTTTGTGATCAACATTTATTACAAAGCACTCCGACCTCGTATATGTTATTAAAAATTTTAGCTTGTCTATATGTTTATCCGCAAATAAAATGAATTTTTTTTTGACTAATTTTTAGAATAAATTGTACTCTCAGTTCTTATATTATTTTACATTTGATAGATTGATATGGTACAAGAATTGTTAGTAAAGTATTTACAACTTGTAAACATTTTTTTTATTAAGTTCAGTGTTTATTACCAAATAATATTTTTTATATTGATTAAAAGAGATACAATACAATAAAACATGTAAAAATAATAAAATTTACGTAAAAAATTAAAAGAAGTGAAAATAATTATTACATAAAAATGCAAACCATGCGAAGTCGCGGAAACAGCTTGTATACAAGTAGAATTTATAAAATAAAAAGCATTTATTTACTACAGACTAACACATAATCGAACCTACCGAAATTACTAATGTACGAAATGTAAATGACGTAAGAAAACACGCATTTACTTATTATGAAAAAAAAGATAGAAAATAGAAAAGAAAACGTAATATTTTTTTAATTAGAGGTTTTGTAAGTATTTGTAGAGAAAATTTGTAAGCGTTATAATTAGAGATACAACACCATTGTATAGAAAATTTGTGCCTAAACAGATATAACTTATTGTATGTAATAATACACCTACTTTATGTGGATAGGACGAATGGCAATTAAAAGATTAATCTAACAAGTTTAACTTTTCAATGTATCTTAACAGCTAGTCTGTAAAGTGAGATAACTAAATATTAATTGAATTTTTATATTGAGTAAATATAAATAGGAAACTCTAAAACGAATCTAAAAAAATTGAAGGCCAGACACGAATTATCTAAAGTTAAACATGTCTAAGTTATGTTGTTGAACAAAAACTAGTTTAGGACAAGTAAATCATGTGATTATTTTTAAATGCTATTTATAGTGTGGTTTAGGCGATTCCAAAGAGACTGTTAGGACTTTGCTATTATAGACGGTGACCGATGCAGTATTGCAGTAGACAACTTTTTTAAATATTTTATTGATTTCTCAGTTTGACCGCAATCTCATTAGATGTTAAGCGACGGTGTAGTCCAGGATCAAGACAAAGCTCTCTAGAACAGATTTTGGAATACACAATTTTGACGAAATATTTACCACTAGAGTCAATAGATAGTGTTACCAATTTATTGAGAAATTAGATTAGTAGTTCCAAAAAGTATACATTTTACAACGGCCATACGGCCTAGGTTCCATATAAAAACGAACTGTTATTTGTTAAAATGTCATACGACAGGATTCATACAAAAAAATGAGGAACAATAGTAACGCATTTTCGGTAGCCGAAAAATCTTTAATTAACAATCGAATTAATAGGACATGGTCATTGTCATCCGACTGCATCCCAAACACAATATACTATGTGTAAAATCCAGTATAGTGGCACTATTAGGCGTGACCGGTTCCATATTCATCATAGGTATATTCGGTAACAATAGACGTTGGCTTAGCAGAATTGAAAAGCCTAACGGGTCGTAAGAGAACTAATAATAGACTATATAATATGTAACTTTACACAACTACAGATAATATAATAATGCGTATAGATTATACAATTAATAGTAATGTAAATCTAACGTGTCTATTTTTTAGATTAAAAAAAAAATGTTGCTGGTATTTAGAAATAAGTAATAAAATAGATTTCAATCATTTTTAGAAATGTCTGTCTGTTTGTTTGAACACGCATTGATGCTAAAGTACTGCGTTCATGATAAAACCTGAAAATCATAAGGTATATGTTTGAGGAACATTTAATTTTTGTTTCATTAAAATCAGTTCGGTGTATCAAAAAATATTGTAATTTTAATGACGATGCGACTTTGGTACGAGAGAAAAATAGATAGTAATTAGACAATACATTCAGATGACTTTATTAGTCACTGTTTTGTATATCAGGTTTCACGCGGTGGAAGTCGCGGGTATAGCTAGTTTTATAATAAAAGGTTTACTGAATTTAAGAAAATAAAAACAAATACAAGTTAACACATGAAGTATTGTCCATTTGTGAGAGGCGCATTAAACATACTCTTCACAAATGTCCCCTATATAACTTTTTAATGCCTACTGTATAATATTTTACAAAGCTATATATATGGCTATTATTATTGTGATCATTTATATGTCATAGCTCTTAAGAATAAATATATACTATATCATTGATTAAAACTTTTAATTATATTTTTTTCATTTATTTATAATGATAAGACAACGATGAACATTATATAAAAATACACAACAATACTAAAAAATACTAGCCCTGTTTAGTATTATAAAAATTGAAGGTAATTGAAAAATAACTTCATCGAGGTTGTAACAAAAATGAAATGCTACATTGTACAACCACTATATAGTGCTTTAGGAAAGGATTATCGTATAAATCTACCAGTATTTATTTCATTATTCTTCTTAAACTGTTGCAAAATTTATTTAGAATGGATGTCCGTATCTTACGTATGATCGCAAGCGTCTCTAAAGTACTACAGAATCGCGGCAGTCCCAAGATTAATCTAAAGATATTATTATATTGAACACACAAAGCGTTGATAGTCCTTGATTATAGCTAATCCATAGACTGCTCGTGTAGTTTGTAGTGTTCACTATATCTTCTATTCCATTTTCTTGTATAAATCCTAAGACTCATACTAATGCTAGTTCTATACAAGGATCTCATAAACCTGTCTCAGACCTTTGCGAAACTTAATTAATGCTTAGATAATGCAATAATATGTTTTTATCATTATATACATGATTTCGTAAAAACTAACTCCGTTCACAGAAATGTCAGTAACATTTTATTGAAGAGGACTGTGATAATTATATCTCATCAAAATTAATCTATTGTTATCAAAAGTTAGTGTTATATTTATTAGATATTCGTGGTGTTGTACCTTCATTACATGTTTTATTTACGAGGATTTGGAGGGATCTTAGTCTGTGATGTATTGTATTTTATAATTATTCATAATCTTGTGTTATTTAACTCTATATTTTGTAATATACCGTACCGTGTGGTGTCGGCAGAGTAGAATAACACCAACCCATATCTTCCCATGGGTATCGTAAAAGGCGATTAAGGGAGTGTGAGATAGTACTGACCCCTTGTAACTTTCTCACCGTGATACTGTACCATCTGTCTGAGTCCTCCTCCGGTCGTAACGGTTCCCGTTCCACTGGGTTCAGAAGAACAAGGACGAGTATGTGCACCTGTGTCTTGCGCGTACACTTGTGCACCTTAATATATCCTGCGCATCTGACCGCTTCCGTCATCATGAAGGTCAGATGGTCGGATAAAGTGCGAAATACCGAAGTTTTGCGACGTGCCAGTATTAGTGGCATTGAGACTTATTGAATGCATCGACAGCTTCGATGGTGCGGTCACGTATCTCGTATGGCAGAGGAAAGAATGGCAAAGCGCATCTTCTATTCTGAACTGGAGGAGGGCAAGCGGATTCAGGGCGGTCCCCTCCTCCGGTACAAAGATGTCCAAAAGCGACACATGAAGAAATGCAACATAGAGCCTTCTCATTGGGAACGTTTGGCAGCACAGCGGTCAGAATGGCGCAGGATGGCGAACAGCCAAGTATGCGAGTTTGAGTCTCAGCGTAAAGCTGACCTTGATACCAAACGCAACGAGTTAAAAGCTCGACCACCTGCTGCCATAACGTATAATTATGTGAACGGCGTACTAACGTGCCCTCATTGTGCACGGAGTTTCGTCGCGAAGATAGGCTACATAAGCCATCTTCGAGCGCACCAGCGCCATTTCTCTAATTAGGGGTCAAAGTGGTCGCCATGGCCGAAATCGGTCGGAGCAATCACCATAATCATCATCATTTTGTAATATTGGTGGTGGTTTACGCAATATCGACTATCAATATGGCTATCGTGTACAAGTGAAATGGATGAGAAATAATACCACGGAGTATAAAATCCGAGATGCCACAAAAACTCCCTAGAAAGTTCTAACACAAAGGCCACCATCTTGTTAGAACATTGAAATGGTTACAGAAAAAAAAATGTGGCGGTAACAATCTAGTAGAAAATTGATAAGCAATAATAAAATAAAACAAATAAATAATGTTTTCTTTAAAATTCAATATTGGTTATTAATATCCTTTACTCACTCTGTAGTAAAAATAATCTGTGAGATTTCATAGAAGTAATTTGTGTTCTTTTTTGTGCCGTTTAATAACTATGTACCTGTAACAAAAATAAGTAGTATATATAACTGACCAAAATAACATTATCTAAATTAGAATAGATTCAAAATATTTAATCTAACATATTTTAAAACAAATATCATTATTCCGCTCTTTACATTATAGCACAACGTATTACGCAAAGACAATACATAAATATGTACATATAAAAAAAATTTAGCTAATATTCGGAATGGCTAACTTACTGTTAATGAAAAATAGCCGACTTTTTAGAATATATAGATATAAACAGTAGTAATAAAATATATCTGACATAACATGATATGTGGTAGCACGACTGTAGAGATTATGTAGAAATTATAAAAAATATTGTTAGTTACTTGAAATAAATTTCTGGTAAAATAAATAGTTCTAATAAAATTGTAACACCATTTTTACGAGAACAAAGCTGCGAATACCCGCTCATCAATGATACAATTGCATAAAAAAAATATTTTGGGAAATGATTGGATTTAATAGATCTTATATTCTATTTAGGGTACATATCATGTAATATATAAGAAGAATGACTTAAGTAAACTATAAAAAGATATATAAGACCCGAAACTTATTCCTTATCTTTATGGTAACAGTCCGGAGTTGTCCGACAGTGGATTTTGAAACTTTTTTACTACGTTCACTAAGTGGTCTGAGGCAACGAGACCGTATTCTAACGGCGTGGCACACGCAAACATGACTTGAGCATTGATTTGAATTAAAAAAAAACAACATTCCAATTACGAGTTATGGAGACCTTATCAATTTTTTCATTTATAGAATTACATTTAACCAATCTTACCGGTTGTAAAAAATAACGATGGGTTTAAATAGTAACATGTAGCTTTCAAAATTAACTGACAAGACACACCTATATGGGCTTAGTGACAGGTATCTGATATTTTTTATTTAGCTTTACTTTTTGCAACCAGTCTTCAAGTAGATTATTAATGATATTATTAAGTTGGTAACGATATTACAATATTTTTGCAGTCATTTCAATGTTTTAACAAGATGGTGGCTCTCTTGTTAGAAGTTTCCAGGGAGTGTTTGTAGCATCTCAGAATTCATGCTCCGTGGTATTAATTTTCACCCAATTCACTTATGCGCAATAACCGAATTGTATTACGCAACATGCCAGCAATATAACAAAATATAGAGTGGAATAACACAAGATTATGAATAATATATAAAAGCCACCACATGAGTGACTAAGATCCCGCCAAAAACTCAAAATTTAAAGGTTGTTGTACGCATAATTTTTTCTTGTTATATACTAAATTAAAATTAATGGAGGCTGAGAAATTACTTTGCATACAACTTGTCTAATTAATAATAACTAGTTTCTGTCATTTTAATTATGCTGGCCAGTATTTTAAATAAAAATATGATTCTAAATTTTAAAATGTTTGTTAAACGTTGCGTCCATAAACGATTACTATGTAAAAAAGAATAACCATAAATCTAGATAGTAATTGTTTATTAAATGTTAAAATTAATTATCGGTTATTTTTATTATGAGTTATATAAAGTTTAATAAAACATCGGTTTGTTTTATATAGTAGTTTAACGATTGCATTATATTTTTTTTAACAATTTGATTTAATGTTAATACTAATATTGGCAATCAATTTCCCGCTAATAAAATATGCTTGCCGATCAACTCACACAAGAAGAGTCGTAAATTAAATTATTTTTTTATGAAACATATAATAAATTCGTTATGTCGCTTTTTATAGATCTTAGTTAATTGATATTTAATTATGTAGTTAATGCTTAAAATGTTGATATGTTTTTTAATAATCATATCATGTTGTCATAAAGTCTAAAATTTTAATATAGCTATTTTAATATAACTGTGTAACAGCTAGTTGTGAAAAGTGCTATACCTACATAAAAGTAAAGGAAACCTCGAACTACGTTTTTTACTCCACATAGTATATTTCATATAATAAAAAATTACAATAATACATAGAATATTCCTTACTAACTTGTAATTATTTGTAGAATGTTATCGGCAATAATTTTATATCGCACAATTTCACAATCTATAAATTTTATAGCAAATAATTTTATACCAAAATTTGAATTAAATAAAACAAGGTGATTGATTTCAGATAGCTGGTACGGCGCACCAACCAGTCTTCGGTTTTATATACAATGACTTTTTGGATGAACTTGGAGTTGGAACCGGAGCTGTTACTGTCGTTTACGGAGTGTTTCAAGTCACTTTGGCTGTCGCTGGTATGTTTTAATTATTTGGACGTAAATTTTCTATTCGCTCGTTAATTAAAATATTAAGCGGTCAAACTTGATATGTTACAAAACAACGTCAGGGAAGTTTTTGGCGGGATATTGCAATATCATGTAGTGGATTTTATATTTTATTCGTAATCCTGTATTATTTCACTGTATATTTTGTAATGTTGGTGGTACTTTACGTTATGTAGTTTGAGTATTGTGCATAAGTGAAGCGGATCGGAAATAATACAACGAAGCATGGATTCTGACTTGGCAAAAACTCTCAAGAAAGTTCTAAGAAGCGGAACACCATCTTGTTAGAACATTGAAATGATCGCAAGAAACCTGTAATATCATTACTTACTCGACAGTGGCAGTTATAATCTACTGGAAGATTGGGCCCTAAACATAAACATGAACCATCAGATCTGAACCCTTAATAACTACCAGACTAATAATGCGATAACAACGGCTTACATCCCAATAGATAGAGCATATCAATACATATTTTGCGTGTAGCTTTATATTTGCCTGGGACGTCACAGGGCTAGTGTGAACGTTTGTGCGTGATTGTAGTGAATTAGCACTTCGTAAAATGAAAATTAGTGTAGCCATTATTTAGGACGTTGATTCAGGTATCATTGTAAAGAGCTTGAGAAGCAATATTAGCATTCCAAGTGAAATAGTAAAAATATTCACCGAAATATACGCCAAAACCGGTATTTATTAGAAATTTGATAACAATATTAAATATGTCATCTTAAATGAGTAAGTATGCGAGGAATTATAGATAATGCATATCAGAGAAAAATTCGCGTCAAAAAAAAATCCAAAAAATATAAAATGTCCACGTCAGAGCAAATACAAGAGGTACGGCATAATTGTAAACGAAATTAAAAACCCGCGTAAGGCAGTAGCACAAGCTAAAACTAGTTATGATCTATTCCTCTTTTCTTACTTAACAATGTTGACAAATGGGTGTCGTCTTGTAAGCGAACTTCGTTATCAGAAACCAGAATGTGTTATGTTAACTTATTATATTAAAAGAGTTCCGGATCATTAATTTGAAGTGACGATTGTGAATCATTCATATTCTTTAGATCTTTATATGTTACTTAATGATTATTAGAAAATTTATTCCTTATTCGGACTACAAAATGGATATGTGTAAATTCTAATTGATTGTAATTTCTAATTATTAATCTTATAAATGCGACTAACTATTATAACTACTCAGATGTTATACAATTAGCTATTATACAAGTTCGCATACATTTTGTCAGGAGTAAACAAAAGGACATAAAGCATCTTTTATTTATAAAGTACTATTCCCGAGGAATAAGTGAAATTTACATTAAACCGAGCGACCCCGCGAACAAAAGTTAGTTGGAAATATTTACAATCCGTACTAGTATCGAAAATCATTTGTAATGATAATCGATTGTTAATTTTTTATCCCTCACCTTTTTATCCCACTGTACTATATTCTGTTGTATAGAAAATGTGAGGTTTCTAGCCTGAAAGGAGTGTTCATTTTCCTTTATATATGTGCCAATAGTGGAGCATCTCTAACAAAACGTATAGAAACTGTTTATGACACAACTAGCGAGCCCGGCGAACGTTATCCCGCCTTGATAATAAAGGAAACTTGACAAATTATATGTCTAAAACTTCCTCGTGAATCACTTTAGCTTCTGTTCGAAATCTGTTAAGTAGTTTTTGAGTTTACTGCGAAAAGACAGACGTGGCAGAGGTCTTTATTTTATACTATTTAGTGATAATGATACTTTTTTCGTAAGCTATCAAAAACTACTTCGCTTTAATTGTGTGTGCAAACTTATGAGAAGCCTATTATATTATCGTATCTTAATTTATTAATTTCTAGCGAGTGGCCACGACTTACTATTTTTTATTCAGTATTATATTAACATATGGCTATGTTTTCTGAAACATTTATTGATATTCTTATTAGTTATCAATGTTGGAATAACATGCAATACAGTATGTACTGAAAACATTTTAAGAGCATTATTGACATCCTTAATTTGTATATATAAATATATATATAGCAAAGTTGTATCCGTGACTGCTTCCATGTGGGACCTTGTGTAAAAAAAAAAACAGTAATTTATAGAATCATCGAAATGTAATAAATTTACTTGCTTATCTACGTTTCTCTCGTACTTACAACGCGTCGTCATTAAAATCGGAATAATGTTTAATAGTGTAAACCGATTTTAATAAAACTAAGACTAAATGTTGCTCAAGAATATGCTTTATGATTTTCTTAGAGAGGCTTTATAGTAAACATAGTACTTTAGCAGTGATGGGTGTTCAAATGGACAGACAGACATTTCTAAAGATAATGAAAGTGTACTTATACCTAGCCACACCAATAACATTTTTTTTCACAGAAATTTAAAAAGTACAAATATGTTAGATTTGCATTCTTATTATATGTATAGATGAAAATATTGTTCTTTTAAGCAGTATGACCATTCGATGCGCAAATAGATAGTTTCTTAATCCTGATCCACTGTTTCTTCATCATTCTTTTTTAATATGCACAGATAAGTCGACGACGAGATTAAAACCATGTAACTAGAAAAGTGTTGAGTATGATAGTGGACGAATATACGAGTAGAGGAAGACAGAAAAAGGTATGGATGGACTTTGTGAAAAACGATATGTCTGTAAAAGGTGTGAATACTGAGATGACATCTGATGGGAGAGAATGGAAAAAGAAAACATGTTGTGCCAACCATACTTAAGTGGGATAAGGGTAATAATGATGATGATGAGAGAAGTCAACGGCTAACAGCTCTATTATAAAAATTAAAACTGTTAGAATACTATGTAATTTATATCGAAATATATCTCACTTATCATTGGAATTTAGAAACTATTTTGATCATAGTAAAAGATTAAATAACTTAATTTTGAATGAGTAAAAACCTGTGGAATAAAAGGAACTGGTTTAAAAAAAATCAGAAATACTTTTATTCGAATCTAAATAAATAACTTGAATTAAGTTGTATACATAATGAATATGGTAACAAAGTACCTTGCAAAACTACTTTTACATTTAACTTATTAATGCATTCTTAATCAAGCACTTGCTATAAATAGCCTAACATTTATCTTGAGATTTATAATATATCCAAGGCTTTATGTTTCATTTTTTTTCACGTCTATATTTAGACTAATACATGTTTATGATAATCTATTTAACATTTTGGTTTCCATAGTACTATTGTGAAGGGAAAAGAATTGAATTGTTGTTTATGTTCGATAAACTAAACAAATACTTAGCTGAGTTAAAAAAAATTTTACTTTTAGAAAGTCACGTCAATAGTTTGTAACATGAGCTGTAATTTATTTTCGAACTCTATATTACAGTGACCGAAATTTTAATCATTTAATATTTTTCCGGAAAATGTTTGGTATGATTACTACTTTATGCGTTTTGCATTTAAAAAAATATAGAAAAAATACACAGGTAAAGAAGAAGAATCGTAAAGGACGGTATAACATTTTTTCCTTACATGATGAAATTTTTCAAATATAAACAGTTAAAACCTCCATATCGAATTACATTTGGGATCGAAGAAAAAGCGTAATTAACTTACGAAGGTTTATGAAAGTACTGTTTTTTTTTTCAAACTCTAGCTCAACTAAGTGACTACACTTTAGTAAGCACAGTTCAGTCTAATATTAACAAGTCAAGTTGATATCTACAATTCGTCAGCAGTCATCCCTGTCATGTCAGTCTGCAAACTTTGTAGTTTGATTTACATCGGCTGATTTCAAAATACAAAAAACTAAAATCGAGTCACTTTATCACTATATGTATGGTGATCGCAACCCAGTCGGACCCTGATCCCTATCACTCTGATTAATTATTAATCCGGCTAATCTCGGAACGCGACATGCCTAAGTGTCCCACTATAACGGGTAATACTGTGTGTGTCCCACTATAATGGTGTACTGTGATCGCGAAGTAGTCTAACTAAAATGCCATATATATTCACGGTGTAGTTCTCGTGAAAATAGTTTAGCTGTTTCATGCATATTACGAGATATTACGAGATTTATTATCAAAATTAATTAATGGCTTTTTTGCATTTTTAGTTTTGTTAATATGCATAACTTTTGTAACAATTTACAGATTTTAACTGACTTCCCCTTCTCTTTTTATCATCCTGGCTATTTATCTCACAAGTTGGTGGGGGCAGTCTTCCTTACTTTTCTTCTCCGCTTTGTTCTCTCTATGACGTCACGTTCGGAAACTGTTTTTATTTCATATCTTACAGCACTACACACTTCCAATTTTATTTGAGCTTGCCTCTGGATTTTTGTAAATAATGTATTTAACTTACTTCTCTTAAATTTTATCATTACTACTTAAATTCTGTAAAAAGCGTCATGATATGTATGCTTAATAATAATTAGAAAGGTTCTCTACTTATTTGTAAAAGTCTATCGCTTTAAGCATTTCGGACATCAGGTCAGACAAAGGACAAATATTTTAATGTTATTTATACAAAAAGATTTTCCGTACATTATATTACTATTTCATCTGTTAATTCCCAACAAAACAGGATTTTATATATGTTTATTATATCTCTAAAAATATTTCTTGAATAATTATTATGGTAAATTCTCGGAGAACGAATTAATGTTTGCTTAATTTTACATAACAAATATATCCTTGTTGTTGTACACATATACATACATACATAAAATATTAGAGGTCTGTCATTGGCAGGCATCACTAAAAAAGTACTAAACAGATTGCTATTTTTTTTTTTAGTATTACTCTAGACAACTACATATTCAGCAATGCGTTAAGTGAGGTAAGCGATATGGCACGCATACGCAGGACAGGGGTACGAAACCGATAATATTATTTAGAAAAAAATAAAATTCTAAGCACACTATATTTCTGTATTAAATTTTTCTCATATTTTTTCCTTTCTACATAAAATATGCTGTTGAGATACTAAACAACGCAGGCGAAATCGTGGGCACAAACAAGTTCCTAAATAAAATTCTAGAACTATTAGAATCAATTACGATAAAGGTACGATAATGCTTAGTTAATACGTAATTAAACTACAATCATCATTACATATTATAAAACAGAGTCGTCTGTCACGTCTGCCTGTCTGTTCGCGATAAACTCAAAAACTACAGAACGGATTTTGATGCGCTTTTCATCAGTAAATAAAGTGATTTATGAGGATGGTTAAAGTATATAATTTGTCAAGTTTTTTGTATCTTGAAGGCGGGAGAACGTTTGCCGGGCCCTCTAGTCAATAATAATTTACAAATTATAGTACAATACCATCACCGTGGGAAATATACTCATCAAAAAAGTCTAAGCAACATGTACTAATTTAAATTTTAGGATGGTTCTTCACATTATAAAGTTGTATTTTATTTTTAAAATAATATCTTTAGGGTTCTATGATGTAAAAAAAACAGCTGTTGTCTGTATAAGTTCTTTTAATAACAGAAATGAACAATATTAGAATATACTGTAGAAACTAAGATACATAAGAAACTAAACTTTTTAAAAAAAAATGAAATTTATACAGAAAATGTATTTATTGTGAAAGAATAGAACAAATGAATACAAGGTAATAGTCTCCTCTGCTATTCAGAACTTGTCTGCAACGATTATTCATTGAATTAATGAGACTGTTTATGTCATCTTGCGGTATTCGCTCCCAGTAGAATTGTAGCAAATCCTTCAGCTGTTGGGTTGTTGTCGCTCCGTCCAAGTCCTTCAAAACACGTCTCTGGAGCATGTCCCATGCGTGCTCGATGGGGTTGAGATCTGGCGATTGTGCAGGCCAGGACAATACCCGGATGTTCTCTGTTGCAAAGTATTCACTGGTTCGCCGAGCTGTATGTGAACGCGAATTGTTATGCATTAACCTAAAATCGGAGCCAAAGGTTTGTGCAAATGGGTAGACATAAGGTCTGAGAATATCCTCAATGTAACTTTTAGCATTCATGTTTCCATTTACAAAAACGAGCTCAGTTCGCCTGTTCTTCATAATACCCGCCCATAACATAACTGTTGAGCCGCTGTATGGATGAACTTCCTGAACGCACCTGAGCCTTTCAGTAATTCCGGGCCGGCGATACACTCGCACCCTTCTTGTATCAGGCTTAAACCCGAATCGCGACTCATCGGAAAACATAATTTTATCCCATTGTTCCTGGGTCCATGTTATGCGTTCTCTACACCATTCATATCGACGAGCGCGATTCCCGTGACGTATCGGTGGGCACCTGATTGGGCGTCGAGCTCGTAGGCCGTACTCATGCAGTCGATTGCAAACAGTTTGAGGACTTACATCAACACCACTTGAAATTTGTAGCCTCAAACTTATCTCTTGAGCGGTTAATATCGGCTGGCGTCTTGCAGTCAGTTGTATGTACCGGTCTTGCCGAGTGGTTGTACTCCTTTTACGGCCTGGATGCTGTTCAGCGGGTTCTCTTGTGTTATTGTAGCGCTGCCAAAGACTACAAATAACACTTCTATGAATGCCAAAATGTCGAGATACCTGAGATTAATTACTTCCCGCTTGCAACATCCCTACAGCTCTTTGCATTTCATCCGCCATCAAATGACGTCGCTTCATGACGTAAAGAATATCTACCAATTCAATTTTGTCGCTGACTTTATTTAAATGGTTGTTAAAATTGTAAAATCAAGACTAAATGTAGCAATTAAAACGCACTTAAATTCAAACAAATTCGCAGTCATTTGATTTTTATGAAAAAACAAAACATAATCAAATTTTTTTTACAACCAGCCAGTATGTCATCAATAACAAAAAAGTTTACTTAACTACGCACTTTGTTTGAGTAAATGCTTAGAAATTAATTAATATTAATGGTAAAATTTGTAATATCACGCATGTTGTTTAGACTTTTTTGATGTGTGTATATTTTCTAAAAGCTATTATTGGCAACTTCGTTCGCGTCGTTGTATACTTGTCCTATCACTCGGGAAAAGTACTTTTTCTGATTTAAAGTTATCGTATTTTTTTTCTACGAGTGTGCAAAATGTCATGATCAGCTCAATAGTTAAGGTGTGTAAACGAAACAACAGGCTCGCATTCATGTTTATAATATATAGGACAACTCGTTTCATGTGTTTTTTTATTTGATTGATGAAGGCGTTACTTTGAGGTAATTCATTGGATGTTACATTGCATTTTTGCTGGGAATTCAATTTTAAATGGAAATCTAAAGCAAAGTTGACCCTTTTTTTAATTTCACAGGTTTGATTGCAATTTCATCCGATGTTTAAATACTTGTTTAGTTATATAAATAAACATTGTTTAGTATAAATTCTAATTATATGTTGTTTTTCACCAAAAGCTTTGGCCTATTGGAGAATTCAAATCTACATCCATTTACGTAATTTTGATACACGTTCCTAATGAGCTATTAGTGCCTTAAACTGTTGGCTTGAAGAACTTTAAAGGCATCACTGGGTTTTATGCCGAGCGCAGAAGACATTCAGCCTAAATGGCAAGTAGCGCAAGAGTGTCAAGGCGGCCTAACTGAAATTGACCATTTACATTCATTGGTTCTGTGAATAGAATCTAAGCAACTATTCGAGCTTGTATGATAATGTTTTGCCTAGACTTAGACTTAGAAAAAACCATAAAAAGTCTCTTACAAATACTATGCACTCACTGTGAGGAGTAATGTGAAGAATAGTCAGAGGTATGTTCTGGCACAAGTAGTATGGCTCCTAGGCTCCTTTCCTAATTATTGTATTTAGGGTTACATATGTTATATATGCTTATTTTATTGTTTCAGGTTTCTCAGCAAATATAGCTTTGAAAAAGTTATCGTTACGGCAAGTTGGCTTAATAGGAGCATTCATATATACATTAGCGTCGTTTCTAGCTATATTTGTGGCATCAACAACGCAGTTAATATTAACAAATGGATTTTTGCAAGGTCTGGGAATGGGGTTACTAATACCTGTTGCGTATACAAGTTTCAATAGTTATTTCACAAAGAAAAAAGTTCTATATTTGAGCTTATGTAAGGCTTCTATCGGGCTAATCACTATGGTTTACCCATTGTTTATTAAATTTACGATCACTGAATTTGGATTCAGAGGAACGTTATCAATTCTATGCGCTATATCAGCTCACAGCATATTTGGGGCAATAGTCATGCATCCTGTGAAATGGCACATGGTGAAACAGTTGAAGACCTGTGAAAAGATTGTCTGTAAGTTTTATGCATCTATTTTTATTTCTTTGTTAATTGTTAACTATTCCCAACAATTTCGTTTTAGTGAATACAGTCTTGTAGTCTGTCGTATACTTTATAAATTTTAGTGTTTGATACAATCTTATCTAATATTAAATTGCGACGTAGTCTAAGATGGTAAACGCACCAAATCTAGAGGGGGATTGGCTCTTAAGAGCAGCTGCCGCAATACACTAATAGGTGCTTTGCGACAGATTTATAATTAGAGATTGATAGCTAGCCAGACTGACTTAGCAAAGGCTCTACCATCATGCTATAGTTCCAATACGATGTTTTTCTCCACGGAAAGCTCCGACTCAGTTGATAGGATACGACCTACGTCCACCGATGCGGTATCCGAACATACTATCAACTAAGCCATCCTCGATTCAAAATATACTTTATATTTATATAAGGTATGAAATGTATAATGGCATCTATGTGGTTTATTTAAATTCACTGTAACTCTTTTAGTGATTTTATGTTACTACTAATAAATTAGAATTTTAATGGAGAAGTGTTATTATTTGTAGCTAACAGTCCTTTAGTCCTCTATCTATTAGCAAGTTTTATTAAAACAATTTTAGCCGTTCCAGAAATTATTACAAACAAACTTCATTTCAAATTTATTTATATTTAGACGTATTTATCAATTACTTGGACATTATCATCACTACATTGTTATAAATATAATGTTGTTATATTATAAAATTGTTATGAATAAATTATAGTTTCATTTACTCGACTGCTTATCTAGTGGTCTAACTTCGACCACAGAGAAAAAAATACACTTAATTTTTTTTTTTGATAACAACTAAAGCTCCTCAATAAAAAATGAGTAAGAAGATAGGATGATTAACAAAGGTGAGAGATGTTCTTAGCCGTTTCCCCATTGCCTCTTTATACATAGATATGGTATTTCATTTCCACTAATATGAAACCGTCGTCAAAATGTTTATCTATAGAATAAAATTTCATTTTTAGTGATACCGCCTACACCAGCAGCGGAAGATGATAAGGACAAATTCGATTTTAGTGTAAACACCAATGGTTCGAGTCTTCCGGATAACACGAAATCAATGGAAAATTTGCGTCAGATCAAAGGAATGGAGAGTCGAAAAGGTTCGGAATTACTATTTGTTCCGGAATTAAGCGACTCGAGACGATTGAGCATTCCAGTGGTTTTAATCCCCGAAGACGGAAAGACCGACAGCAAATTTAATTCCAGTGACAATGTTTACTTAGAGAATCTATATAAAGCGGCGTCTGTATCGAGTTTGGGTAATTTCGGTGGTATTGCCGTGGAACCGATGCCTATTATAAAGAATAAAGAAGGAAAATGGTATGTTATATTTATATAGCAAAAATGGAATAGAACAATTTATTAAGTAATACATTAAGTCCAAATTTAAATAACTCTTAATAATTATTCGTTACATAATGCATGTTTTACAAATGTCCGAATTTAAAATAGGTTTATTGGAAATTCCGTCTTAAAACTTCCAAATGTTATAGTGACATAATTATTTAGATTGATTTTTGACGTAAATACATGCATGCCATATAAATTCATAGTCGTATCGGAGGCGAATTCCTTTAATATTTATTGTTTGTGTATTTAAATTTACCTAATTGGCTAAAGTTATATATATCGTATACTGTTGTTTGTTGCGTTATGATGTAAAATATAAAAGTATAAAAAATAAAATAGTTTTGATAAATATGAGAATATCATAGGTATAATCATTCAAATTTAGATAAATAAACGGGGTACGAATTGGGGTCGTATTTAATTCCTTAAAGTTTCGTTTCAAACAGAAGAAATTATACTTAATTATATGTATTACTATCTTCTGTCCGCGACTTCATCCGCGTGGAATAGTTACTTTAAGCTAAAGCTAATTAGACAGCGGAAGCTCTCAAAAGGAAAAAAACGATCTTTAAACATTCTTCACTGGTGCTCCGCTCCCATTGGTCCTAGCGTGATGATATATAATCTATAGCCTTCTTGGATAAATGAGCTATCTAACACTGAGAGATTTTTTTCAATCGGACCAATAATTCTTGAGATTAGCGCGTTCAACCTACTAAACAAACAAACTCTCCAGCTTTATAATATTAGTATAGATTATCACTCTTCTGTCGTACTTAACTCCAGTCGTCATTCACATTACAATAACTTTTGATAAAATGGACAGATTTTAATGAAACAAAAAAGTAGTTACTCCTTGGGATATGCTTTTTTGCTATTGTAAACTCAGTACTTTAGTAGTGATGCGTGGTCATGCAAACAGACAGACAGACAGACATTTCTAAAAATGATTGAGATGTATTCTATTACTTATTTTTAGACACCTGGAACATTTTTTTTTTCACAAAAATCCAAAAAGTAGACACGTTAGGTTTATATATAGGGGATATACACAGACCTTTTCTGTCATTTTTTGTTTGGGGGAAGCTAATTTTCGAAGATTATAATTCCATTTCTTTTTTACATCTAATGCAGAGACGAACCACTGTGTGACGCGTTAATGCTCATGAAAGACAGATTAGATTTTGTAATTTGGAAAACTTTGACGTATAAAAAAATATGTAAAAAAAAAACATTTTTTTTTAAGGTTACAAGATTTTTTTTACGTTTTTTTTTAGACTGTCCTTTTCTTCAGTTGTTATGACAGTTTTTCAATATTTTCAAAATTCCCTTTAAAGGCACTGCGTTTTCTCGAGTGCTTTCACAAAAAAGAACCCTGTATATACCCTGGGATTTGAAATCAATCTCTGGAAAATTTTGACATCATTAAAAACTGTTGTTACATTTCGAAATGAGTTATATCCAATTTTAGCTGCTACTGATTTTACATTATTTTTTAAGATCTTTAAATTATGCTTATGTAATATATGAAGAGTTATAAAAAAAAATAAAAAACTTATGGACGGCAAAATTTGAACTTCGTTCTCAATGTATAAAAACTGGAACTCCTAAAAAAAATAAGCATGTTATATGAACCATTAGAATTGGAATAAGCTCATTTGGAAATTTAACGATACAAATATTTGTTGCTTTGAAAATATTTTTGTAGTTTTCTACGAATATTTCCTAATATACTCGCTTAGTGCCCTTGTTTAATTTATTATAGCACTTAAAAAAAATTAAGCATGTTCAGTGTCTATTAAAATATTATTATTAAGGACTAAATTATTTTTTTTATTTTTTTTCATAAGAGGCAACCGAACAAGTCGGTTACCTGATGTTAAGCGATTACCGCAGTTCATAAACCTTAGCAACACTAGGAGAATCGTAAGTGCGTTACCAGCCTGTGTTTGGGGAGAGAGGGAGCGAACAGGGGGAGAGGGAGAGAAGCGAGAGATGGGGAGGGGAGTTGGACCTCCAGCGTTATCACTGACCGAACCAAACGCAACAATGCAAGCACTGTTACTTGACATCGGTGTTTCTGTGGGTGTAGGTCGGGTGGTACTATCGTAGGCCGGCCGACCCATTCATGCTGAAACCACTATAGTTTTAGCGTGGCTCTACTTAAATTAAAAATTACAAGTAATCTTTTCATCATTAATGTCGTGGAAAATAAAATCATTTTATAAATTTTAGGCAAACGATTGCTGAATTTTTTGATTTGACACTACTGAAAGATTTGGTTTATGACAACATAATATTTGGAATGGCCTTGACCTTCTTCGCTGATCTAACGTTCTTTACACTCGAACCTCTATTTTTGGATAAGAAAAATTTGAGTCGGGTAAGATTTTATTATTTATTTTATTTCCTAACCTACGTCGGTAGTTTCGCTCGTGTCAATGTAGATTTCACCTACTCTTCGGAAGCATACTGCTTTTCTGGATAAAATATACTCGATGTAATTTCTGTATCCTTCATAAGCTTAGGGTTTGATAGTAATACGTTAGGAGAATCAGATTTCAATTGCAACTGCCAGAAGATATCGGATAGGAGTGTATGTTATGAGAGCTTCATCTTGAGTATGACCACATTTTATGATTTTAACAGGATGTTTTTCTTCGCTTTAAACTTAGTTATTGGGCTCGAATAAACTTCCATCGAAGTGGTGTCTAAACATACCTCAATTGACCAAAAAAAGAAAAAAAATGCATATATAAATACTAGCAACAGTAATTAATAAAATATAAAAAAAAAATTAATAAGATTAAAGCAGTCTATATCACTCATATGTCAATTCATATTGGCGAAAGAATTTTTACATTCGGATCATTAGGTAGTTCCGAACATTACCTACATTCAAACAAGTTCCACTCCTCATAATAATCATATAGATTAAATGAAAATGCATTCCGTAAATATTGAGTTACTTAATTATATTTACGACCGAATAAACGATCACAGTGGTATTATTATATTTATCTAATTATAGACTTTATGCAGAATATTTAATAATAGACGAAAAATTGGCAATTAAGTCAACAACTTGTCAAAGTCTAAAAACTTGTTGAGAGATATTTTAGCTAACAGAAAGCAAAATAGTTACTTGTTTATTATTACAGTAGCGGGCCCGGCTAACGTAGACGCGGCCTGATAATAAAAACACCCTTGACAAATGATATGCCTAAGTCTTCTTCGTAAATCACTTATCTATTGATAACCACATGAAAATCCGTTCAGTAGTTTTGAGTTTATCTCGAACAGACAGACAGACGTGGCAGAGGACTTTATTTTCTAATGAGTAGTGACGTCTATCAATGTAATCTTTACTTAAAAAATACTAAGCTAGATTGAGGTAGTACTGTGGACGACGTGGTAGGTGCGAAGCAGGATATCGAGGGTCGAGTGTTTATTGGTTGCAAGATGAAAACAGAGCTTTATCGAGAATAGTTCAACTGTGAATGCCTATAGAGGTATCAAGCTATTTAGACAATAGTTGCCTACGTGTAGGAATCTACATTGACAGTAAATTAGACTTTTAAAGATTAAAGGGGAATGAGATTGCGAGGCGCAGCTAGCATTACCCCCAAAAACGCCATACATTTCATACAATGAAGATTTTATTAATATCACCATTAAAATAATTAAGAATTAACCAGGTACTATAGCCTCACGGGGTTCTTATCTCTTTTTAAATCATAAATACTGATATTAGAATCTACGTGACAATTGAAAACGAACTATTTTTCTTTCTCAGACAGAAATTGCCAACATAATAGCATTAGGAGGTGCTACAGATATGTCTGCGAGATTGATCCTGGGTGTTGCCGGGCAATTCTTCAAAATGAACAGCCGCTACATGTTCTTTACTGGAGCTTTGTTTGCAGCAATAGTTAGAGTAGGTGAGTTTGAGTTATCAATCAATATAAGTTTATTTTTATTCGATACCTGATAATCCGATCAGGATTATTATCAGATTACCGATGCGATAGAAGGGTTCTTTTGCGGTGGCCACTCACCGTAAATCAAAACGTCAGTATAAGCGCTACATTGTGTACTACTGACTTGGTGAAAGATACACAAAGTCGCTGATTGCCCATCTCTTGTGTTGACCTTTGGGGGAGGGCTATATCCAATAGTAGACTAAAGTGATAATACTTTACGCCTAGGAAGAAACTGGAACTAGGAACAATAGTAGCTTCTAAGCGATAAATTTTGAATTAGATATGGATTTAGTTACAGATATCCAATTGAAAAACGAGATGTGAACTACCAAAAACCAATTGAGTTTTGATTTGATTTATATTTGAAATACGTTCCAGTGCTGTCATCCAAAGAGTGAGTGTAGTATATTCGATATAAGAAAAAAGGCAAACCTAACAGTATTATTTTGTCTGCCAATGGGCTTCTGTTCTCGAGTTACACTTAACCTAAAAACAGATTAGTCACACTTCGCTAACACGACAGACTAGAGATTTTTCATCTTTTCTCCAATTTGATTTTAGTTAAATACGTCCCTCTTTGTTATGATGAGAAAGTGGATGATTTTGGAAAGCTAGAAAAACAGAAAAATAATAAATTGCTTGGATATATTTATCAAACTAAGCACAAATAAGAAGACCTAAGGCAATTCCGCAGGCTACAGATTTTTCACCTGTACCCTGATTTGTGTTTTACTTTAAGGTGTCCCTCTCCCTTCTATTGGGTATTTGTAGTAAGCTAAACAGCAAAACTAACAAATTATGAATTGTATAACAGTTTAGCAAATTAATCACAAATAAGAAAACCCCAAGAAGGGTTGACGTAAGGCAGTCGGCCTTTCATGAATCATTAAGCCGAATCTAAGTTTACGATATGAAGAATGAAAACAAGTTATGCTGTCACCACTTGAGTGTAATAAAAGCAAAAATAATTAACAAATTGATTATTTTCAGTATTCATCCAATATACAACCTATTTACCTCTACTTATATTGACTGGTGTACTTGGAGCTTTAAGATCATTAGTGCACATTGCCCAACCCATTGTTATGGCCGAGCATGTCCCTATCGAGAGGTATCCACCGGCATATGGCCTATACATGCTTTTGGCTGGTGGCATTAGTTTGACGGTTGGACCTATGATAGGTAAGTTTAATGGACATCTTTTAATCTGCATAATATTCTCGACTTAGTACAATTAGGAACAAGGTATCGACCGGGAGTATATGGATAAACAAGGTGATTAAGGTCTCAGATACTCAATAGGAAGAGAAGCTCAAAACGACTGAAGAATAATTCCTACAGATTTGTTGAATTCCAGGATCAGGCAGCGACTATTGAATTTAAATGCCTTTGAGGTGGTATTTGTTTATATAACGACAATGATTTTGCCTATTAATTTGTCGAGCAGCTTATTACGTAGAGAGTATCATGTAGCTTTTTTATTGTAATATGACAAAGCAACTATTCTTTAAATAAATCAACGGCAAAATTTGAATTTCTTAACAGAGAGTTAAAAGTTAACTCTAAAAAGAAATTAATTACTAAATAAAAAGTATATAAAATGGGATTTTAAAAAGAACGTATCTCTTTCCTCAGATATTTAGATCATGAAAAACTTCACATATTTTCTTGAATAATCCCATTTATAGAATAAAATGCGTTCTTCAAAATAGAAACAATTTTGTCGTAAAGGGATTTTAAAAGTTAAAAATGTAATAATAAAAACTGTGTAGTATCCTTAGCTTTTGAACGTGAACGATTTAATTTATGTATAAACCGGTCAATGTTGTTGAACCTGACGGCCTTTAACGCGTCATAGAATAATATTTTTCGGCGATTAAATATTAAAATAGAATCTCAAATATTTTTATTACTATGAATACATAATGTTCTGTTATAATCCACGGTAATAAAAACAAAAAAAAAGAGCAAAAGCTGAAATTGAAATATAATATGGAATTTTATTAATAGTAAAACTCGATATACCTCAATGAAGAATATGTTTTTATTAAATTCATTTACCTGATATTCCTTTGGTTGAATCACGCTATTTATAAAAATGTATCTCAAAAAAGAATAACTGTTTTCGCATCTTAGATGATGGCAATTTTGTTCGATATACAAACAAAAACCTTGTTTCTATACGAACTCTTTTACTTCCTCAGTCTTCTGTTTCCGATATTTAAAAACTAGTCGGCACCCAGTGGTCGACATTCGACCATAGTTTATTGATATTTTAAAGTTTTGAACTTAATTAGGATTCTTTTGTCAAAGGGTATTATTATACTTCTATAATCAAAGTTTTCATCATGGCTACTCAGTTATTTGCCATGATCTTTAATTATATAAACGTAAAAAAACTATGTGTAAATAAAAATTGAAATTAATTATAAATTTGAAACAAAAAAACAGGTGATAAACTCATATGACAACATGAAGCCAAGGGACATGGAATAAAAGTACTCCTGTCAGCAAAAAATTTTGGCATCCAATAAAACTAAAGAGAATAATAATTTCAGTGGTTCCATAAATGTACTAAAGATAAATTGTTTATTAATTAATTATTATTATAATATATTAATATATATATATATATATTAAAATTATTATATATATCATTGTAAAATTAACCTGCAATTACCCAGTTAAATTCAAAGAGCATGTAAGGTATGGAACGTAAGTCGTATTATAATAATAGTTATGTTATAATATCATTGTTGAATGTAGTATGAAAAAGGGTAATTGAAACGTAAGAGTAAAAAAAAATACATACAGTAGAGCATAGGAACCTCCTTTGCAACCTTTTTTGAAGTTCGCTATTGACGCCTGTCAAAATATCTTTCTTACTTACTTGTGTGTATATATTGTGTAAAGTTCAAGCATTAGTACTAGTAATGCATATTTTAATTGATTTAATTTACTTCTAATGCACTTTATATAAAATAAATAAGTTTCTGGACTTCTCCGCCATGTAAACTTGAACTATGCCAAATTTCAAGTTCATTCGTTTACACAGTTCGTTTAAAAAGGGGTACAAAGTTTTTTCTTCACGTATTTATATATAGATTGTCTGTTTACGGGAATAATATTTGACTTACTAAGCTTTATTAATAACACATTCAGAACTCGTATTTTTTAAAATACTTATTCGTATAGAAATAGAGTAATAGATTATCACTCAGAGGTAGTAGGGTCTACTGGATATTTTAAAATGGTTTATCAGCCGCTATTTCATTTCCTTGAGTAAAATTCAATCTTCAGATATAAATTTCTTCTGTACGTTTGTATGTCACTGAACTCCTCCTAAACAGCTGAACCGATTCTGATGAAATTTTGTGTGCGTGTTCCAGTGGATACGAGAATGATTTAGATTCATAATTGGACTCGGTAAGTGACGCTGCGGTTGAGTTTTAGATTTTTTTTTATCAAGGCTGAACAACGTCGCCCTGGCCGCTAGTATTATGCTAAAATTCGAATCAACGTCCATGAACACAAAGTCCGGCTATACTACCGCTAAACCCTCATAACTTCTTATAACATGCTTATAGTTTCTAATACGTATTATGAAATATTTATCTGTATATAAACGGGAACTACTTGATCCAAGTGTAAAGAAATAGAACACTCTAGAATATCTAAGATATGATCTTCAAAAATATTTCTCTAAAATAAATAAAACGGACAACAAAAAATGTTGATAGTTATTTGTGTATACGAACTAATCTCCCGCTTGTCAGGTTAACCTGTGATAATATTCAAGTAGCTGAATCTACATAAACGAGCTGTTATTTGCATATAAATTGTTCTTTTTACGCTATAATGTGTTTCGAAGCTTGTGCACACGTGAACCACACCTATTCGCTAGAGGAGTATATAATTTGTTTCGAAAGAGCAAAGTTGTTAATAAGTTATTATCAGATGGCTTAATAAGGAGTTGTATACATTTCAATGGGTTAAAATAACAACTCCATTATATTATCATAAGTGTTACATTTATTATCTGATTATAATCTGTCGTTAGCATAGGAATCTTAAAAGTATCTCTTATAATATACAATCTCAGCTATAGCGAATTTTTAAATAACTTACAAAGAAATATGACCCATTGTTAAAAAGATACTTAAAAAGTTTTTGGGCTTCGTGAATTAAGTTAACAGGTTAGCTTAACCAAAATTCGGTATATCGCACGACTGTGGTTTAAAGAGCTGATCAGGCGACTAAATAGCTTTGCGTATAACTTATCGTCCATAGGCATTCAAAGCTCGGCTTTTCTCGGTAAGTCTCGATTTTCATCGGGTGGCTACAGCATTCTTGACTCCTTATGACACGCGCGCTCGCTACTTCATTCTTAAGACCCCTATAGCCTATAACCTTCCTCAATAGATAAACTATAAACTCCGAAATAATGAGGTGTAAGGGGTGTCGGGGGTGTGAGGGGTATCGAGTAACATCTTAAGACTTGAGACGGGTGTCTCAAGTTGGGTAAGCCAACCTCACCTGCAGTGATGCACCCTGCTGAATAACGAACGAGGCAATGGCGAAAGTGGGGTGGTAGGGTTTTACAGCCCGACTGGGTCGCAACCACCATACATATGGCGAAAAAGCCCGTCATAGTGAATCGCTTCTGCGCGTCGCATTTCGGGATCAGCCTGGGCATATCCAGTACCGGGTGGCTTTCGTCATTATGGCCAGCATGACAGCGGCGACCGGCGATGGATAATCTGTCTCTCGGTGGTTGCCGATGTTTTTGGATTGTGCTATGCTTAACATTAGGCATAGTGCAGTCACTATGTCGTGCTTCGATAAAAAAAAAATATTATTCACGTTTTATAATATAAATGTAAAGGTGACATTTAAAAATCCCGTAGAGTACAAAAATATCATAGTCAATCTGATTAATTGCCATAAAACAGTAGAACTTGCATTACTATAGATGGTATGTGATTGACAACAAGCAATGGTATGCAAACCGTTCCAACTTAATCATCGTATTAGCCTCTAAGAGATCCACTTCGGGGCCATAGGTCTCTTCTTTAAGGAAGGTATGGGCACAATCAGTATGCCAGCCCACACCGTATTGGCGATTTCAATCTCTGAGATATCCACAGTCCTATGTTTTCACACATACAGTAGTAACAATAACGTTTCTCAAGTTTAAGTCTCCTCACAACGTTTTTCTTCCTTACTTCCTTTATATTAATAAACTAGCCTCCGCCCGCGACTTTGTTCGCGTGGAATAGTTACTTTGGGATAACTAACAAGTGGCGGAAGCTCTAAAGAGGAAAAAACCCCGATTTTTAAACATTTTTCATTTGTGCTCCGCTCCAATTGGTCTGATTTTGGTCTGATTGATGATATATAGCCTATAACCATATTCGGTAAACGAACTATATAACATTGAAAAAATTTTTCAAATCGGACCAGTAGTTCCTGAGAGTACCCCCTACAACATCACAAACTCACAAACTTTACCTCTTTATAATATTAGTAGTATAGATGTAGGTACGTGGAATTCCGAAAAAATTGTTGTTACATGCCGGTGTTCGAAACTGCGGATTGATAATTCACCGGTCAATTACCACCACGACTACTTACTTAATAACCAACTTAAACTACTAAAGAGAAACAGAGCTGAATTTTATTTTATACTTTGATTCCTGCATCGGTGATAAAGAAGGTCGGCTAGAGAAGTTTTTTTTTTCTCGATCTGACTACGCTATTGACCTAGCAAGGTCTTAGCAGCTTCACCGGACTATTTTAGAGAAGAGTTTTCTAACTATTACAGGGTAACGAAACATCAACAAGAATTTATAAATTATCAAAGCTCAAGTCAGTAATTTATCACAAATAGTTTATTATTTATATTAAAATTCTGATCGGATAATGATTATTGAAGTTTAAAAAGTTATTTGTTTCAGGGTTTATCCGAGACTATACAGGAAGCTACATAATAGCGTTTAATATGTTGACAATATGTAATCTCTGTTGTGCAGTACCATGGGCTATAGAATATTTTATTCGATACAGAAAACAGAGGAAACACAAAAAAGATAATATTATGATCTGAACAAAAGTTACTGAAAGTATATTTTATTTGAGTTACCTGTTTTAAGTTAACTCCCATCGTGATATTAATTTAGTTTAAGATTAAACTGAATAAATACTTTTTTATTGTTGTTTTTATTATTATATTTTATTTTGTAAAACCTTCTTAATTAACGTTATGTACCTTATTCGTTTTTTCTAAAGTAAAAATTCTTTAGGCGCAGTTAGGAGGTAACGAAACGACAATGCAACGGAAGTCCGTTACGGCAATTTGTCGTCACGTTTTTGTACCATCCGGTTTTTAAATATTATTGATCTTGTCAATAAATAGTTTATAAAAAAAATCAAGAAAATATTTTGAGAAAAAATGTGATACTGAAAAATAATAAAAATCATACAATAGAATTAATTATGTATAAATGAGCGCGCGACCGTGCTGCCATTTGGGTCCAATGGAAGTAAGTAACAAATTTAAATCAAAGCTTCGTTATCTATAGGGTCATCTATCAGCTAATTCGGAACTTAAATAATAAGTTTTATTTCAATTGCATGTGACGTTTACACGCATTAATTTATTTAAATAATTTACCGATAAATGTTATATATTTTGAGTTTTTGTTGGAATATTAGTCTGTCATGTTCACAACTCGACATATTAATTTTTACACGCTCTTTATTTAGTTTCACCAGTATGTTTGTATGTTTGTTTGTTTGTAACCGACTTCTATGGGTACGATTTTGAAATTATAAACTTAGTCTATATAGCCCTATATCATGTTTTTTTTCGAACTGCCTACGCTATTGACGTAGTAAGGTCTTAACAGCTTCACCGGACTACTAAGGCGAGCGTTTAGGGCACTCAGCCGGCTTTATTTGACAACTACCTCAAGGGTGCACGGCACAACTCGGGTTGGCTGTTGCCTGATACGTGCAATTCGCGATCTATCTGAGGTGACCCTCTGTCATGAAATATTTCTTGCTTTTTACGTAATGTAGTTTAGATTCTTTTGCATTAATAATAACATGAGACATGAATTCGGAAACGTCACGATATTTCTCTGAAAAGTTTTACAAGCGGCATCATATTGATACGGTATTGAAATCTGTTTCTTAGTTTATTTTTGGCAAGCAATCTTCTACATTATCACTGCCATTGTCGAGTATGTAGTAATATTACAAGTGTCTTAGGATAATTTCAATGTTCTAACAATATGGTGGCTCCCTTATTAGAATTTTTCACTAAGATTTTGTGTATCTCAGCATTCATTTGTTTATTTATTTACACATGGATAAAACAACAGTCGACAATCAAAAATAATAATACAATAGCAATAATAAAAAAAAAATAAACTAAACTGAAGACTTAAAACGCTTTATCACATATTCATTCTACATAATATTATTTCCCATCTATTTCAGTTGTTCACAATAATTAGATTAGATTGAAATATCAGAAGTTTATAAATAAAATATAGAATTCACTACATGACAGACTAAGATCCCAACAAAAACTCCAGCATTGAAATCACCTGAATGTGCAACTTTAAAGTACGAAACATATGCAAACTGCTGTAACAATTTTCAACAACAGAGATTACATGTTAAAAACAAGGATTAGTTGTTAAATTAGAAGAAAATGAATATTATATAAAAAATATGGTTATAATTAATTAATTCTACTTATTTAAAAAATATATATGACTAAATTCTTCTATAGTATTAAATGCAATTTTGGATAGGGATGTTAATACTGTACAATAAATAGTACAGAATAAAACTATTAAATACAAATCGATCTATTCATATAGTAAGAATGTAAATGTAACGTGTTTCTACTTTTTCGATTTTCGTGAAAAAAATTGTTACAGATGTCTAGGAATATGTAATAAAATACATGTCGATCATTTTTAGAAATGTCTATCTGTCTGTTTGTATGTACACGCATCACTGCTAAAGTACTGGGCTCACAATAAAACCACATCAAAATCATAATGTACATCTTTGAGCAATAACTTTTATATTTGTTTCGGTTTTAATCGATCCACTCTATCCAAAGTTATTGTAAATAGATGACACGGCGTAAGTACGAGAGATAAGTGGATAAGTAAATGGACTTAAATACGTTCAGATGATTTTATTAATCACTGTTTTTACTAAGCTTTCACGCAGACGAAGTTTTAATGATGAGTATTTTTTAGTCTTTTCTTAACCAATGACTTCTTAAATATGAAAATTTTTATTAAGAACGCGTATCAAAATTCATTGTGGAAATCGACTAAGCACTGATTAATAGTAGCATATTTTGTATTCAATATGTGGTAGACCGGTTTAAGTAAACCAGATCAACCACTTAGAAGTTCCTATCGGAAAACGGAATAGCCATTACCGCTAGTGATTTTTTTATACATTTAACTTTTAAAAAACACGTGTATGAAGCGCGGTGTTTTTTAAAACCTGTTCTTTATTCCATAATATTTCCTAAATAAATATTTCCATACGCCATAAAACACTCCAAAGATAGAACTTTAAAGTAATGTAGAATTAATGTCTTCCGGAGTATCACGTAGTGATATAATGATTATAATGTGTGAAGTATTTCTGAATGCGAATATTAAGCTTTTAAATATGATACCGTTCTCCGTGTCTAGAAGTTGACAATTGATTGATTACAAGTAGAAGGTGGATGTGAAACATTCACATTAACTCAGTGAATATCTTAATTAGGTACATATAGAGCTTTATGTCTTCTATCTATACTCTATATACATACAATAAAAATGAAGTGTCTATATGTAATATCAAAATAAAAAAAATTCGATTGGGTATGAAAGTATACACGCTTCTGATAACAAAAATGCAAATTTTAAGATTTTTGTCTGTCTGTCTGTCTGTGTGCTCCAGGTAATCTCCGAAACAGCTTTATCGATTTTAACGGAAATTTCACTGGCGGATAGCTGAAATAACAGCTGGTAACTCAGGCTACTCTAAATTAGACTAGCTGTTAACCGCGGTTTCGTCTGTAATGCTATCTCCAAAACGGGTTGACCGACTTTCACGGGACTTTTACCAATAGATAGCGGATATTATAAAAAATATTAAGTCTATTTTAATTTAGACTAGCTGTTAACCGTGGCTTAGCATGCATTGCTATCTCCAAAACGGTTCTTCAAAAACATTTAATTGGCAGATAGCTGACCTTATAAAAAGTAATTCAAGCAATTTTAGTTTATACTAGCTGTTAACCGTGGTTTCGCCCGCAGTACTATCTCCAAAACGGTTAGATGGATTTTCACGGGACTTTCACTGGTAGACAGCGAACCTTATAAAAATAATTGAGGTTATTCTATTTCAGACTAGCTTTTACTCGCAACTTGTCTGTATGAAATTAGGCAAGATTTCAACTCATTCTTTATTTTTAATTAGATACATAATTATCAATTTATTGATTACAATTCCTCATTATAATTATTAGTAACTTTGAAGATAGACGAAATCTTCCTAATGAGATCTTAAAACTTATTACGTAAAGAGTTCCACAATACATTTTCTTGCGGAACAGACAAGCGTTTATTTTTTTATGGTCACAAAATCTTAATTACAGTACAAATGTAGTGTAAATGCAAATCTTTATAATATTATTTTAAGTAATTGTTTCATTAGTTTCTTATATAGTGTAAGTGAGCACTGAGGTAGTTATATGGTGGCATAAGGTTCCAAATGTGCTGCTGAAGACAAACCTCATTTTGCACACTGTTAATATTTATATATCTAAGTACACATTACATATTAGTGTAAGCGGCGTGCGTTTCGTACCTACAATTGTTTTTAAAGAGCATTTCTATAATTGCACATAGTCTCAAAATTTTATAACTGTTTAATGCAATTAAAAAAAAATGCGTGCGGGGCTGTCGGTACAGCAAGTATGAAATAAGCCGATACTTTTTCTTAAAATATTTAATTGTAGATCTATAACAGAATCAAGATATTATTTTAAGAATATACTGCACAGCACAGCTGCGTACTTTTTATGTGTTTTTAATACAATTTTTACATTTTTTACATATAAAAATACAAAGCACCTGTAACAACAATCATACCTGAAATATATACACACCAGTTCTGTGAACATAAATTTTAGAATATTCGTGAAAGCGATTAATTTTTGTGTATCTATTACATACTAATTTCTTTGTAATCGGTGTTCCTGGACTAATATTTTGCATATTTGTCTTCTCCACAATGATGTATAGATCGACTCTAAATGTAGCAGTCAAGCCTGATATATTTACAAATGGAGAGCCGACGATAAATATGAAAAGCAGAAATGGAAAGGGATCGTAAGTATGGTTACTGGAATATAGAAAAAAAAATGAGCCATCACGGGACGCCTGGCAGATGTGAAACACATGCGTAACGTAGTATAGAAAACTGTACACACTGTAAGTATGCGAGCTCAGTGCGGCAAGAGAGATTGCGCACAGTCGCTAACACATGGCATCGCGTCGCCACGCCAACAATCAGGTTTACCGTCACCCATAAACGATTTACATCAGTAAGTCCATCACGACAAATCTACAATTTGCTAATAAGTTTTTTTCTAAGCCCGCCTCGCTAGCTGCGACCCTTAAGTTGGATATTACAAAGTACCTATAGATGTATTTCGACAACTGTACAGAGTTAGTCCCTCTAGTTTTTTTTTTAATCAGGTGAGGTTCAAATGAAAAAAGAAGACATATGTAGCTAGTAAGCAGAACATTAACGGTTGCAGAAACGGACTGTTCGTATCCTACATGATGCAAACGTTATCAAGAACCTTGAGCAGCCTTAGCTCCGTGGATACGATGTCTCGTTAAGCGTTTCCATTCACATTATAACGAGTGTTATAAGGAGCTTTTCAACCTAACGCTCCATTCGTTCTTTCACAATAGCGCTGTAAAGCTATAGCTCCAAGTTTCTGAGTCTAGGTACAAAGATCGATATGTCATGTTATTGCTTTAGTGTGAAGTTGTGTTCCGGATACTGTGTTCTCTCTTTTCCATAATATTAGGTTTTGAAAAAATAATGTTTAAAGGTTTTTGAGTATTTCGCCTTCAATTTTGGACTACATTGTACTTGTTATTGATTTCGGAACTACAATTGAACAACCATAAGGAAAGATGGAAGGTAATAGGTACAATATTAATTTAATCAGCAACGTTACTATATATATTTTGTAGTAATAATTATTGCAAAGGACCTTGCCTTTTCTACTTATAGAGGACGTCGCGCTCCTGATAAAGTTACGATCGCTCCTTTGTGCGAAACTGTAGTTATCTGTTTCGAAGACGGGCAAAGTTTATTTGTTCAAGAGTGAGGAACTTCGCTTTAGATCGTCGACTTTAATTTCAAGACAACTTTTAAACTTGTTTGTGTATGGTCTCAATTGTTTTATAGATAAAACTTTGAATCGACTATTATTTGATGGAACTACGTATATAGATATAGTTCTATAATATACTAGGATGATTCGTTTTGAACCATCATTTCTTTTTCGGTCCTCAAGCAAATATTTTTTACTGAAGAAAAAAATCCATAATTATTTGAGCCATTAATTTTAACTGTAAGTAGTTTTTTTTCCACTTTTAAGTTTTTCCATGTAAGAGACCCATTTGCTGGGCCAAAGGCCTCTTCCCAGGTAAACACATATTAGTAGGTGGTTAAAAACTTAAAAGTAAAAAAAGCTACTTACAATACTTACACATATTTGTAGGTGGTAGAGCCACGCTGAAGCTATAACTGATTACAGCATGAATAGGTTTTTTATTTTTCGAAATGTCTACGCTATTGACCCAGCAAGGTCTTAACAGCTTCACCGGACTACTTCATGAATAGGTCGGCTCGCCCGGAGTACTACCACCCGACCCAATGAAACATCCACGTGAAGTAACGGTGCTTGCATTGTTGCGTTTCGCTCGGTCAGTGAGAGCACCGGAGGGCCACTTCCCACTCTCCCCCCCGTTGCCCCACCTCTCATTTTCACCAACAAATGCTGGCAACGCACTTGCGATTCCCCTGGGGCTGTAAGTATCTATGGACGGTGGTGATCACTTTGTTGACCCGTCTGTTTGTGTGCCTCCTATGAGATAAAAAAAAAACAAAAGAAAAAGATTACTACTTTTTTCTCGTATTTACTTCGAGCCGTCATACAAATTACAATAACTTTTGATAGAAAACAGATTTTAATGAAGCAAAAACGAAGTTATTCTAGAAGATAAGCTCTATAATTTTATTGGTGAGGTTTTTTTAAGAACCTAGTTCTTTATCAGTGATGCGTGTTCATACAAACAAACAAACATTTATAAAAATTATTGAAATGTTATTCTATTACTTATATTTAGACACCTGTAACAGTTTTTTTTTCACGAAAATCGAAAAAGTCCAGACACGTTAAATTTACATTTTTATTATATGTATAAATAATATTTCCCCTTTTTTATATATTTTTTTAAAGAGGTCAATAAACTCAATCATCGTTTGACTGATTACTATAAATGATGACACACCTAACTTTTTTTCAACAAGCAGGTTCTTATGTTATATTCGCAATTATCTGCCGCTAGGTGGCATTGCAGTACATTGACTTCTAAGCTATATTACATTTGTAGTACATTTTTTATTGTCAGCTTTTTATTTGTTCAAGCTTTTTTCCACACGGTTGAATCGATTTGTGTATGTGATAGTTGTAATATTGTGATAGATTTATGTAATACATTTCTGAAATGAGTATAAATACATATGAACAAAAATATACTATATATGATCTTGATATTATAAAAATTCGTTTATTTATCCTTTATATATTCCAAAATAATTGTTCTTATTCAGTAAGAAAGTCCAGTAGCGCGTTAAGGCTGCCATACATCGATTTTTAATTTTACATTAAATCCTTTTACTATTTATTATGATTAATTAGTCTTCAATGCTTATATTATATAATCAAGAAGAAAAATATTTTTTAGAAAAAATATATGGGGTCTTTTACGGCGTCAAAAACATCATCGCCTTGTAGCGTAAATAGCCTTGTAACTATTGCTCGTGTTGCAAAGAACTCCACAACTATTATAAAGGAGCCCAAAACTCCTTAGAATTTATCAAAAATTGAAAGTTCTTTATTTGCATTTTTATACGTATAAAGTGTGATTTTCAATGGGCTGTCACGGTTTTAATTATGCAGAACTATCTCATATTGCAAAGAACTTCAGAACTATTGTAAAAGAGCCCGGAACTCCTTAGAATTAATCAAATAAAGAAAGTTATTTTTTTTGCATACTTATATAATGTGATTTTAAATGAGCTGTCACGGCTATAATTATGCAGAACTATTGTTCATAACGTTGTTCTTTGTAAAGAACTCTAGAACTATTGTAAAGGAACCCAGAACTCCCTTCAGCACTCCTCTGTCACGACCTTTGTATGCTGGGTGAAGTTGGCAACCCCATACATCTTATGCCCTTATGGGGTCTTTAATATGCAGAACTATTTTCTGCAAATTCAGGAATTCCTGAAATATTGATTAGGATTTCAGAACTCATCTTTGTTTCACGATTCCGATATCATTGTATGCCAACTTCACAGACATATTAACCTTTGTTTATTTGAGAGTAAAGAAGCTATTAATTATATTAGAATACAAAGTGGTCGGAGATTTAAAATAATGCATAATTTTAAAAAACGTCTAATATCAGCTGTGTATAAAATTTTGTAAAAATTAAAATATAAATCACAAAATGTCAAAATATTTAGCTCGTGATTAATAATCCAAAAGATTAATTTATGTAAATTATTTATCGTCTTTCAACGGACTTATACTCTTGCCATTGTACTCCCACACAGTATTTGAGAATTTTTAAATATGACAATACTTATGGCCAAGTGTGTTATAAAATCTTCATAATCTTATTCATTGAAGTGATGATATTACCACCATATATATTAATTACCTTGAAAAAAGAAAGTAACTTGCAGTGAAGCGCTGATATATCTAGGTTATGTAAAGGATCCATTTGATAATCTTCTATATGAGTTCTAGAATGTAACTGCAATCTTACCTGTGGACAAATGAAATATTGAAATCAATATTCAGGCTGTACTGAGAAATAATAATATTTTTAGGGCACTGTGTATTCGTGTAACCTTAGAATGAGTGCGGATTATTTGTTACAATAAATATTCTGAAATTAATTTTATTTGGCAGACTAAAAAATTTGGAAGGTTTATAAAAACTAAAGTCTCTTATTGGGTTCAACTCATATAATTTAAATCAAACGTTTCTTTGTTGCAATAAGACGTGGTAGTGGCCGATCAATTCGGAACTGCAAAGTAACGTACACTAATATTCAATGATGGATTTCCGCAAAGTAACGCCTTCGTCAATCAAAAAGTTCCTCTGTCATTCTGGTTAAATATTTGAGTGGACGTTACTTTGCACATCAACTTGGAATTGATCCGCCATTGATTGAAATTCCAGACGAAGTGCAAAATTAAATATGGTATCCGCAAAATGACTCTTTCATTAATCACGTATCAAAGAGTCACCCTGTTTGTACAGAAAACTGTTTAAGAAAACTTAGAATTAAAGAAGATTAAAGGTAGTTTTTTTTTAAATCATATACATATTTTATAGCCAGGTTTAAGTCAACTTGTATTATGAGTTTGATATGATAATTTACATATGAAAAATCTCTTAAGGATAGTAATCAATTCAATCGACACTAAATTATTAAAATCACTTTATCTTAAATACAGTATCAATAAATTAGCAGTGCTATATAATTAATTTTCATATTACAAACACAATGACAGCTTTTACGCGGACTAACTAAATAAATAATGTTAAATACGACAAAGAAGACATTAATCCTTATTGAAATCAATAATGTTACGAGCATAGTTAAACTGAAAAAAAAAAATATAAATGGTATCTTTTAGTAGATTTAGTAGTGGTAGAGCCAAGCTGAAGCTATTATTGTTTTCATCACGAATGGGTTGGCTCTTCAGGGGAAGCACCACCCTCTCACAGAAAACCGACGTGAAGTAACAGTGCTTGCATTGTTATGTTTCGTTCGGTCAGTGAGAGAGCCGGAGACCCACCTACCCTCGCCTTCCCCTTCCTCCTTCCCTTCCTGTCCACCCCCGCCCTCCTCCCAAACACAGGCTGGCAAAGCACTTGTGACTCCCCTGGTGTTGCAAGTGTCTATGGACGGTGGTGATCACCTAACATCAGGTGACCCATCTGTTCGTTTGTCTCCTATGATATAAAAAAAAAAATATAATAAGAATGTAAATCTAAGGTATCTACTTTTTGATTTTTCTGAAAAAAAAAATGTAGCAGGTGTTTTAGAATAAGAAATAAAATACATTTCGATAATTTTTAGATAATCTGTCTGTCTGTCTGTTTGTTTGAACACGCATCAAAGTACTAAAGTACTGCATTCAGGATAAATCAAAAAGAAAATCACAAAGCATATTTTCAAGTAATATTTAGTCTTGGTTTCATTAAAATCGGTAAGATTTATCAAAAGTTATTATAATTATGACGATGCGAATCAAGTACGATCAAAAGTAATAGGCTTAATATATTCTGATGATTCTATTAGTCACTGTTTATTTTCACTAGGTTCTATGCCGATGGAGTCGCGGGTACAGCTAGTCTATAGTAAATATCTAAATATATAGTAGCAAACGTAAGCGAATCGCCAAGTATAAGTTCTTCATACGCTAATGTATAAGTCTTTATTGAGATACAGCCCAAGATAAGAGCCCAAGAGTACAATAGCAGACGGGCTTGATGGCATTAAGAAAGCAGAAAATACTTATTATTATTCTGGAATTGCCCAACTAATTAAGGTCACGGAGACACGAAGGTGGGCAGGTTAACGTGACTACTTTAAATATTTAAATTTATACTGCCTGTGTATTGTCAACTTAATTATGAAATAACAGAGTATATTTGTTAATAGTAGCTCGGTATAATTAAGGCATTGTGCCTGACGGAAGCACAATAGAATCTAAAAACAACGGTGATAAACGAAATATTGGCAATCAATCTTTGATTGTTAATGAAATGTCTACGTTCAAACTTTCAAGATCGCAAATACATTGGCTGATCCCAGATGTTCCTGGCATGTAATCGTATATATAATTGATGCATATATTTTAACACTGCCAGCAGTGCTATAAGGAGTGCGCGACGCGACGTGAACCTCTGCCTATAGCCTCGAGGTCAAAGCATCCTCGTACCTTTATATTTTAAGCAGCTTACTTTAACTTATAATATAAATTATACAGACAATATGATCCTATTAAAGCCTTCAATTGAGAGTCTTATAAAGACGTTTGTAGTAGTACTACGAGTACTTGAAGTTTACGCTAATTTGTACGGCCCTAAATATAATTGCAAAAAGAATTCATACATGTTATTAAATCCTCGCGATAAGACTATGTTCTCGGCACAAGTTCGATTCAATTGATTTGTCACTGTGTCATAACGGTGACAAATATGTTATAGAACAAATTTTCTTGTAACTGAAGTTCTTAATCATTATTTTTTCACATAACTGCCCGCATCTGACGGTACCTCTTTAAAGTTCACTTTTTCCTAAAATATTATATACTACTATAATATTGAATACTGAAACTGACGTTACCTGAACTGCAAAATATTACCTATAAAATACCTGTAAGTTTTAACGACACTTGCTTTGAAAGGATTTTGCAAAATAAAATGTAAGAGGTGACGAGTCTGGAAATTTACTCGCTATGTACGAATGTTCATTAATATGAACAACTTTTTTTTTGTGTTACGCGTGATTTAATATCTTCTAAGGTTTCAAAGAGTAATTTTAGGTTACATTAAAATCCAACCTTAATCAAAATATTTCAATGGATGACAATTAATTGTGTATTTGTCAAAATAGCATAGCATAACCAAAGAAAGAATGAATTATAAGAAATATGTTCGAGAAAAAAATGATTACTGTCTGTTATCCTCAAGAGCTATACATATATCATACTAGGCGTATCAACTTTCGTTGCTTAGTTTAAAAGAACTAATGGAACACAGCCAGGCGTAGAGAGACAGAGAGAGTGGCTTTATAATATCTGTAGATATACATAAGTCAAATTATCAAATATACACGCAGCATTCCATACCTGTTAATTATGTCATGTCAGTCACAGAACAATGTGTCTAATGTATAAAATAACTTATTTGAAAACTCGATATCACCTTGTTTATCTAAAATAGATAAAGTAACTTATCAGACAAATGGAGTTTCTACGCAAAATTGTCAAGGTATAAATGTATTAAGTACTCTATTAGATAAAAATAAATCGTACCAATAAAACATTAAAGAGTAAAATCATATTGACACTGTTCAAGAAACAAGGGAACAAAGAATATTATCTTCTAGCCGTGACGTGTTGAACCAATGCAATTGTTATATTAGCTCCTTGTACTTTATCGGGCCATCCGGCGGCAGTAAACGATACAAACAGTTCACATATGGCTTCCAAGCTGAATGGTGTAAGTGTATCACATGATAAAATGAAAAATAAAACGAGTGATTGTATGGACACTGAAGTGTTAGAAAGGGGTACTTGGGGATATGCTATATGTTTCGGCACAATAATCACTTTTGTAAGTGTATAATCATTAGAATTGTATAACCAAATTTTAAATAACAAATATAACATAAAGGGCAAGGTTTATTTTTTAATTAACGCTTTGGTATTCAAAGATACATAACTTTATTTTTGATTACTTCGATTTACATACTAGATAACATATAAATACCATACAAGTTTTATTTATTTGGTGTATTGCTTATCGTTAAGATAGCAATACTATTTATACGCAATTAAATTGTTAATTTAACATCTTCACAGTATTTACTATAATGCCATTAATAACTCCCCTGATCACTAAGGTAATTTTCCAACAATGTACGCTAATTAAATCCTATACGTATATATATATATATATATATATATCGTTAACATACCATATAACTTTATTCTGGTAATCGGTTTGTTGGTAACCTAGGTGATAAGTATGAACCATAATGCTAAATTCTATTCTTTTCAAATTTGATTATAGTTTAATCTAAAATAAATGCATACAGTTGCATTCCTCTATAATTCATGGCTTTATTTCTTCTAATAACAACGTGCTCTGAAGCGATTAAATGTTTTAGCATAAAGTGTATCCAACCATCGAGAGCATAAACACAAGCCTGTTTATTTGATTACATGTATTTATATTAACATATATTTGTAAAAAGACATGATGTTATTTCTTCGGTCTGTCTGATATACTCTATTACATGATTCAGTATGAATGAGTCGGCTCGCGCGGGGTACCACCACACTCTCACAGAAAACCGACGTGAAGTAACAGTGCTTGCATTGTTGCGTTTCGTTCGGTCAGTGAGAACGCCGGAGGCCCACCTCTCCTCACCTTCCCAATTTCCTCTTCCCTCCTCCCATCTCCCAACACAGGCTGGCAACGCACTTGCAACTTTCTTCGTGTTGCTGGTGTCTATGAACGACGGTGATCATTTAACATCAGGTGACCCGCCTGATCGTTTGCCTCCTATGATATAAAAAAATGTCTATCATATCTTATTGAAGCTTATTTGAAGTATATGCTCTTTTTTACTTTATTTGCTCAAGCAATTATATAAAATGAAGTTATCAATACTTCTGAAGTTATATTTTAATTTAGTAGGTCATCATTAGATAGGCTAGTCATCGAAGTAAGTTTAAATAAATAATAAAAACAAAACAAGTAATATTTTGTGTTCACTAATCTATGATTAGTAGTCTATCTAGAAAAAGTATTATACAAATGTTTATCAAAAACACAATCTACATAAAGTTGTTTGGTATTTGTAAATTAGGCAATATATTAACAAGTTGTTTTTTTTTTTTAAATTAATTCTAAACTAGTTTTAAAGAGAATCAACAAGTCAAATCAACTTTCTGTTTGTGTGAATACATTAACGATTAGAATTATGCCACGAATATTTTAAATTATCATAATTCATGTTTATCAATCGATCTGATTTATTCACAGATAGCGGGCATCGGTCATATCAATTCATTTGGTTTGGTTTACAATGACTTTATAACTGACACACGGTCTACTACTAAATCGTTGACGACAGCTCATGGAGTGTTTGCTATGATGTTAGCTGTTGGAGGTAAACATGTTTTGATATTTAATTTGAATTATGAAATTAATTTCAATATACATTTCATTTTAATTTCAATATAATACCACAATCTCTGAATACCCGTCTTTTTTACCAATGTGTTCTGTCCACAATGACGTATGGTGCCGAAACATGAACGCTCACAAAGGAAACTAACTATGCACAAAATGAGGGTTGCACAGCGTGCCATGTTGAGGTCATCTTAAGTGATAGATTAAAGAAAGTACAAGACATCGCTGTACGTATTATTCAAGTGAAGTAGCGTTGGGCAGGCCACTCGGCCAGATGTGGTGATGGCAGGTGGAGTAGGTTCTTGACTGAGCGATGGCTAACAGAGGGTAGGCGAAGTATGGGAAGACCAATGGCAAGATGGGTCGACAAGATCGTAAATCTTGTAGGGAAAACCTGAACAAGACTGGAGCAGTATAGAAAAGAATGGCGTAAAACAGAGGAGGCTTATGTCTTACAGTGGGTTCAGAAGAGCTGTTTGTGGTGATGTTGGTGATACAGTTTACGCTTTTCCCTCCATCATTGTATGGTATTTAATTTAATGATTATTATGGAAACAAATCACGAGTAGGAGTATCAAATGAAATTAAAATGGCTTAGCGTTTCGGACATTGACCGAGCCAAAACTTTAGATAAAGGAAAACGTCGTAACTTAACCATAAGATGGTGGTAAACCTCTTATCTAAACCCGCTTCGGTAGCTACCATCTTCACTTTGAAAGTCTATCGCCAAGCAGATATTTTTTTTATATCATACGAGGCAAACATACAGGTTGATCACTTGATGTTAAATGATCACCGCCGTCTATAGACACCAGCTACACCGGAGCAATCACAAGTGCTTTGCCAGTCTGGAAAGGAGGAAGGAAGAGGAAGAGTGGAAAGGAGAGGAGGAGGGGAGGTGGGCCTCCAGCGTTCTCCCGACCCGTTTATGCTGAAACCAGTAATAGCTTCAGCTTGGATCTACAATCTACATATTTTCCGGAAACTGTTTAGCTGTATTTACCATCTTAGGGCTCATCGTTATATAACATCATTCGACATTTGATCAAACGCAAAAACCTATAAAATATATAAAAGTATATTATTGATTAAAATAAAAAAGCTAATCAGTTATGTTTCAGGAATATTACTCAACGTAATGTCGAAGAGATATTCATTAAGATCGAGCGGAATATTAGGAGCTGCATTATTTTCAATCGGATCTTTTGCAACAATTTTTATTTCGAATACAAATCAATTGCCAATAACATTTGGTGTGCTGCAGGGTATAGGTTTTGGCATAATGGTACCTGTATGCTATTCAACTTTGAATTTCTATTTTGTAAAAAAACGAACAATGATAATGAGTATTTGTAAATCCATACAAGGCTTAATAATGATGTGGTATCCTCAGTTATTAAAGACAACCCTGTCCTTTTATGGATTCAGACAAAGCTTATTAATTATAGCTGGTATCTCGTTACACACATTTCCCGGAATGTTGCTTATGAAGAGAGCTGAACAAATCTCTAAAAAACCCAGAACAGCAAGTATTCTTTTCTTGTTATTATTGTTAATAATATTAAGCGGTTCAGTTAGAAGAAATGAGCAACGTTGAATAATTACAGGTAATATAGAAAATGGCCAGGAAGAACAGGAGAATGTAGATCTGTTAAATAATGACAATATTATTTACACCAACAACGGTGAGGAGAAAACATATAAAAAATTATCTAGGAGAATGAGGTAATATGGTAACCATATTTTGTTACATTTTTTGGAGCATTTTCACGCAACATAGTTTCCATATCTTAGGTAGGATGAAAAGTAGCGTATTTTTCTAGAGTTCCTAGCTATGAATATCTAATACCTTAAACGAGCAATTCTTGTATATTTTTATATTTGTATATATTCAGGATCTCGGAAACGGCGTCATCTATTTCCGTGAAACTTAGTATGTAGGTAGTTTCGAGGACGACAAATCGATCTAGCTAGATTTTATTCATAAAAAACTTTTTTTAACTGAGATTTCAGGCAATGAAAAAGTATAGCTGGAATATGTAGGTAAATTTCGCCGCCGCTGTCAAAACAAATAGCTCAGATGGAAATTGGTTGCTTCGAAAATCCGTGTAACCTCAGTTCGAATCAGAGTGTATACATTTTTTTTTGTTTGTAAAAAATGATAATTTTGTAAGGCAAACCTAACAATTTATTTTAATTTAAAAATGTTTATCAAAGAACCGAGCTAGGCTCGGTCACCCAGGTACTGTTTAATTACATTGGGACCAGTATTGAAGTCTAATCAAAAAGAGGTTACAAACAAAGGGACAGTCAAACAAAAGAGTTATCTTCGCATTTATAATATTATCGTACAAATGTTTGAACAATCTCAATTATCACAAAATGCCATCAACCAAGATTTAATCAAAATTATAATATTTCCATCTAAACTTTACTAGAAATCAAATGTTAAATGACATTTTTATTTTTAGGTATGTAATATCAGAGACATTTAGTCTAAATGTTTTGAAAGATCCTGTATACTGCAACATATGTATCGGACAAAGTTTTGTAAATTTTTCTGATTTATCATTCTTCATTCTGCAACCGATGCTGTTATTTCAGTATGGCTATGATAAGGTTCGTGTTATTATATCTACGATAACATTAATTTAATAGATACCTGATTATTAACAAATAATTGGATTTAAATTACATTTATTTAGAAAATAGTGGTCCCGTAGTGCTTAACATGCGACAATAGTGTCGTTATATTTCAAAATGAACTAAACCTAATTGTATTCGTTTAATAATAGGTTTTTTTCAGAGTTCAATTTTTTATGCACCAAGGACGAAGTTAAAACTTTGGGTTTCATTTTTTTTTTTGTGATCTTCATATTTTACTCGTAAAATAATTAAAGATCTTAAAAAATTATTTAAAATATTAGTTACGATTTAATTTGGATTTTGCTCATTTTGAATTGTAACAACACAGTAACTTATTGAATTTTTAGGCTTTAGTGTTATTGAGGTTTATCAGTCAAAGAGCATGTAACGCTATGACTATTACGTATAATTTTTATTTGATTTTCATCTACAAACGTGTACAAATATGTCAACATGCATTAATATTCGATTTATTTTCAACATCAATCTCTGGTCAGTGTGACTGTAACCAAATACTATGTTTGACATTGACAGATTTAATATATTTGTTTTTTTAAATTAGTTCTAAAGAGTTTTTTTTTTAATAAATAGTCTAAATAAACTCCGTCTTGTAGAGATTTTTACCTCAAGAGAATTAAATCAATCACAAATCTTATACCACGTATTTATTCAAATTTCACTCCGCATGTACGACGCTAGTTTCTTAGTGCAATAATGTAATCTGTCTAATTTAATATACTTATGAGAGACGTTAAAAATATTTTTTGAATTATCTATTTTTATGGCCCAGCCAAACAAACTTTAAGTACGCCAAATGTCATACTTTAATTTGTTTATATGTTTAAAGAGGGATACAAAGTTATCCTTCGCGTATTAAAATATAAATAAGCCAAGATTTTTAAAATGATAATTCTTGTGTGACAAAAAGTGGTGGAGGTTAACACTGTATCGGGTAGAGTGGTCAGCTGTGTTTAGCTTAGAGTATTGGACAACAGTGGAACATACGCTTTTGTCTTTTTCTTTTTGAAAGTTTCACTTATACCGCGTGTGATTACTCTACTATTCATTTTTTTTTTAATTAAAAAGCCATCGCAGATATTTGTTACTTTTTAAAAACACTATATGATGAATGACTTCTGTCTTCCTTTCAGACTCAAGTGGCTACATGCATATCAATTGGTGCGGGGGCAGACGTTGCCGGTCGATGTGCTCTTGTCATCATCAGCAGTATTACGTCAGTCAATACGAGGCTATTGTTTTTCCTTTCGACTTTATTTACCCTCCTTATCAGAATAGGTACGTATGCGATCTTTACTTATTGTGTTTCGACGTTTATATGATATCTTGTTTTATCTTTTGTTCGTGGAAAAAAAAGGAATAACTTCTTATTGTTACGTATACATGCATTATTATTACTTTGTATAATATGGTTATGGTAAGTTATACTATGTAATTTATACCATGTAAAATGTAAATAATATTTACTTATAATAATTAACATCAATATAATAACATATCCTTATAATTTATACGGAGTGTGTACATACATTATTATAAAATTAAAGGCAAACAATTTGCGTCATTTAACTTACTCTGAATCAAATCATTCACGCTTATATAATTCTAAATTATATAATTTTTATGTGAGCCATTGAAAATTTTAATTATTTGTATTTAAATTTTGTTTGTTCACATAATTTTATTCTACATACAATATATACTACATTATATATGAATCAAGATATTAATAATAAGAATTTCTAACGATGCAGAAAATTATGTGGTACATATTTCTCTAGACCTGTCCGCGGTTCGACACATGCTTGTCGCTATTATTATTTTTGGGTTCATTATTTGTGATAATAAATAGTTAATTTATATGAAGATTTGAATTGTATAAATATCATCCATATGCCAATACTCACTATGGCTGTTTTTTTTTTTCAACTGACTACGCTATTGACCTAGCAAGGTCTTAACAGCTTCACCGGGCTACCACTACGACTGGTTGAACACTATAAGAGTTATAGTAAGTTGTATAGCACGAACTATTCTATGCCCAAATGTCTACGAGTAAAAATTTATATAGCAATTAACTGAGCCATACAAAAGTTGAAATGCTGTAATTTCACGTCGAGTAAAATAAAAGGCAGAGAAATCACCTAAATAAAAGAAAGACCAAAAAGTATGTATGTGAATGTTCATAGTGATTGTTCAAAAAATGTATATCAGTATCGTATACTAGGTATATTACGCTAGGTGAATTCACCCGATTAGGCCTCCCACGGCAGCGGCTCAAGCCTAAGTTCGATCCCTCGGTAGGGAGCCCTTGAGTGCGTTGCTTGTGCGATACGGTGACACACAAATATACATCACCGCTACAACACTACACGATCACCCCCACACACGTGCACACCTACACGCTTACACATGAAAGTGGAAGGGTTTACTTTTTTTCCCTTATCGAACTGAAAAACTCCAAATTTTCCGATAATAAATATATGGAGGAGTTGTTGAGGCACGTGCTTGGTACACATATACGTTTCAACAACTCATACATATATGAATAGTTAGCTAGGTTAGCTAAGATAGGTTGCGATTTTGCATGCAACAAGCAACAGCCAAGCCGAGGTGTGCCGTGCACCCTTGAGCTGGTTGCCAAAATAAAATCGGCTGAGTGCCTTAAGCGCTCGCCTTAGTAGTCCGGTGAAGCTGTTAAGACCTTGCTGGATCAAAAAATCTAGGTGAATGTTTAGACAGTAGTAATATTTATGGAGGACGCTCTTGTTAAAACTTTCCTGGGAGATTTTGTGACAAGTTAGAATCCATGCTCCGTGGTATTATTTGCGCACAATAACTAAACTATATTACGTAAAGCATTACCAATATAACACAATACAGAGCCAAATAACACATGATTATGAATAGAATGTAAATGTGATGACATGACATTCCAGGATCCCGCTAAAAACTCCCCTGTAGATATGTTACAAGCGTGTCGACAACGCCTTATCAAAACTTGGCAGCTAGCTTATTTTTGACGGCTATCCGCCCGTACCTAAGCAACTATTTCTTTTACACCACCGACATTGAGAATATGTTATCTTATTTCCATATTCTATCTAAGACAGTGTGACTTTACAATATTACTCTACGTATTTGCCTATGGAATTGCCGTTTTATATGAAAAAATTTAAATGAATTTTTTTCATGTATTTTTTATTTGTATTAATCGAAGTAATCACCCATGCAATCAATGCATTTTTGCCAATGCAGTGGCAATTTTGTTGATGCCCTTCTTAAAGAAATCAGCTGCACGGGAGGCAACAAATTCTTCAAAGGCATTTTGTTCTGCCTCTCAGATATTGATTTTTTTTCCCGCCAAGGAGTTATCCAAATTCTGGAACAAGTACTAATCTGTAGGCGCAAGGTCTGGTGAGTAGGGCGGATGACGGAGGGACGCGCTGGAGCCTTTTTTACCTTGCCAATTTGATGCAAATGGACCAATATTGTTTTAACGCTAACGTCGAAAATTGCTGCTAATTCAGCCGTAGATTTTTTATCATCAGCTTCAACAATCGCCTTTAATTCGTCATTATCGACCAAAGTTTTCGGACGACAGCAAGGTTCATTTTTCAGGTCGAAATTCCTAGAACGGAAGCGAGCAAACTAATAACAGGTGGTGCGTTGGTTTATAGAGTTAGCTCCGTAAACGTCGTTGATGTTGCGTGCCGCTTGTGCCGCGTGACTAGCACGACGGTACTCATATCCCATAATTACTCGGATTTTTAACGTATCCATGATGACAAAAAGGAATGAAATGCGATGAAAATGCAACACTAATTAATAAACAAATGACTACTTTTGGAAAAAGAATTCCATGTTTTCAAAATTAATTTGAAATTAGAATTCTTAGCCAGACAAAAATTATTTTGATTTGAAATGGCCAGTACTGCAGAACGGCAATTTCATAGGTAAAAACCTGTTATCATGGAGGTAACACATCTATAGTTTATAGTTATAATATCATTCCATTCGACTCATACAAGCAGTCATTGACTCTGCCTGAATAGCATAGATGCTATTAGAATTCGTTTGTTATGTACTAGTGTCATGTATCCCTGTCATCATAATGATTACACTGTAATTTTATGTCAGAATTAACTATATATGATTTTATCTAAGTGTAATCCTTATGTTGGTTTGCTAAATATCATTACATAGTATAAAACAAAGTCCCCTACCGCGTCGGTTCGTCTGTCTGTTCGCGATAAACTCAGAAACTGTGAAACGGATTTTCATGTAGTTTTCACCAATGGATACAGTGATTCATAAAAAAGGTTTCAGTATATAATTTATCAAGATTTTTTTATAACCAGGGCGGAACAACGTCTACCTAGCCGGCTACTACAAAATATAATAACACTAAAGCTCCGACAATAATGAAAAAACAAAAGAAATCGACCGAGAAATAGAAGAGAACCAGGCAATTAACTCTTTTATCTCTCCATATTTATTTAAAAACTAGCCTGTGCCCGCGACTTCGTTCGTGTGAAATAGATATTTTGAGCTAAGGTTAACACGCAGCGGAAGCGCTCAATAGGAAAAAAAAACATTCTTCATTGGTACTCCGCTCCTATTGATATTAACGTGGTGATAGCCTATAACCATCCTCGATAAATAGGTTATTATAACATTGAAAGAATTTTTTAAATCAGACCAGTAGTTCCTGAGATTACCCCTAACAACGTCACAAACTCGCAAACTTTACATCTTTATAATATTAGTGTAGAATATAAGTTTATAATTTATCTTTATAAGGATTTTGTAATTATTAATAATATTGTATTTTCAACAAACATAAAATTTTAATGAAATGTTCTACAAGATTTATCGTTCCTGTTTATTATTTATTACTCCTAATATTCCATTATTCTAATACAAATAGTTTTCAAATGTCGAGTAATCAATATAAAATGCAAAACTTAATTAATGCCAAATCTATAAACACACTAATAAACCAGATGCTGCGATGGCAAATGTGGTCTATGCATACTAAATAAAAACTTTTGCAGCGGTTTTGAAAAGCTGAATTTCTTTAAGAATGGTTACAAACATATTGATACAAAAGGTTGGCCGAGAAAAAGAACAAAACTCTGTACCTTAAATACATCGTCACTATTGTAAATAATTGGTTAACTTCCATTAAGATCCCTTAAGTAGCATAAAAGAATATTATAAAATTGGTTGTTTACGTGAAGAAGAATGACTTAAGCACAAACTGTAATTGTCCATTCTTTTTACTAATATTATAAATATGAATGTAAGTTTTTTTAATGTTATATTTTGACGCCGTAACTATTGAATCGATCGTTATGAGATTTTGCATACCTACGCGTTACCGTGGTTATGGATAAAGGCATAGAGTATTGTCCCTTCGGAAAAAATACTAATCACGTGAGATAGGTAAAAACTAATTTATTAACGACTAGCCTCTTCCCGCGACTTCATTCGCGTGGAATAGTTACTTTGGGCTAATGCTAACACGTAGCGGTAGTTCTCAAGAAGAAAAAAACCCCGATTTTTTAATATCCTTCATTGGTGCTCCGCTCCTATTGGTCTTAGACGGATGATATGTAACCTATAATCATCCTCGATAAATGAACTATATAACATTGAAAGCATTTTCAAATTGAACCAGTCGTTCCTGAGATTACAATACCCTACAACGTCACAAACGCACAACGTCATAAACTTAAACCTTACCTCTTTATAATATTAGTATGAATATATTATAATAGCTACTACCAAATATTGAAAATCACAGAAAAGAACAATTATGCACTAGATAGTTGAAATCGGTAATGGCTTAATTGATGGCATGTTTGGACACAGCTTCCATGGGACTAGGTTTGAATCCCTACAAGTGAGTCGAAGCTTCCGATAAAGGAAAACATCGAGATGAAAGCATAGCATAGTGGTTTACTTTTTCTAAGTCCATCCAACTAGCTACCAGCCTCAAATTAAATATCTGTCGCCAAGCAGCTGTTGGTGTTTTTTTATATTATAGGAGGCAAAAGAACAGGCGGGTCACCTGACGTTTGGTGATCACCGCCTTCCATAGAGACTAGCAACACCATGAGAGTCGATGTGCGCTACCGGCCTGTGTTTAGAAGGAATGTGGTAAGGGGAAGGGAGGAGCGGAGAGGAGAAGGGAGGGGAGAAGAGAAGAGTGGAGGGAAAGGGAGGCGGGTCTCCGGCGCTCTCACTGACCGAACAAACACAACAATGCAAGCACTGTTATTTCACTTTGGTTGTATATGTATATTCCGGTAGCTGTACTTGAGAGCCATCTAGGTTTGGTATGATTGATTGATGGTTGTAGATGGTAGATTGCACACAAATCCTGAAACCTATATAACATTAAAACAATTGTTATTGTTTCTTAAATTAATAGCGTACTAAGCCAATATAAAACAAACTTGTACACAAAGGTCGAATTTAAACCCAGTAGTAACCTAATTTATATATACATATATAAAATGTCATATACCTTGTTACAGTGATTATACAGGTACGAGATTTCCTATGGGTCGCCATTTTGACGGCCTGCTTAGGCGTGTTACGTGCTTGGCTTCATATATCTAGTCCTCTAGTGATTTCTAATCACGTATCAGCCTCGGAGTTTCCAGGCGCCTACGCGCTATCTGTCCTTGCGGCTGGACTTGTCAATGTCACGATCTCACCTTTCATTGGTTAGTACACTTACATACATATTATGTTTTTTGGTAACCAATTTTCTAAATTATTAGTGCCATTATCGAGTAGGTAATGATACTTTAAGTTTCTTGCGATAATTTACATTGACTAACAAAACGGTGGCCATTTTCTTAGAAGTTAGAACAATCCATGCTCCATGGTATTATTTCTCATCCACTTCACTTGTGCACAATAACCAAACTTATTACGTAAAACACCACTATTATTACAAAATATAGAGTCAAAAAACACAAGATTATTAATAGAATATAAAATCCACTACATGACATTCCAAGATCCTGCTTTAACTCCTCAATAGACACAAATATACAACCGTGTAAATACCTAAGGTTCTCAACCGCCCCGTTAACACTGAGACATTCTGTCTCCTAGATCTTTAAAGTATACGTTCCGCAAAAACTGTAAGCAGGCCTATAGCTGTGTTTCTCTAGATAGCGTTTTCAACATTATATAGTTAATTTACAGTCTAAATATATAGTATATTATTAGACCTGTATAAACATAATATTTATCATCGAATCTACATGTCTATATTAGCTGCTATAAAGAAATAATTTAAATAATTATGGCAACGAAATTATCAAATTTAATTGAGATTAATAGTCTGCGTATAACATTTTGGTTCGTTTTTTTTACATAGAATAATAATAATAATTTCATTGATACTAATGATTATGACTCTGTCGTTTTTATAAATTAAAAGTTTATTTAATGTCTAATCAAGCTGGCGAGTATCAGCCAGTAATACTATATAGAGTAGATTGGCCAAGAACTTAGCCTATAAAATAATGTAAATAAATTCAGATATTGGTTATATCTTATCGTAATCCCTTGGTAACCGTCTATAAGTAATAAGTATTAGTCAGAGCTCAGACTGCGATAATCATATTAGGTACGAGGCCTAATACAATCATTGTTGATAGACAATATTCCGAATTACATACATGACCAAAACTTAAACAAAAGATACTACTACAAAAATGATTATTTTTGAAGTTATACTTCTTTTGGCGCGTTAAGGAAAAATTATGAGAGTAAATTTTATGATACGCGCGCACAACGTCACGAAAAACCGACGCCCTGAATTAATTACGATGCGCGCGCTCACCGTCATGAAGTTAGGTATAGTCAACATTTTGTTTCTTTGTATTAAAACTTCGATGTATTAAATACCTCATTTCTATTGTTAGTGTCGTTTTTTCTACAAACGTAGAATAAGGCGAAGGATAAAATTTTTGAAAATATTGTGATCTTGTTACGCCAAAGAAGTATAACTTCTAACGCGTGTACATACGTACACACATACTTTTTTTGTTTTGTATTCTGCTACATGATAGGAATCTGATAATTTAATAACGTTTAGTTAAATATAATTTGTTAAGATTCGATAGAATAAGGAGATAAATTTTAATAACAACCATACGCACGTCCAAAATATACATCAAAATAATAACATACATCAAAGATAATGTTTACTTTGTATGGAGAGAAACATGTTCGTTAGATGATTAACGATGAATTTAAAATATGGAAAACCAGTATATAATTTATCAGTCAACTAGTGGGACCGGTAAACGTTATCCAGCTCTGATTATAAAAAATCCTTGACAAATTAGTTTATATACCTTTCTCAAAAATCACTTAATTTCCGAGTTAAACCGCTTGAAAATTCGTTCAGTAGTTTTCGAGTTTATCGCCAACAGACAGACATACAGACGCGGTAGGGGACTTTGTTTTATACTATGTAGTGATTCATATAAATAAAAATCAATTGTCGTATCTATACAAATCACGGCTGACCTTTCTGGCTACTTTTTTTTGTTGTTGCGTTTGTTATTGTGAAGAAGATAATGCCCAGAATATCGTACGAAAAAGTAAAAATATACCAATACAGAAAGTGGATAGTAGGAAGATCTTCAAAGGTATTGACAGAATTGGCAGAGTTTTTCAATTTATTGGTTTCGTAAAAATATATTTGGAATTAGCAATATTAAGGGAGAGAGAGGTGATACTATCTGGTACGAGTCACTCTTCCCCTTGACGCGTTACATGAACATTATATAAACACAAATATTTATCACTCAATGTTAATTGCCAGACTAACACCCTATCAGTTGATTGCAATCTTATTATCTTAATATATATATTTCTTGTGTGCGTGTGTATGTGACTGAACTCCTCCTAAACGGCTGGACCGATTTTGAAGAAATTTCGTGTGCGTGTGACAGTGGATCCGAGAAGGGTTTAGATTCACATTTGGACCCGGTAGGTGGCGCTGCGGTTGAACTTTAGGGATTTTTTAATTATTAAAGCAGGACAACGTCCGCAGGGACCGCTAGTATAGTATAAACGTCAGATTTGTTTACACTTTCTTCGAGTCAATACCTATACGATGTCGGATGGTCAGCTAGTCTTATTATATTATTAAATGATTAGTCATCAAAACTGTTATTAAAATATATATTCGCTATTTGAGTTTTTAACGCTTATCTGATTTGATTTTGATTATCCTTTTGTATAGCTAACATAATTCATAATAATTATAAAATCCCATAAAATGTAACAAAATAAAATTCGAATTACAAAGAATCGAGCAAGAACAAAATTAACAAAACAAAATTAAAAACAAAATAAAAATATTAAAAATATACATTAAATTACACTAAATTAATATGCATTCTGATACATCAATGAGTATACAAATTTTTATTTAAATTAAATTAATTGATTAATCGGACATTAAATAGCTTACTAATTTGAATTTGAATAATAATACAATTAGATAGAGATCATATTTGTCATAAACTTATCAATCTTCACAGTACTTTTGAAAATATTTAAAGAATGCTGTGATATAGTTAAACTAAATTAAAAAAATCTTTAAATTAAAATATGGTTTCATGCAATAGTTTAATATAATTCGAAGCATGACTACTGAAGCAGAAACAACTAAACAACGAAAAACTAAATTAAAATCTATATAGAATTAGAAATAAACAAGTGTCTGTTTCTTTGGCCGGTCTAAACGGTCTGTCTTACTTAACACAGATAGGGTCTTTATTCTTGTAGAAATCTATACAAATATTAAAAGAGGTAAAGATGTCAGGTTGTAGAGGGTAATCTCGGGAACTACTAATCTGATTTTGAAATTCTTTTACCAATAGATAGCGACATTATTTGCGAGTGTCACAGGTTATATATTATCCCGAAAAATGAAAAGACTTTTTTGTGGTAGTCAGATTTGCAAAGTAAGTCGGAGAAAAAACGGTCGAACTAAAACGTTACCTACGAATGCTGCCTCAGCGATGAGAGATGTATGATTGAATTCTAGAGAAAAGTTGTAGAGCTTGGTAATGCCTAGAAATATGTCAGCGACAGCATCGCTGTTATTATAAAATAGTCACCTATTACTTAAATACTTGCTTTAAAAAGGTTTCGTACTAAATGCACCGCTCTCGCCCGAAGCAAGTTCGCGTTATACTTTTTTCGCGAGTATAACCTAACCTAACCAAAGCGAGACAAAAGAACAAGAAAGCGCACGTCCAGTGAGCACGGTGCATTTAAAACGTAACCTTTTTAAATCAAGTGTTCAATACGTATTTAACTTTTTTGTAATAACACTGTACAAAGCTTCAAAGTTTTTTTTATTATCAAGGCGGGACAACGTCCACCCTGCCCGCTATTAATAAATAAATTTAATAAGAATGATGCAATAACTATGTAGATAATCTAATATGACCATAAAATTTTATATTCATTTGATCTTGATTTGTTTATCGTATAATCTAACCCTGATAATTTCTTATTTAACGACTCACCACAATTATCAATAAATATCCGAGAATAAGCATAAGTTTATTCTTATCTCCAATTTTATATTTATATTTAAATTTTGACATAAATTTAACATTTAGATGAGAAAGATTAAATATATAAACAATATAGACTACCTTTAAGATGTAATCAATGTTAATATTGTCTACAGATTGATCTTTAAAGATTTGAGTTAACTAAAGCAAATAGTTCGTTTATTGTTTTTTTGTTTATCGGAATTTAGTTTCTAGTCAAGTCAAATAGGACTTTGTTATTCAATCCGGTAAGAATTTGTTATTTAACTTTATCGAAATCTTTGTAACATAGAATATTTAATATAGTTTAATGTATTTAATATATGAAAAATGGAAATTTAAATCGCGTGGTTATTAATTATTAACTAGTCCCAACTAGTTTTGTTAAAGTGGTTGCGATGTTTATTTATTACGCTTCCAAAAACTAAATACCTAATAATCTATAAAAATTGCATACTCATTATCAGGGTTACAGCAAAGTTCATAAGTCACCTTTTATTTAGAAAAAGATACTATTACCAAGATATAGATGAAACCTACATTAACACGAGAGAACACACGGGCAATAACTAGTTTATTATGTGAATGTTTACTTCTATCGTGTGATAGTTCATGGTCACATTTCATGTACATAATAATAATATTAAAACAAATACTAATAAACAACAAAGAGAACCAAAGATAAAGTTTGTTCAAAATCTTTTAAAAGTATGAGAACAATACTTTCAAGAGTAAAAAAAAACTCCTACCTAGGTTCAATGTACAAAATACAAGGGGCGCTTTTTAAGGTTAATCATCACGTTATCTGCTTATCATGGAAACGCCGCACGTTTGAACAAAGGGAAGCGGGGTGCGAGCCGAGGTGCAGGACGCGGCTCGGAGTACGCGACATGGCCATAATTCATTTATTACATAGGTTTATTTTTGCGTAAATCACCTGTTATTGAGTTTAGATCAGTTTTGCGTTTCATGAGATAATTATGTCAAATATTAAGTACCTATTTTTTAAATTGATTTAGAACGAAAAACAAGTAACGAGTAATCTGTGAGAGTATCGTAACTATTTAACCAGTCATGCTGTATATACTGGTTTTGCTAGCGGCTCCACTCGCCCAAACTACTACCTATAATATTTTTAATTAAACTTTTTGAATATTACACGATTTGTGATCAAACATAATATTCGTTGAAGCAGTTTTTGTACAAAATATTTATTACCTAAAAATAATATCAAATTCGATGCCGTAAAGGACTGATATACTTAATTAGGTTGTCTGACTAAGATTAATTTATTGCATGTAATTAACATGTAAAAGCAATATAATATGATAATAAATATAAAATTTTGATTTATGACACTGGTGATTTTTAAGCATTACTGTTTAAAAAGTTGAGGCAGTCATAAAGGCATAGACAGTAGTGATAACTCAAAATAATGAAATAAATGTGTTCTTTTTTAAATTTTTAAATTAAGTGTAGTGTGATGGAAAATAATAAAATTTTAGAATTTGTTTATTGAAACTATTAAAATTAGTGTAGTTTTCATATCTATTGGCACTCGGTTCAAATATATATATTTATATAAGTTTTTTTTATCAATCAAACGAATAATGAGCTGCTAAATGTCAGTATTACATGTACACTACTACATGTATACTACGCATCGCTATTCTGACGCAAACAAATTTGACCGGTCACGCTTTCTAGCATGCCATGACGAGAAATTAAAATTAGTTTGTGCCAAAAATACCATGTAACCCGCCTATAAAAGTAGTCACTTCAAAAAAAGTTACTGAAGTTTGCGCGAAACGTTTTAAACGCTATGAATGTAGTTACCTAGAACACAAAATTAGGTATAAAAGGTGTTATGTCCGAAAGAACCTTGATAAACTGGATTTTGTAAAAGGCCGGCATAGTTTAAATACTAGGAACCGTGACAAACTGGTTATCCCATATTTTAGACTTAGTAAAACGAGTAATAGTTTTTTTGGTAAATAGTGTACGGTTCTATAACAAAATTCCAAAGGATATTACCGATTTGCCTGATTGTGATTTTAAGCGCCATGTCAAGCGGGTTTTGGTCTCAACAGGCTTATTATAGAGTGGATCAGTATGTGAACGATAGTGATGTCTGGAATTGACTCATCTCTGTGCATCCATTAAATTTTTTTTCCATTAAAAGTTTCTGTCATGTATGTAATATGGTCTAAATATTATATATATTAAAAAGATAAACCAGATCGAGTTTCCTGCCGTTTCTTCTCGATGACTGGGTTGTTTCCGAACCGGTGCTAGGTTTTGACGTACATAAGTGCCTTATTAGGATCTATACTGAATAAAGTATTTTTGATTTGATTTGATTTGATGTTATATTATACTAGCTCCCGCCCGCGACTTCATCCGCGTAGTACTTGGGCTAACGCAGCGGAAGTTCTCAAGAGGAAACAATTTCTCGATCTTGAAACATTTTTCATAGGGTGCTCCGCTCCCATTAGTCTTAGGGCGATTATCTTCGATAAAAGAGCTATGTAATGAGTTTTTGACGGGATTTCAGTTTGTCATGTAGTGTATTTTATATTTTATTTATAATCTTGAGTTACTAGACTCTATATTGTGTAAGGTTGGTGGTATTTTATGTAATATAGGTAGTTTATTGTATATAAGTGAAGTGAATGAAAAATAATAACATGGAGCATGAATTCTGAGATACCACAAAAATTCCCAGGAAAGAGAGCCACCATCTTGTTATAATACTAAAATAACCGAAGGACACTTTATTTGAATATCGATCTCCTAACTTATCCTGATAATTTTAAATCTAACTTTGACTGTATCAACTCAGCACTTGGAGATATCAGAACATTTTTTTTATGATTTTTCGAAGATTGAGAAGATAAAAAATGTCTGAAATATTATATAAAAGTTGGCGCTTATGCCTTTGCATTAACTTGGACATAGAAGAAAACGGACTAAAGAATACATAAGAACTATCCGTATTGACAACTTCAGAATTGGCAAAAGAGACAACTTGAAAATTAAGATAAAAAAGATGGTTAAAAATTTACGAAGTATTTATCATATAGAAGAATTGGCGCGTTGCCTTTATATTAACTTGAACATAGAATAAACTCACTACAGAATATACAAGAACCACATGTATTGGCAACTTCAGAATTGGCAGTATGGATTAATTCCTTCGCCTGTCCTATTGGACGAATATTATTACTACTACTGAGCTATGTAACACTGAAAGATTTTTTTAAATCAGACCAGTAGTTCATGGGATTTCCCCCTATAACGTTACAAACTCACAAACTTAACCTCTTTATAATATTAGTATAGAGGTATAACACAGAAACAATTTAGCAATAAGCTTAGCTTAATTTTAGATTCGTAATTAAATGCTTGACTTTTTTAGGCGCTAGCTCGAACTTACGCTATATTGAGAGCGTCCAAAAAAAAAATGACGACTGTACATAATTGGTCAGTTTTTAATTTCCTATGACAAAATGTAATAACAAAATATAATGATGGTAGCTTTGACGTCCATAAGCGCCTTCTTAGAGCCTAAATTGAATGGAGTATTTTTGATTTATTTTTTAAGCTAATCATTTGCCATTCTCCTAAGTAATATAACAATTTGTTTACTAAAACCTGTGGTCAAGAAATTATAAAAATCAGATCACTGATTCCCTAATATAAAATATAATAACGGAGAGATAAATAGAGATATGTTGTCTTTTATAATGTGTAAGTATTTATGTCATACAAGTATTACTATAAAGTGTGTGAGTATAAAATTTTTATAAGCAAATTCTGTGTCCGGTGCTAAAAAAATAACGCCCTAAAAGGTTTTTGTTATTATGGATTGTGTATTCATTTTAGTAGTATAAACAATTGGTAATTGAAATATATATGAATTTTAAAATAATACATGAGTATTTTACATATAATTAGCATTTCTATTTTGGCTATATCTTATCCAGATAAAGTTCTAGAAACCATAATTTAAACTCTTAGTGCTTATTTTATTTACATAAATACATATATTCTAACGATAAAAATAAACTGACATTTATGGTATAATAACATAGTTATACATGTTATGTCTATACATACAAAAGGATGAAGTTTTTTTTTTCGAAATGAAAACGCTGTTGACCTGAAAAGGTCTTTACAGCTTCACCGAACGAAAGGATGAAATGTCTGTATGTAATATCAAAATAACAAGTTTTCACAGACACGAACATGCGGGTCTACTGTTGTTAAGCGATCACCGCCGTCCATGGACCCTAGCAACCCCAGAGGAGTCGCAAGTGCGCTGCCAGCCTGTGTTTGGGGGAGTGGAGAGAAAGGGGGAGGGGAAGGAAGAGGAGAGGGGAGGGGAGGGGAGATGGGTCTCCGGCGTTCTCACTGACCGAACGAAACGCAACAATGTAAGCACTGTTACTTCACGTCGGTTTTCTGTGAAAGGGTGGCGCTACCCCGGACAAGCCGAATCGTTCAGGCTGAAACCAATAATAGCTTCAGCGTGGCTCTACCACTACTAAAGGATATGGAAGTATACACGCTATTGATAGCAAAAATCTAATTCTTAAGTTTAGCCCATTCAACCAAACAAAGAAACCATTCACCTTTATAATAGTGGTATAAATTACTAGTATTCTCTCATACTTAACTCGAGCCGTCATTCAAACTACAATAAATTTTCATAGAGTAGACCGATTTTAATTAAGCAAATACTAAGTTACTCTCGAAGATATGCTTTATGACTTTTAAGGTTTTATTGTGAAGACATTAATTATGACTTTATTAATTATGTGTGTTCATAGACAGCCAGACATTTCGAAATATGATTGAGATGTTTTTTTATTATTTACTCCTAGAAGACACCTACCACAATTTTTTATGAAAAGGGAAAGAGTACAGATATGTTAGCTTTACATTTTTATTACATGTATAGAAGGTATAGATATGTATATAATACTCTATAGCTTGAAATTTTCATTACTTTCTTTAATATTGTAATTGAGCACTGAGAGGGTTATGTATTGGGTTAAATTTCTAAATATATTGCTGCTGAGGAATCCCATTTGGCACACTATTAATAATAATTTAAATTGGAGTTTTTGGCGGGATTTTAGTCTGTCATGTAGTGGATTTTATATTTTATTCATAATCTTGTGTTATTGGACTCTATATTTTGTAAATTTGGTGGAGTTTTACGTAATCTAGTTAGTTTATTGTGCATAAGTGAAGTGAATAGAAAATAATACCACGGAGCATGAAATTCTGAGATGCCACAAAAACTCCCTAGCAGGTTCTAACAAGGGATCCACCATCTTGTTAGAATATTGACTCACACGACGCAATATTGAAGTGATTGCACGACGCTTGTAATATTATCGACTACGTGACGATGGCAGTAATAATCTGAAAGATTAGTTGCCAAAAATAAAGCTAAAAAAAAAATAATTAAAAGTTACATATAAATGAGCTGGTGTGCGTTTCGTACTAACACATGTGTTTGAAAGAGCATTTTTGTAATTTTACATGTTCTCACAAGTTTACATTTCTTTAATAGAATTTATAAAAAAATATGTTCGGAACCGCGGGTCGTAGCTAGTATTTAAATAAAATTGAAGGGTAGTTTATTCAGGTTAATCTCTAAAATGAGAGAACCGATTTTTATGAAACTTTCATTTGAAGTTAGATGACTATAATATCTTGAAGAACTGATCCTTATATACGTACAATTAAAAATGTAGCAAAATTTAACCGAACGGGTTGATTTTTTAAACCCATAAAAACTTTACCAATCTGTCCCGGATAGATGATTAATAACATTAAAAATTCAACTAAATAAACTTTATACACTGTAAAACCTGATAGTGCTCTTCAAAGTAATCGATCAATCGGAAAATAACTTCGTTAAAAAAATATTTTTCTTAGTCCCTTTTGGTAGAATTCAATTCCGTCCCGTTCAACCCTACAAGATGCATTTAAAAACCCGAGCGTTGTATGATCATGTTTTAATTATTTTGTTTTAAAAACATATGTATTCTTTACAGGTTTGATTAAGGATGTCTATCAAGATTATATGCCGGCATTCTACGCTTTAACTTTTTGCTGTTTACCTTGTTTATTACTATGGCCTATTGAATATTTATTGAGTATAAGAAAGACAACTGTGCCTGAAACCCAAACAAGTATTTAGCTGTACCTGTGTAAACTTGTAATTGTTATTCTATTCGTAATAAAAATATTTATATAATAATACGGTCGTTATTATTAAAGTTATATTTTTATCCTAGTCTAGTTTATTCATTTTTTCCTTTCAACGTAACAGTTTATCTTGGTTATGAATGTCGAGTTATACCTTTGTTCTGCGTCTGTTTTCTTTCATTAATTGTTGAATTATACTGGTTTAATATATGCCTAATTCAAATTTTGAAAGTATATTATATTATAGTACATTATATAAGTATTTTATGTAATATTCTATTTTTGTAGGTGGTAGATCCACGCTGAAGCTTATACCGGTTTCAGCATGAATGGGTCTGCTCCTCCGGGTTAGTACCGGGTTAGTTTCTCACAGAAAACCGACGTCAAGTAACAGTGCTTGCGTTGTTGCGTTTCGTTCGGTCAGTGAGAGCGCCGGAGGTCAATCTTTCATCACCACGCCCCTCCCTCCTCCTCTCCTCCCAAATACAAGTTGGCAACGCACTTGCGACTCCACTGATGTTGCAATTGTCTATGGACGGCAATAATCATTTAACATCAGGTGACCCGTCTGTTCGTTTGCTTGACATAAAAAAAAAACATAAATTACATAACACAAAATAGAAAGAATAGAATTAACCATTCGAAATTCACTCAGTAGATGTAACTGGCTTTTGCAAAAACATTTTTGATGGAAAAACAATATCTATCTATATTTTATGACAGCAATTTGTATTGGTTTTCTGTTTTCGTTGTAACTAATAAATTAAGTTTAAAATATTATCTTCAATTTGGTAGATACTGAGAACAGGCCGACAGTTTTCTATCAAAGTTGAACGTAAGCGATGTTGCAATATTTACTTGTATTCATCATGAAATGAGGCTGTTGATACAACGTTTTAAGTCAGTATACTATTTCTATAGCTCTGACGCTGTTCTATTATGAAGTTATGTTGACATGATGATGACACAAATAACATAGAAGGCGTTTTCGAAATAACGTGATTCTGTTTCCTAAGTTTATCAATTTCATTTTTATTTAAGCTTTTCCGTAGACGATTAATATGATTTATCAGACATTTTTTTAATCCATTTTTTTTAAATATATTCCCTTTTACGTTTTTGCGACTAACAATAATTTCGTCTCATGTTAAATGACGAAGTGGTGTAAGATGGTAAACACATTAAAAACAAGGGGGCTGGCTCTCAAAACTCAAAAACTACTAAATAGATTTTCACCCGATATTCACTAGTTGATTAAGTGGGTCTGCTAATTAGTTATATAACGTCAAAAAGACATTTGGTTATTGTTATAAATTTTTGTATATATTTAAACAGAGAAAAATCAAGAAACTTTGTCAAACGTGAACTATGCTTCAGGCAGTTTCAGTTATATATTAAGTGCAACTCATTTGTTGACAGACACAATATTATGAAGAACGCGTAACAAAGTTATAAGTGCTAAAAGGAAATTATAATTCGTTTCTCCTATAATCTCAGAATATATTCAACGTTAGCTCAGGTTACTAAAATGGCTGTTACGGATTTCTTATCGTCAGCGAACCATACCAACGCTAACTTATAGGAGCCATTTCCACGAAATACAAAAATAGCTCCAGGTGAAGTATACTGAACACTTTTTCAGGGTTACCGAGATATTACGAGGCGCCTTCGAGAGCGTCATTATGAACCTTTCGCTTTCGGACCGAGTGCTTAAGGCGTTGTATATTTTTTTTATACATTTTCGTATACATTATTGTTACCTTGTATCTTATTTATTCAATAGGATTTGACGTTTCGCTTGTATACAAACAGAGCATATTTAAGTTATCTTTATAGAGCGATATTATTTAATACTAGTTAGGAGCACGCGAATTTGGTCTCTTCAAAATAGGTTTGGGAATATAAATCCATAAACATTTTAACAGTTTTTAGTTATATCTTTTAATTTTTATTATTACCGCCTAGCTACTATGGAAAAGCATAACGATAATATATTCTATACATATATATATATATATATCTTAGAAAATATCTAAGATACCAGGTGAATGTTTAAAGGGTGACACCCTTATATCGTGCGGTAGTTCATGGTCACATTTAAGATATAAAATAATAATATAAAAACAAATACTAATAAACAACAAAGAGAACCATAGTTGAATTTTTTCCAAGACTACGAAAAGTATGGGAACGATACTTTTAACAAAATCACACCTAGAACAATGACAATGTTTGTAGGTGGTAGAGCCACGCTGAAGCTATTACTGGCTTCAGCATGAATGGATCGACTTATCCGGGGTAGTACCACCCTGTCACAAAAAAACCGACGAGATGAAGTAACAGTGCTGCATTCAGTGAGAGCGCCGGAGACCTACCACCTCTTTCCACCTCCCCCATTCCTGGCTGGCAGCACACTTGCGACTCCCCTGGTGTTGCTAGTGTCTATGGAGGGCGGGATCATTTAACATTAGGTGACCTGTCTGTTCGTTTAACTCCTATAATATATAAAAAAGTCATTTTTATACAATTATTGAGTCAAATCCTTTATTTGTAAGTCTCTAATCATCATATTTCACGCTACCTACATCTACATCCATCTGTACAATTCTTATAATAATGTCTTAATGAACACGTGAAGAAAAAATTTGTATTCCTTATTATCGTCAAATTTCGACGTCTGCACGGCCAATAATACTTCAAAATATCTCTATTTGCCAGTAAAATACGGTTATGTAAGATCTATCCCCTACATAAATTAGCTTAGCAAAATATTTTGAATTTCAGTTTTCAATACGTTAGCTTCAGAAAGAATTCAGTACAATGACTTTAAAATTAAAGCCGCATGATTACAAAAAGTTTTTTCTAAATAGGTATATATTATCTTCGTAACAGCTAATAATATTACATATCACTCTCCCTTAAGAGAACGCCTTGAGCAACCTTCGACCACATCAATCTTCCCTACGCTTTGTTATTACACTTTTTCCGACTAATCGATTCGAAATGTTGAGTCATTTTGAGTAAGGGATACGAGATTTCTTTTTAATATCATGCTAGCTGCACACGTGGTTCTGCACGCGACTGTTATTATTTGGTTAATTTAGCTGTGAACTGGATATTGTCTAAATAATATCCGTATTTAAAAAATCTATGCTCACCGAATTTTTATCGTGGTCAGTTAAACATTTAGTCGAAAGTAGTACAGCGCCAACTAGTTTTGAGGTATATAGTCAAACAGATAGAAGGACCTTATTTGGGGTAAAACATATATCCCATTATTATTATGATGGCTAGTTATTTGTCGTTTCTATAGTACGTAATATTTTTACTTTATTTTGTACTAGCCTCTGCCTGCGACTTAGTTCGCGTAGAATATTTACTTTGGGCTAACGCTAGCACGCAGTGAAAACTCTCAAGAGGAAAAAACCCCAATTTTGAAACATTCTTCATTGGTGCTACGCTTCTATTCGTCGTAGCGTAATAAAACGTCACTAAGTCATAACGTCACAAACTTTAAACTTTACCTCTTTATAATATTATTATTATTAAGTATAGATTAAGCTCATGACGATTAATAT